>BLFK01000397.1:194230-224230 GCA_014634185.1 Astreopora myriophthalma | reverse complement strand
CGACCTTTGTGCTTAGCAACGTACTTCACATACTAATTTACCCATACAGCTATTCTGTATGCTACATGTATGTGGTGTCTGCTGTATGCTTCATGCTATAAGCGGATGTGCCAAGTGCTGTGCTTTTCCTGTCGTTCTGGTTAATGTGTTAATGTGCAAAGATTAGGATTGTCAACTATCCTCTGTCTTGTAAAAGCTGCTTCCGGTGGGATTGCTTTATCCGTTTTATTGCACCTGACGGTCGCCTTCATTGCGAGGTAGTAACAAAACACAAGGAAATTTTTTATATTTGGACGGCTTGCAGCTAGTTACTGATAAATATCCTGACTACCAAAAGAGAATAAAAAAGTTTTTTCTCTCAACCCGCTCAAGCAATTCAATCTTTGAATGCGACAGGAAATGTTTCTATTGCAACTAAAATGGACAAGCGGGGATTGTTGCGAGGTCATTCGCTTCCGCCATAAATCTTGTTGAGAATTTTTGTCAGCAGTTGGTTGGTGACAAAAGACAGTGAATGATTCGTTCCTTTTTCCTTAATCTGTACAGGATCGAAGCTTGAGCCCTCATAATGCGTGTTGCACATCAATCTAACAACGTTTTATTCACGCATACAAACGGATTAACGTATCAATGTAAAAGAATGAATAGACAAGTATAAGAGAAAATAATTCACACAACCCGCGGTTAGCAATGGCTATTCGAGACGGGCGGTGAAGTGGGAAAATTTTTAGGGAGCTTAAGCAAAAGCGTTTTTGAGCGACTACGTCAACCGGAAGTGGACGTTTCGTATTCTTCGGCAGTGGTTTCACTCAAATTTTCTGGCAAATCGTCTTTATAAGAGTAAAGAGGCTGAGCAGTGCAAATTTGGAATCGTCAAGGCTGTTTGAAACGAAAACGTCGTTGAAAAAGCCTTTGCTTAAGCTCCCTAATTACGCGCTGATGCTCGCCAGGTCTGCAAATGGGTCGTACAGTCCCATCGATAAAGCCGAAGCAATTGTTTAATGCGGCGCCCCTTTAAGGATACTGCATCAGCGTATACTTGAAGACCCTTGAAGTTGTGCTGGTTGTAGGATAGCTTGATTCCACTGTAGAATCCTGTGGCTGTGTGTGGTAAAAATATAATCTAGTATAGTCTTTGTGACCATGCTTAAGGTGATGTTACACGAGCCGATTTTTAACGCCGATTTTTAATACCGACTTTTAATCCATGTTACACGAGACAACATTTAACGCAACTTTGTTGCGGCAACGGTATGTTACACGAGCCGATTTTTAACGCAACATTATTGCGTTAAGAGTTGAGACAACTCTTAATGCAATAATGTTGCGTACGCACGTAACATGGCGCACAGGACGATTTTTAACGTAACATTTTGTTGCGGCGAGATGTTTGAGGTTTTTGAAAGCGATTCAAAAACATGCAACATTGTTGCCCGCATTTTGTTGGCGTTGGTGCGTGTAACTACGTAACACCCTCGCCGCTGATGTTTAACGCAGCATGGTCCCAGAATGCACCACGGAGAACCGAAATTATTTGTTGCCGGGGATTTGTCGAGCAGGAGCCTGGGTTCAAGTGTTGAAGTTGCGCTAAAAGTTGTCTATTGTATAACATGGATTAAAAATTGGCATTAAAAATCGGCGTAAAAAATCGGCTCGTGTAACATAACCTTTAGCACAGGTACTGGTAGCGCAACCGAGGGGTCATTTCGGAATATCAGCAAGGATATGAAAGTCGTCGAAGAAGCATACAAAGCCTCTCCATTCCATCAGCCACTGGGCGCTGTTTACATACAAACTGGTCTGGTATCTGTAATACAGCAGCAAGCTTAGGAGGCTCGCGTTTGTTGACTCTGAACTCAGCTATGCATTCTGAATCATTCATCCCGTCCAGGTCAAATCGACCGTAATCCCCGGAAATTCAAGGTTTTTCCCGGGAGTTTAAATCCCACAGCAACAAAAATTCATCCGCGTCTATGATGTCTTCGAAGTAAGCAACGGCAATTAACTTCAAGAAAAGTAGCCATCAGGGCGTGAAAATTCAACTCCAAAGCGACCACTCAAAACAAACACAAATCGACCACCGCCAAACTGCCGCCACACGTCAGCCAGAAAGAGGCGGCCTAGACCCACTCCTGCGCGGCCACGACCTCCCGCCTGTGGT
Organism: Astreopora myriophthalma; assembly: GCA_014634185.1. Classification (NCBI taxonomy): domain Eukaryota; kingdom Metazoa; phylum Cnidaria; class Anthozoa; order Scleractinia; family Acroporidae; genus Astreopora; species Astreopora myriophthalma. The sequence goes on along the minus strand of BLFK01000397.1, from coordinate 222,069 downwards.
AGGACGGGTCCAGAGCCTCTCTTCAAACATTTGATACCCTGTTGAGGGCAGAAAGATAGAAAAAAAAGACCAACGAAAAACGTTAGTGGCAGGGTATGTTACACTAGGCAATTTTTCGTGCGACTTATGTCGCCACAAAATTGCGAGACAAGTTGCTGGAAAAATTGCCCAGCGTAAAAGTAGGAAGTTGACGTTTGATAACGATTCTATCGTGTCATTCCGCAGGTTCTTCAGCTTCCACAGGTTCCGCAGTCCACAGACCGCAGTCATCGTTTGTTCAATGAAATCCATGTTCGCCTGCCCGTCAGCAATTAGCCTGTTCCAGGCGTTCCGTACTTTCGCGGCCCGTTTACCAACTGAAAGCCTCGAACAGGATAGTCAGCAATCCACGCCGGCCACGGTCGGAGCACGTGGAGAGCTGTCCCTTACAAATACACCTCCAGCATTTTCAACTTCCGGTTTTTTTGTTATTATTATTATTTTTTATTTTGTTTTTCTTTTAACAAGAAAAGTTTTCGGCGAAATTTTGACCTGCAAACTGCAGATTACGCCCTCCGACTTCCGACATAGTTTGGCGCTTTACGTGCAACTGGTATGCAAGGTATGTTACGAGCAACTTGTGGTGCAATGGTGCTGCGGGAAACGTTGCGAGACAAGTTGCGCGAAACTGTGACAATGCACCAATCTCGTTCCCAGAGCCCACGTGTCTTTTGGTCAGCGCCAAGACACGGAGCTCTGGAATAATCAACTTGAAGAGCTATGTTTATTGGCTTCTCGATTTATCAAAGTGCTCATGCGTAAACTACTGAATGCAAATAGCTTGTTATTTACGAATATGGAGCAAAAATCTCCAACCTAACTTGTAAACAAGAAGATTTGTCCCTGGTTTTGTAAGCCCTTGTGTTTTAACGATCACTCAATTTCACTTTTCAGTAATACCGGAACTCCTAAAATCTTGGAGTTCCGGTAATTGATTAGTCCAGAGCTCCGTGTCTTGGCGCTGACCAAAAGACACGTGGGCTCTAGGAACGAGATTGCAATGCACAGTATCAGAACGGACGGTGTAAATGTATTTGATGTAGGATCCGATACAGAAAATTCACTGGAGGGAAGGAAATACGGCCTTTGATCGTTGTCACGTGATCCTAGGCTCCCGCAGGGTTATAGATAATGTAGCAGTGAAATCCGTGGAAACCACCGCACACGATTAACAAACTTTAGACGTTCTCCTACTAAAATGAGCGCGGGATGGCTCCGCAACTTTTTACTTTTTGCGCCAAAAGACGGACAAAAACCCTTCCAAAAACTACAGGGGTCCAATTACGATACAATGCGCCAATACCCAATTGCGTGACCCACGTGTGCATGAGTAATGCAACACAACTCTTCTACAATAACACCCGGACAGGGGTGAAGTAGTTTTCTGCGCCCGCAATGATGACAATTCACACGTACCCCTTCCCTAACCCCTACCCTAACCGCCTGTCACCGACTAGTCACCAAATCTACCTCATCTGATGTTATTTACTGCTAACCCTCCCGAACAGCGGTGAGCTTTCCGGTGTGGTTCCTTCGAATGGTAGTTGAGTATGCCTTCAGAAGCTTTTGGTCGCCCTCATTTGGAATGTCCAGCTTGTTTTGCCAGGTATAAGGGTGATATTGCGCCCCCAAATTGTGTTAATTTATGTATATGTAAAGGGGGTAAGTTTCTAAAGAAACTGTGGTGCTGCGTCGGTGGGAGTATTACAAGATAATTTGGTTTTATCAACTAAGTTGATAGATAATGTGAATTAGCCACCGTAAAGAGATTCGTAAGCTGACGTTTCGAGCGCTAGCCCTTCGTCGGAGCAAATTGCTCCGACGAAGGGCTAGCGCTCGAAACGTCAGCTTACGAATCTCTTTACGGTGGCTAATTCACATTATCTATGTATATGTAAGTTGTACAGCTAGAACAACCGAGTTTCAATACAAAACCGGTACTTGACCAAAGTCCGTCGTTTACAAACCAGTTTTCAAACTTTTGACTACGCTCGGAAGAATAGTTTTTCAAGGCTATAGTTGCCAAGTAAAGTTGGTCTATCGTCTGTTTAACAATGTTAGTAAGTTACATGTAAGAGACGCGGGTCCGGTGTGTCGTCGGTGAAACAAACAAGTTCTTGTGTCGCATCTTGTGTTTTAATTTATTTTGATGCTTTTATCTAAGGGCCCGTATGCGTAGGCTGACAAAACTTTCCGTTTGGGCTAAATTTCAGAATACCCGGCCACTTGGATACTGCTCCCGCAGTCGTCATTACATCATTCAACTACGGGAGTGCGGGACTGCGGGAGCAGTCGTTTTATTAGCCTTGCACGAAATGATTACTTGGTCAATGTATTCCTCGTTCCTCTTATCCTTCGACTACAGGAGTGCGGGACCGCCGGAGCATTAGTTTTTAGTACTGCACCTAAGTGGTGCGGGGAATTACGTAAGCATTCCACTTTCTTTTCCCTGACGAATCCTCAATGCTTACACTTTTTGCATGGAGATTAACTAAGAGGGGTTAGGGGATCGTTCAGATTCTCTCCGCACACAAGACCCTTTGAGAGGAGGGGAGAGTAGCGTTTTGCGCATGATGGCATGTAAGATGTGACGTTTCTGTGGCAAGGTAACTGGACACTGGTGTGACAAAAACTGTTACTGAAAAATACCACAAAAAGAGAGCTAAAAGGCAGGTTTGCTCTCGTTTCTTTTCAGGATTCTGTTAGGTAGACATATTCCCATATTCAGCTTTTGTTTGTTTGTGTTTTGGTTTCGAAGAAGTTGCAAAGTGACAAGCTTTCGGTGATTTTTCAAATTGTGTTCATTCGGCTTCGTGAAAAAGTTGCATCCCTTGTGAATTTTTAACATACAGCATAAAATCTTGCTTAATTAGCTCGCGCAAAAAGCCGTGCTTGCACGTGCAGTACTAATGCGTCAACCATCCGTTCGAAGCAAAAAAAAAAGGACAGAAAAAGGACAATCTTAATCTTTAACGAGTTTACTCCTAAATCAGCAATAACTATACTAGGAGTTTAGAAGGTGAGACCAGAACACCGGGTACAGCTTGCCCTACTCTTTGCGAATAGTGTGTGGGTTCTTTAACGTCCCACAGAATTTATAAACAAGGGCTGTGAGACGGGACCTCCAGCTTATCGTCCTTATCCGAGAAGACTAGAAAGTCTAACCATATGCAAATGTAGTTACAAAGGCAGCACTTTCTCCTCAGTTATTTAAAGGCCCTGAGTGTTGGTCCGGTCGAGGTTCGAACCACGACCTCCCGCATGAAAGTCTAGTGCACTCTCGATTGAGCCAACTGGCTGCGGTTCAACTTCAACCTATATATTATTATCTTAATAATTAATTCAATTCCGTCACTAGGCTATGCTCCCTGCATGTGATCATGCCGTGTAAATTGTAAAAGCTGTCAGTTTTCAAGCCTGACAAAAAAGAGTATGGCACCTCTGAAGTTTGGTAAGGCTTGACAAAATTTGGTAGGGGAAAAAATCATCAGGCACACTTGTATGACACAACTGATTTTTTTGTGAAATAAACAAAAATCTGCCTAGTGCGTACGGCTGCCTAGTGCGTACTTCTCCTTTCACAAGATAACTTCTGGACTGCATTTAGAATCGACCAATATTTTTCTGCTAAATTGAAATGCTGACTTTATGGTATTGAATTGTTCTTTCGTGTGGCACAATGGTATCCACTGGTTATGGGATCTACTGTTAAATTCAGACTGTCGACCCAGTTAGGTAGGCCAGTTGCTAACACGAATCTTTGTCTTAGCTCCGCCTGTAGCAGATCTGTTCTTGGTTAAATATATATGATAAATAATAAATAGCATAAATAAAAAATACGTAAATAAGAATTAAATAGATTGGGTGTGGGGCTCAGGGTTAGTGTTTACTCTGACCGTTGCATTACAGTGGATGTTACCCTGTAATGGTATAGCAGTGCTCTGCAAAACCAGAGTTAACCTGGTCTGAAGTAAGCTAATTGGGTCAGAGTCTTACAAATACTTGCTTTTTGTCAATAACAGGCTTGTTCCAGATGAGGATGTTGTGTTATCCAGTGGTCTGTACAATGGCAAGTGTAAGACTTGCAGGAAAGACGTTACATTTTGGTCCATCCCTTCCCCTGTTAGTGAGATCACCTTTTCTGTGAATGGCACACAGTATGTTGTCACTAATCCTGATCCTACCATGAGTCTAAATGAGTGGATCCGAGATCAGCCGGGACTTCAAGGTATCTGCAAAAAGTGCCAATATTAAGTTCTTTAAGTGATTAAACCTTCTGCCCCTCATATTTTGATCTTCAAGACCCTGTTAACTCCCATGAGCCTTTTCCAGTGTTGTTGTTCCCAGCCTGTTCCTTCAATAATTTTAAAGGGTCAGGGCAAAAATGCCATATGGAACTTTTTTAGCGCATTTGGACGTTACCAAAATTGTGGCCTAATTTAGTGCAAGACGTGGTGATTGAGGGGGGGGAGGGGCCTTCTTTTCATCGTATTGCCTTAATTTTCGGCACATAGCATGGAGAAGTTCACCCCATCATTTTAGTGCAGTTGATGTGGTGAAAATTAATTGGTCTTGATTTTGTGAAATGATCTAAAAACCACACAAAAGCCAGTTAAAACATTTCTGCCTGGAGCCCTTTAATGTCTGTCTCAAGCATCCCTTGAAATGGATACCAAAGTTTTTCCTAAATTTTGCCAAAATAATATTAAGCAAACAAATTGCCCTCATGCATGCACAGCATACACACATGTAATTATTACCATAAAGACTCGCAGATAAGCCGCACCCTGAGTTTAGCAACTCAAATTTTTGAAAATTTTTTTTTCTTGATGTTATTGTGTTGTTTGTGGACAGGTATTTCTTCGTTCAATAGACAGTATGTTTTCATAGAATTTTGCTTGTTCATAGTTCCGGATGTTCGTAGCTTAGTAGCCACGCATTAGTTCTGATGTTGGAAGCCTGGACACCGAAGATACCACGCAAATACTGGAGAATGGGCTTTTATCACATGGCAGCCCTGTTGGTTAGGAAGAATAGAACTCGTACCCCTAGCCTTGAGTTGATAAGTTTGAAAACAAGTTCTGGGGAACAAAACAAAGGTTTTCAGTCCCACGGAACTCAAAGTGGCTGCCGCCTGATAAAAGCCCATATCATAGTATGTTTTTTCGCTTGTGGAGGATTGATTACCGTTGAAGTTACAGGCCGTCATTGATATTGTAAACAACTTTGTGGGGGAATGGAAATTCAATGCGGTGTGAGGTTCTCCTTTTCAAGAAAAGCGACCATAAAGCATGTAAAATCATAAAAAAAAAAAAGCATTTAGCACTGGTTAACAGCGAGAAATGTGACCTTGAAATAAGCTAATTATGCTTGCATCACCAACGGCCCTTTTAGGAGCCAACAAACTTGCAAAAGCAATGACCATTACTCTGTTTTCGAGTACTCCTTTGTGCTTTTCAAATGTCATTTCACGGAAATTTACGGCACCCCCAATTTCGAATGGCGCTTTTTGGGAAAAAGGTGCAGCTAATCTGCGAGTCTTTATGGTATATTCAGGGACATTGAGCAACACAGGAATAGCTGTTTTGAGGTCTGTGTTGAAGTTTGGACCAAACATCTAGTCCCCATTGAGTGAAGTTACATTTAGGGTGCATTTGATCGACCCTATTCTGGATTACAAATGAATGGAATAACCTTCTTCTTTGAAAGTAAATTTAGTAAGAAACCTTTGTAACATTTCATTGGGAAACTATGCTCAGTCAACATCTCCCTGTTCCTTTAACCTTAAAATACTCCTGGGGGTGATTTTTAAAGGCAAACCTTTGTATTCTTATTCCGGAATAAGGTCAATTGAACATAACCCTAATTGTGTCGAATTGCTGCGTGTTTCTTGTTTATCAGGTACAAAGGTGATGTGCCGTGAGGGAGGATGTGGCTGCTGTGTGGTGTCAGTAACTCAGACTGATGTTAGCTCCCATAAAGTTGCAACAATGGCTGTCAACTCTGTGAGGGCATGTTTTCCTTTGCTTAAACAAGATCTGATTGCACACTTTTAATTAATATTGTCAGTATGAATTAAGTGTCTAACAGGTGAATTGTAGCAACTGTCTTCTTTTTCTCACGCACTGAATGCCATCTGTCTACCATGCAACTATGCAACAGCACTTTAATTGACAAGAATTAACAGAGATAGAATATAAGGAACAACCTTACTCCAAAAAATGAAAGGAAAAAAACTCCTTGACCTTGATATTATTATGGGTTCATTCTGTCAGCTGGCTAAGGGGTGGGAGGGTGGCCAAACTGTTGCACTAATGGCTGCAAGACAAAAACTGAATCGCTAGACTGAGAGCAGTCTCCCTTTCGCCCTAACATCTGTAGAATGAACAGAACGAACACCGAAATAGCGAGTGGCAAACCGTAAGCCATTAGTTTTGTGGGCACCAGTATGAGCAAATAGAATTCTGTATGAAAAAAATGCTGTATGAAACCAAGTTGCAGTCTCTCTTTTCGCTGGATTGGTCGACATACCATTCCCCAATAGCTATTTTCATGTTCCTGCTGTTCATTCCACAGATTTTAGAGCAAAAGAGAGACTGCTCGCAGTCTACTGATTCATGTGACAAGCATAAAAACTGGTATCCTGCCTCATACCAGGCTCCCCCATTCAGTGTGGGAGAACTTAAATTTCTGGCCTCTTTTACAAGCTCAGCTGCCAAGAAAAACCTGTATTGTTTGATTTATTTCAGTGCCTGTTTCCACTGTGTGGAGTTAATGGTGCAACTGTTACAACAATAGAAGGTATTGGAAAGTAAGTATCAGTCAACAGTTCATGGCTTTTGCAATGGGATTCAATCTCCCTGTTTGTTGTGAATTGGTCATAAAATTAGTGCATTTCTTTGAAAATTAGTGCAAGACCTGCTCTTAGCAGTAAGCTAGGTTTCTTATCTTAGTACAGTGGAATCTGATTCAACTTTCCCAGCCTTTAGGTATTAAATTTAACTTGGTCCCAATTTTTTGATAAAATATTAACCGGGAGATATATTTGTTTAAATTTCTTTAAATTTAAGTTCCCTTTTCTTAATGTGGCCAAATGTGATTTGATCAGGGTGTGCTGGTGTGGGACTGCACAATTCAGTCAAACGCAAACAATATTGCACAATTCCAAAAATCTGCAAAATTGCGCACAAATAATGGGAAAAGATTGTTGAAACAATAACGCAGTGAGGCATTCCTGTTATGATTACCCGGATTTATAGATACTTTAAGGCTGTGTGCTGCCTGCTAAAACAACCGAAGGGTTGCTTTTACAATTCTCCATCGATCAAGCAGTTGAAAATATCAACAAGGTGTTTCAATCAATTCAGTGGCCCGGGCACCAATCTCATCTTAGCTCTCCTCCTGTAACAAGTGCCTGGTTACAAAGCCTTCAACAAACAAATGGAATGAACCTGGTATACATGTATTTACCTCAATCAGCGCCCCAAAACAAACCATCAAACAAACAAACAAACAAAACAAAAACCTATTTTCTGAAGAAGTCTGTGATTTGTTTAATCACAAGAAGTGGTCAGTGATTTGTTCAGCAGCTTCAAGAAGTAGTGTGATTTGTTCAAGCAGCTTGGTATACGTGCACTAATTATACAATTTAGGAGCAAAGTTTCAGTGCAAGACTTTCAGAAGAATTTGGATTGAACAACTGATACGTAGCATTTTCCCATTGTTGTGAATGCATACAACTGGCACTGCTTTGGTTAATTTTGTTTAGTTCATCTTCAACTGATAATTGTTATTCTCAGGACTTGGCAAGAACCTGTTTTGTTAGTTACAAGATTGCACAATCCTGCACAATTACCCACACAATCAACATTTTTACCTCACAATTTTCTCTCAAAATCCTGCAGAATTTCATTGTTTTTCCCACTCTTTCAGAAACCCTGTGAGATGTGTTTTTCATTTGGAAACTGGAAAACTCTTGTGATACTTTGTCAGTGCTTGATTGCCTTTAGCTGAGATTTCATTGGTCAGATTTGTGTTCTTGAGACAACAAAACAACTACATCAGTAACAGCAGGAAGGGGGGAGGGGGTGAATGCACCAGCTTCTGGGAGGCCGTAAAGCGCCCAATACCCCTCTGAGAGGGGCAACCATTTAAGGGGGCCAAGGACCCCCAGAATCAGCAAGCCGACTTCAATGCTGGTTGCAACTTGGGTGGTGACTGTAGTTGAAAGTAAACATTTTTGCACACTGCCAACTCGGTTTCGAGCTCCTGGTTAATCCGGTAGATGACCCCTAGACGATCCAGGCTTGCTGGTTGCTGAGGGTGGGTGGCTTCAGGGAGAATAGGGTATAGGGTTGAAGAATCTGAGGGTCCCAGCTGCTTTTTTTTTGCAATTTTTAAAAATTTTTCTACATTTTTTAATTTAAAATGTTTTTTTTTTTTTTGCACTAAACTAGTGAGCAGTACTGTGGAAACTGTAGTTGTAAAACTTGTTTATTTTCCTACACCTTTTGTCTAACTAGCATAGACTTCTTCACTGAGTTTTACAAACATAAAATAAACGCCTGTATTTAAGCCATACTAACGGCTGTTTCGAGGGACGCAAACTGCAACGTTTGGCCAGATTTACGAAAGCAGACGGGTCAGTATGCAGCTATTACAACAGCCCATGTGATTGGCTCAGAAAACAATAGAAGCATTCAAAGAAACAACAGAAACAATGAACCCTAACCTTAAAAACAATACAGCTGCGTCCTAAATGGATCCAATGAAATTAGCGGTTGTAAACAGCTGCGTGGTATCTGAAGCAGACAGGTGAAACTGTGAAATGTTACCGCAAGGTGTGGGAAAGTTCTGGCCCCCAAAGAACTTACTTACAAAGATTAGGTTGTGTTACAGTTTTCTTATAACATGCGGTACACTCTAAGTCTGGCATAGTGCTGCTTATTACATTCGTAATATGTGTGTGACAGCAACTGAAGGTAGTCTTAAAGACTATAGTCCAACAACAACAACAACCACAAGAACAATCTTCATTTACTACAACACATGCATATAGGTCTGACCCACAAATAGCTTCAGCTAATCTAGGTGGGTCCGTAAAAATAGTTACACAAAGATGAAAGCGAAAAAGAAACAGAAGGAGGAAAGAGAAATGCTAAACAAATATAGTAATAAATGAGATAAGAAAACTACAATGATTAAATGATTATAAATCAGAGTAAAACATGCATACAGTAAATTTATACTAGTTAACTAAGCAAAAGTTTGATCTTTCAAATAATCATGTAGACGTCTGTATGTGAATCCTCCTCTATCAAGACTGAGGACAATAGTTTGAATGTTACTCGTAAAATATTTCTTTGGTAGATCTCTAACGTAGGCTGGTATTTCATTCCACAGTTCACGCCAATTTGAGAAAAGGCGTTCTTATGCAATTCAAGTCTAGATTCCTCTCGATAGAAACTGTTAGAAGAAGCAGAGTGTTATACAAGTGAACACTAGAGATAGAAGTAAATAGATGCGAGATATTTGAGGGAGCTAAGCCATCCCTAACATCATGCATAATGCTAGCCAGTGACTTGTAGTGTAAAAAACTCAAAGGTAAAACATTGGCTTTGATAAATAATGGTACAGCATGATCAGTTCTTTCAGCAAAATAAATAAAGTGCAAAACATGTTTTTGCAAAAGTAAAATTTTGTTTAAATGGGTACTACTGGCTTGTCCCTAGCGAATTAGCGAATTGTAGATACTTTCGAGAATTTGTAATTGGTACAAAGTATCTCAATTTTGCCATAAGTCCAACTATACTACTTATTGTTATGGTGATATAATCAACATGGGGCTTCCAAGAAAGGTTTTGGTCAATTAATAGTCCGAGATACTTTACATACTCTTTGCATTCTAAAGGCACTTTCGTAAGCATGTCTGTATCATCAGCAAACAGGTAGAAACTAAACTTTTGAGAGCAACAAGCGATGTCATTTACATATAAAAGAAACAAAAGTGGGCCTAACACAGATTCTTGAGGAACACTGCGAGAGAGAGCTGTTTTGTTGGACACGTGTGAGCCGACTTGTGTTGTTTGTGTTCTTTCTTTCAGATAAGATGAGAACCAGTTGTTTATTACACCTTGAAAACCGCAGTGATTAAGCTTCAGAAGTAGCATATCATGGTCAACTGTATCAAGGGCCTTTTTGAGGTCAATAAAAACTCTAAAGTAAACTCTAAAAACACGAATGTAAACATTCATCCATATTGTTTTGCATGGCATTAACAATGCCCAGAATTGCGTGTTGAGTGGAATGTCCCTCTCTGAAGCCATACTGCGAGGGGTGCAGTAATTAAAATTCAAGATCCTATTAAAATTAGATCACAATGATATTGGTCTGTAATTCTTGGGATCTATCTCATTATCTCCCTTAAAAATTGGAATAACTTTTGCCATTTTAAGTTTCGAATGATATGCTCCAAGCCTGATTGATGAATTAAAGATTTCTGCTAAGAAAACAGAAACAAAATCACTTGTGCATTTTAGCGCAAAAGTAGGACAAGACCGATGGCCTGTGACTTGGAATTGATAGAATTTCAAACTTTATCTGGACTGGGGTTACCGGCTCAAACTAAAGCGAGGTATCTGGAGGTTTGACATTAATCAGGAACTCTGTAAAATGGTTTGGTGATGATGCAAAGTGCTTGATGAAAATATTTGGTATTTTACCCATATCAGAAGTAATTGACTTATTATGAGGGAAATTTTTGAGAGTATTAATCTGCCTATGGCTCTTGGATTTGCAATTCAATAATCTGTTAGTTCCTTCCCAGGATTTTTTCATATTGGTTAAATTGTTGCAGCTAAAATATGCATGAAGGTGTTTCCGTTTACTTATATGCACTTACATTCCATTTACTTATTAGAGTGTGCAAATTTCATTTCTATGTAATTTTTACTTAACAATGTCAGCTGAGGCAAAGAACTGATTTTAAATTTTAATTGAGGCTCTTATTCCTTTCGTTTTCCAGGGTTTAGTTTCTTTGCTTTACAAGGTGAAAGTGTCCTCAGTGGAGCATGAATGTTGACAATTTTGTTTAACATAGAAAAGAAGGAGGAAAACAATTTATCAATGTCATTGGTTCCATTCTGTAGGATAGCATTCCAATCAACTTGCGAGATATCATGATTAAAACAATATGCAGAAAATGTGAGAAGTCACGTATTTTAGTTTTGATGTTCATTAGATTATCCTTGGCTGTTTTCAAGACACAAAACTGAGAAAAATGATCACTAATATCCAAAATTATGTTGCCACTTAGGAGAACTTGTTCAGGCCGGAAAATTAACGAATATATTGTCAATTAGAGTGGCCGAGTTGAAATAATGCACTCGAGTTGGCTTGTCAACTGTACATGTAGGAAAGACAAAAGAGCTCTGGAGAGAGAATAAAAAATCCTGACTGTAACAAGATGCTACTTTTAGTAGATCGATATTAAGATCTCACAAAATACAAACATGCTTACTACTAGAGGCTAGCCTTTCAATAGTTCCTTCAAAGTACCACTGGAATTTAACTGGAGAATTATGCTGCCTATAGACGACTCCACAGATTGTTTTTCTTATGAATAAAAGATATTTCTATCCATAAGGCTTGAAATGCTTCATCCGAAGTTCTTTCTACAACTCTGTAGTTCGTTTGATTGATAAACATTCCAACGCTCCTGGGGGCAAGAGGTGTCACAACACATTCAAATGTGTAGCCAGGTACCGGTAGTTTGTAGTCACAAAAAGTGGAATTTGAATTGGTAATTTTAGTTTCAGTAATTCCAGTAATATCAAAATGAAAATCAAGTTCATCTAATAGATGATTTTGAAGATATTTGAAATTCCAGTTTAAACTTGAGACATTGTTATGAAAAATTGAAAAGTTAGTATTAGCCTCTGATTTGGTAAAGTTCGCTTTGGCTCTGTGAAACCTATGGGGAGAAATATCAGCAACGTATATTCTGATTTGTAATGTTACTGGTTACACCTACATGTACATTGTTATCAAATTTAGTATTCAAACTAAATAAATCAACATACAAGCTAGTCAGTTTGTCCAGATTTCTTCTGGTTGCTAGAGTAGACAAAAGGCTACATGTATTGTTAAATTGGCCATGAATCACCTCTAAAGTTAAAATAGGGTAGTTCCTGTAGCAAACCTTTCCCTGCTTTTTCCCTAACTTTAGGCTGTTTTCCCATATTCATAATAAATTCGAAATAAAACAGTAGAAACATTGCAAAAGGATATCAAAATCAGTCACTCTGTGGGGTGGGTGATGTGGTTGACTGGGTTGACATCAGGGTATTTAGATCTGCCACAGAAGATAGCTTAATAACTCTAGAAACATCAGTTTTACATAGAAAAATACCAGAGTTTTTAGTCCGTCAGTGCATGTAATTGTTGCTTGATTTGTAGGCTTTCGCTTGCTGAAATAACTCTTGTAAACACGGGGTTAGGTGACTGAAAATGGCGATTCAGCTAATATGGTGAGATGAAGAGAAGTTTCTGACCACCAACACTTTTTCGCGAGCCAGCCTTCTCACAAATTTACAAATAATTGGCAGTGGCTGTTGACATCCATCTTGCCTCAAGTTTGTGGATGGTACTGTAATGTCTGCACACCAGACTAGTCCTCGATGGGAGCGGATTATCTCTCATGAAACAGCACACGTTTCAGTCCGCCATATTGTATTTCACACTCTCCAATGTATTACAAGCATGGGTTACACAGGCAACCCAATGTGCGATCACCACATCTCCCCCTTTTTTTTTTTTGAAATGAAATAGTAGACATAATGAAAAACATAACAAATAACCTCTAGACCAGAACTGCAACAATTCTATAAGGAGTGTTCATAAAAAGCTATGTTTGAAGAGTCCATCGAGTGGTTTCTCTCAACAAATGTCCCTTGGTCAAACAACTTCTCAAAGTCCTTATCTCAAAATCAACTAGTCTCTTAAGCAACACAGTCTTCATAAGCTAGCTTGGCTCAATCTTTCATGTAACATAGTCCTTAAGCCAGCTTGGCTCAGCTCTCACGCGGGTTGATCTACGCGGCTCAACGGCCTGTTCTGACATCTTAGCATCAGGCTGCGGCAAGCTGGGTTCAGCACTAGGCTCAGACACTGGACATTCTGCTGGAATGACACTGGGTTCGGGGTCAGTAAGGATAACTGGTTCCATTGGTGGTCTCTGCTCCAGTTGCTGTGTTGGTTCTCGCTGTTGTTGAGATTCCCTTGGTGCGGGTTGGATGAACCTTTTCACATGGCCTACATTCCTCTTAAGTAGGGTTTCGCCTTGCTCAATGACCACCAGATCTCCTCTCTTAGAAACTACACTGTATGGCTCTGGGTCATATGTTGCCGACAACTTGTTCTCTTTCGGCCTCATCAGTAGCACCTTGTCTCCCTCCGACACATCAGATTCCATAGCTCTTTTGTTTGCACCATCAGCAATTCTCTGTTTCCGTTCAGCATCCTGGTCTCGTGCCAGCTGGTCTGTAGCACCAGGTCCCTCTCCTTGCCCCTCAGTGCTTTCAAACTCTGGCATTTTGGTCCGGATTCTCCTTCCGTACAACAGTTCCGCAGGGCTGACTCCAGTTGTGGTGTGGGGTGTTGATCTGTAAGCTAACAGATATTTCTGCAATTCTCGTTGCCATGGTTTCCCTTCAGCCTGAGCTGCACGCATTGCCTTAAGAAGTGACTTGTCTTGTCGTTCCACTTCTCCGTTAGCTCCAGGCCACAAAGGAATAGTCCTCTTATGCTTGATCCCTAGCTCATCCAAGAATTCCTCCATCTCATGGCTTACCAGATTGGACCCATTGTCTGTCCTTAAAGTCTCTGGAATTCCGTTGCGGGTGAAATGTTTCTCTAGACACCTGATAATGCTACCGCTGGTTGTGTTTCGAACAATATCCACTTCAATCCATCTGCTATAATAATCGACAGTGACAAGTAAGCTCTCTCCTGCTGGCAGTGGACCCATCAAATCTACCGCGAGGTCCCTCCAAGGCTTAGTTGGCATGGTTGTTGTCTTCACAGGAGGTGTGGTGGTTGCAGGGGTCACCGCCTGGCACCCAAAGCACTTCTTACAATGTCTCTCCACCATGGCATTCATGTTTGGCCACCACACCTTACTTCGGAGGCGATCTTTTGTTTTTACGATCCCTTGATGCCCCTCATGGGCTAACTCTAGCACCCTCTCACGCAGACTCAATGGCACAACAATCCGCATACCTCTCATGACCAGCCTTCCAACCACAGTAATTTCATCACGCAGCAACTTGTAGGGGCTTAGAGCACTAGACCAGTCTCCTGTCCTCCAACACTTGCGAACCTTGGTTAGTTCCTCATCCTCAGCTGACGCTCTCTCTATCTCCCTGGTAGTCATAGCACGTGGGGTTGCACTGGTTGCCACCATCCTCACATACTCCTCCGCTGTGCTGTCATTGTGTGATAAAGCAGGTATCTTTATCAAACGACTTAGGCAGTCAGCAATATTCTGGCCTGATGGTACATGTCGCACAGTATACTTGAAAGGCATGAGACGCAGCACCCATCTCTCCACCCTGGCTGATGGTTTGGACTCGGTCCATAAATAGCCTCTAAAGCTTTACAGTCGGTAACCAACTGAAACGACTCTAGCCCTGATAGATAAAGACTGAATCTCTCACAACCCCAGACCACTGCAAGCGCCTCTTTTTCCGTCTGGCTATACCGACGCTCTACATCAGTTAAGCTACGGCTTGCAAATGCGACTGCTCTCTTTACTCCCCGCTGCTCTTGCACTAGTATTGCCCCAAGTCCGACTGGGCTCGCATCCGTGACTACCTCAGTTGGAGCACTCTTGTCGTAGAAGGCCATCATTGATGCCTCAGCCAACTGCTTCTTTAATACTTCAAATGCTTCATCATCTTCTTTGCCCCACTGCCACTTGGTGTCTTGTCATGTCAACTTTTGTAGTGGTTCTGCAGTTGTCGCAAAATTTGGCAAAAACCTTGAACTGAAACTGATAAGACCCAGGAAACTCTGCAGCTCGGCAACACTAGTAGGGGGCTTTGTCTCACGAACTGCTCGGACTTTTTCCTCTGTTGGCCCCACGCCATGCTCACTTAAAAGCAGTCCCATGAAGACAATTTCATTCATTCCAATCTTGCACTTGTCCTTGTTAAGGGTCAGGTTTCGTTCCTGTAATCGCTCTAGCAAGGCCACCAGATTTCTGTCATGCTCCTCAGTTGTCCGTCCATATACAACAATGTCATCAGCTATGTTGGTGGCACCGGGGCAATCAGCGATTGTCTGCCTTATAATGTTCTGATACTGTTCAGGAGCACTGTTCACACCAAAACTCAACCTCTTGTAACGATACGATGAATCACCAGCTGAAAATGTTGTGGTATCCCTCGAACCCTCCTCAAGCTCAATTTTATGAAACCCCATGTTCATGTCAAGCTTGGAGAAAACCGTGCTTCCGTTCATTTCCTCGAGCACCTCATCCACTGTAGGAATAGGCAATTTCTCCCTTTGAATTGCCTCATTGGCACGTCTCATGTCGACGCATATACGCACATCATCCTTGTTTGGCTTCGGGGCTATCACAGCTGGGCTGACCCACGTTGTTGGGCCTGAAACCTTCTCAATGATGTCAAGGTTAAGAAGTTCGTCAATCTTACTCTGAACTTTATCCTTCAAAGGGTAAGGGATCCGCCTTGGTTTCTGCGCTATTGGCATAACTTCATGATTGATGTGCAGCTTAAGCTGGTACCCGGACAACTTGCCAACCCCAGAGAACACCTTTGGGAAACGCCCTACAATACCGTTGATATCACTGCCTATGGAATAAACTGTCGTCATGTTCATCAGTTCTGGTCCAACTTTCAGCACTTGTAGCCTTTTAGCAGCTGGGCTACCAAGCAGACACCGCCCTTCTCCCTGTGTTATGAGAACAGTTTCCACTACTTTTTGCCCATGACACTCAATTGTAGCTTCAAATTTACTGACCACCGGTAAACACCCATTGCCACAGACACAAAGATCCCTCTTTTCTGGTATTAAATTTGCTCTGAGGCCACCTTCCACCAGGTTTTGAAACTGCTGCTCACCAAGCACGGTGGACTGTGCTCCAGAGTCAACGAGCATTCTTGTCGCGATGCTATTAATCTTCACTGCAATAACATTATCTTCACAGGCCCTTTCCCCATTGTAGTTAATTGGGAAGGCAAATGGTTCCTCTTCACTGTCGTAGTTCACTTGATTAATTTGTTGGCCGCTTGATTTTAGATTACGTTCACTGGTAGCACTACTGGATCGCCAGGCATTACTCCTACTTGGTCTTCCATCACTCTTACTCAATTTTCCTTTTCCATCTGCCTCATTCCTGCAACATGCTGCCCAGTGCCCTCTCTTGCCACACTTAGCACACACCTTTCCCTTCGCAGGACACACCTTATCACGTGCAATATGCCCAGATCTACCACACGCATAACACTTATGGATGCTTTGCCCACCTGGCTTTTCTTTGCCTGCTCTGTGCTGCACCAAATTCATGCTGCCCTTTTCCTCTGCTCCTGCAATTTTGCTGGCCTGACGGCGCACTGTTTCCCATGCTCTGGCTGTAGTCAAGGCTGCTGCAAGCTGTATGTTAGGCACCTCAAATAGCTTGGTCCGTAACTCTTGGGACGATACTTTCTCCAGCAGCTGATCGCGTACTGCAAATTCGAGCTCCTCAACTCCATAGCCACAGTGTCTGGCTTGTTTCCTCAGTCGAAGCACGAACGAGTCCACATAATCCCCGGGTTCTTGACGCAGTTGGCGAAGAACGTGCCTTTTGTACGCTGCATTTTTTTGCACGTGAAAGTATGCATTCAGTGCTCGAACGGTTTGTTGATAAACGTCATCGGCTTGACCTTCCAGGGGAACCACTGTAAGATTCTCAAAAATGTCCTGCACTCCAGAACCGGCCCGATAAAGTAATTCGCTTCTCTTTCTTGCAGGATTTTGTAGGTTTGCTTTCCCTTCGGCGAAATATGTGAATCCTCGCAGCCAAACACGCCATTGCTCGCTCAATTCCGATTTTGATCCCGAAATATCCATTGGTTGGATATTTTGTCCCTCCATATCGCCTGAAAATCTCGTTAACTTGATCCTCGTCGCCAATGTAATGTCTGCACGCCAGACTAGTCCTCGATGGGAGCGGATTATCTCTCATGAAACAGCACACGTTTCAGTCCGCCATATTGTATTTCACACTCTCCAATGTATTACAAGCATGGGTTGCACAGGCAACCCAATGTGCGATCACCACAGGTACTCAGTGAGGAATGTCAACGTCAGAACTTAACACTTCGGCACCTATCACCTCAGCTAGGTCCTACATGGCCTAGATCCACTCTTGGATTTATGAGAAAGCTCATTGTATCATATGTTGTGAAACAAGGGAAGCAGAAAACTGAATGGATACCCTTTTACTCATAGTTGCTTCCAGAACGTATCCCTAGGCTCAGAGAAAGACTTTAAGGATGAACTGTTCCTAGCATACCTCATTAGTTCTTCTTTGATTAAGACTTTCTTATTGCTAGAAGGGTGAAACGGCCTGAAAGGATATATGGATATTTGCTAAGAGGCTTCTGAAAGGTGGAAAATTGCAGTATGCTTGAAGAACTATCTTGATAGAGAAATAAGCCCAGAAAAGAGATGCAGCTATTGCTAATACAATAAGTAATGTTAATGTGATTGTTTTTTTTTTAAGAGCACCTAGAAATTCTAGAAGGGTATCTTTGTGCCCACACCAAACAGCAAAAATATCATCAATAAAATGTTTGTATCTTGCAAGATATTGGGAGTAATGCTCCACAATGGCTGTCTCGTGATGATAATTGTTTTCAAAAATAAGTCTGGTGAGCTGATTTAGTGGTGGAGTCTTGGGAATTCTTGCGTCCCTGAGGAGCAAGTCAAGGGTGACTATTGCTTTCTTGGTGTCAATGTTATGAGAGAGCAAAGTAACATCCGCTGTGACAAGAAAGCAATCCCGGTAGGGTGGTAAGACCGTGGTCTCCAGTAGCTGAATCAGCTCTCTCAAGTCCCTGAGTACATGTATGGTAGGCATACGTATTTTGGGCTTACTAAGCTTGTCCACAAAAATACTAATAGGCCTGGTAATATATGAATGAGAGGCAGCAGTGGGCCTTCCCACCATAGGGTCTTTGTGTATCTTAGGGATAACATAAAATTTAGCTGGAGAAACAAAATGATCAGAACTAGGCAAGAAATGAGCTATGTTAGGGGAAATAAACCTACCATAAATAGGCGTAACCTTTTCTTTCGTCTATGACAGCATCAGGCACAAAACATATAAGTTTGCTCTCACAGTCTTGGATGTGGCCTCACACTATAAAGAGGCCGAGTCTGTGCCAAAGAGGTTGCTGAAGCTCTTTCTCACATTTACAAGCAGAGCTCAATTAGCTGGGCGAACCTCCTCCAGGTTGTCTTGGGGCATGATTTTTCAGCACAGTCAACCAGCTGCTGGCAAAACATGGTGTATCTGTCAGAAGTGGCCTTGTCAATGGCCACTGTTGCTCTGGCTGAGCGGCTCTTTGGGCATCTGTGTGCTCAGGAGGAAGGGCAAGGGTTGCTTGGCTATCTTCAGTTGTTATGGCCTTGAATGGGGAAGTGACCTGCCTCACTGGTCGCAATAAAGACGCAATAAAGTCAGTGAGAGTGTTGCAAAAGCTCTCCTCTGCTGTTCCTGGTCACCCCGTTGGTCTCTAGGAGTGGAAGCTCCCCTCCCATGTTGGCGTTCGGTATCTCTTCTAATTGATCCTACGTGGGCTTTAAAAGTTCACCAGCTTGGGTGCTCTGTCAGCAATCCTGATGAGCCCGTCGTTTACTACTTGCTGGACGGCCCACTGTGTGGCTTTGTCTGTGAGGAGCTCCTTGTGGTACCCTCTGACACTCAGCTGCTGCCTGATAAGGTCCTAAGGCATTGAGAGCCGCTGCCCCTCTTTTCCTGTTACATTTCAGGCGTGTCAGTCGGACAATATTGTTTGTATGGCCCCTGGAGTTATCCAGCTGGTCCACACTAAATTGCTGTCTTTTTGGGCTTGTAGCGCCAGAAGAGCTAGACATCGCATGCCGAGCAGCGATTCCCCTGGGACTCCTTTAGGGCCTCAATTTCCTAGACCCATAAGTTGGTTTTGAGTCCGTTGCCAGCATCGGTGCACTTGTATGCCTGGAGCTTACACCCAATGAAATACGTGGCTGTCAGCCACATGTAAGGGCCCATAGGACCTGAACATCCAGGGGGGTCTAGGTGCACAGGTACCCAGAAACTTTTGTAAAATAAGACCCCTGGAAGTGCATTTTCCCACTTTCTGGCACACAAAAAAGTAATCTCCTTAATTCAAAATGCCCCAGCAGTACATGTAACAGAATATGGTGACTTTAATAAAGCAAGCTTTGTTAAAGATGTTAAAGAAAAATGTTAAAGATGTAGTTTCAGCATTGGCTGAGGTGGAATCTTTCAAGATTTCTTGAACAAAGAAGAAGTGTGTTTCCACTTTCTCTGTCACAGAATTAAAAAAACTGAATGTTATTAGGAGTTCCAATGCAGAGATACCTGTAGCTTTGTTGCTCAGTAAGCCATATCAGCCGGCTGCCTTTTCATTCTTTAGAAGCCTTTTAGTGAGACCTGTCCCAGTCGCTAAAAAAATGGATGCAACTGTGTTCTCCCCTGAATAACTGAAGGACATGATTGTTTTCTAAGCTGATATAAAATTTTACGAGGTTGACCAAAGAGGAAAATTTGGGGTTAGCAATTTCCTCCTTAGAAAGCTAGTATGCAGCCAGAGAAGCATGCATCAAGACTGTATCTTTCACCTTCTCCTTTTCTTTGACTTCCTTGTGAAATTGCAATACCCTACTAAGCATCTCTGCCTCTATGGCATCCTTGTGTTGCTGAGACAAGGAATGATCTTTCATTGCCGAACCCTCTTGGAGTGGAATTGTAAGCCTTTGATTTGTTCTTCTATTTGTTCTATTTATTCTATTATTTATTTGTTTATTCTATTTGTTCTTCTAACCTACAAAGAAAACAGTACATCCCCTGCCTTTCTTCATACACCAGCCAAAATAGGCCCGTCGCTTGGCTGAAGGAAAGACTCTTGTCTGTAACCAGCCATGAAAAATTTGTCACGACTACGGTGTGAAGTAAAACTAGAGACCAGACAGTTTACTGCAGTTTGTTTGCACACATTCGTAATAGATGTGGAGGCAAGCATCAGTTGCTTTAGAAGTGAAAAGCTTTTGCATCTCATCCAGCATAGCATGTTTTCCTTGCTCTTTAGCTTCAACCTCCCCATGTTTTGGTAAACAGACCACCACCTGCTTTAAGCAGAGGGCCTCAGTAGGGTCTTCTTGAGGAACAGTCTCAGCATTTTCCCTCATGGTTGATTCATCTAAGCATGCCAAAAAAAGATGAACCATCTTAAAAAGGGAAGTATCAATGGCATGCTACATACAAGCCTATAGTAAAGGAAGTAAAGGTACCTTTTTTGTGTGTCCTGCAATTCATTTGATGGCAATTTCATTCTTTCTGACGATACATCTTGATTTTGAAGCATGCTTTTTACATTAAGCAGAAGCTTGATAGTTTTGTTTTGTTGCTGTAAATACATCTAATGTTATGATTCATATAATTTAATATTAGGTGAATTTGAAATGGAAATGATAAAAAGACCATCGGTCCTTGCATGGAAAGGATCTGGAGACCATCGAAAGAAATTTCAAGATTTTGAGAAAATGTCAGAGTAAACTCGATTGTTTGATTTTTGAAATGCTTTTTATTTGTAACTTAAACCCAAACTAAACCAACCTTTGCAAAAGTTGTCCAGATGAAATCCAAAAAGTCAACCCGATCAGCAAGGATGTTTGAAAAGAATGTCGTCACAGAGGAGCTACACCAGAAAACAAAAAGCCTTGCTGAACTCAGAGAGGAAATGAACAAGATTCACATGTATGATGAGATCCGTGAGAAACATCCTCCTCTTCGCTTTGCCTGTGTTCTGAGAATGATCGTCACTCTTTGTAAAGACCAGTGTCTTCAGTTGATGAATGGTCATACAATAAAGTTCTCAAGGCTTCTCAGCAACAATGCCGTTATCTACGAATATATCAAGAATCTATCTTTATACAAGTTGTCCTTCTTTCAGAAACTTGCCTTATACCGTGGTCTGGTCACTTTGCTCTTCCACAACCAATTTCACCAATGGAAATACAAGCAACCTTTGAAAAAGCTTACTGGAAACTAGAATCAAAACTAAGCGATGAGAGCAAAGAACTAGCAGCTGCAATGCTATGTTCTATTGTCCTTAACTGCATCAAGAGGAAAGGCCCGACACTGCCAAAATCAATGTTAAGAGCGATAGGTCAGCTAAAGAAGAGAGACGATGTCGTAATTACGTGACTGGGTAAGGGCTTGGGAGTCGTGATCTTGGACAAAACAGTATGTCAGCCTACTGAAGGAATCATCTATTAATGACGAAACTAATTCATACACATCGGCCTCGGAAGACCAAAAACAAAAGGCCTCCAAAGCATTACTACCTGCTGCTTAAAAAGGAGAAGGAACTGTCCTCCATCGTACAGAGAATTCTTCCGAAACCCGTCGATGACTCGCTGGTCCAAAAGGGTTCTAGGCTTGCACACTTTTATGGTTTACCAAAGACCCACTAGAAGAAACTAGCGGCCGTCTGATCCTGTCAGCAATAGGAACCTACATGTACAACTACAAGCTTAACTGCTAAGTGGGTTGATGAGAAGTTAAAACCTCTGTCTGTCTGTGACCAAACATTTAGTGACATCTTCTCGTTTGCCAATCGACAATCTTCAGGAGATGAAAATCGATGATCAGGACATTTTGGTGTCATACGATGTTTCATCCCTCTTCACAAACGTACCAGTAGATGAAACAATTGAAATCCTTGCGGAGAAAGCGTTCAAAGATGATTGCTTCAACAAGGAATATGCCCTTAACATCACAAAAACTGACCTTATAGAGCTGTTAGAGGTTGCTACGTGTACGAAAAACCAACTTTTCCAATTCGAAGGAAATCTGTATGAGCAAGTAGATGTGGTTGGTATGGGCTCTCCCCAGGTCTACGTGAAACCAACCGATACCAGGCTTTTACTTCATTACCAAAGCCTTGTTGGCGTAAAGTATAAACATTCTCTGCTGAAGACAATGTTAAACTGTGCGTTTAAACTTTCCTCGAACTGGCAGTTTTTCCATCAAGAATGTGAATGTCTTAAAATGGTTTTTGCTCACCTCCATCATCCTGAAACTCTTGTGGTGAATACCATCAAACATTTGATTAAAATGAAAGTCACTGAGAATGTGTGTACTAAACAAGTATCAGATAAACAAGATCTTCAGAATTGTCTTTAGTTACTGTTCAAAGATCAGAAATCAGCAAATGCGGTAAGACACCAACTCGGGGATCTCAGTCGAAAGATTGATGCCGATGTCCAGCCAGTTTGCACAAGTCAGAGGATCAAAGGACAACTCAGACTGAAAGAACATAAACCTTGAATTGTGAAGCAACAAAATGTTGTTTATTATAACAAGTGTGGTCTGTGCGTTGCGGACTATGTCGGCTTCACGAGTCGACACCTGTATCAGCGTGCTGAGGAACATAAGCGATTGACAATTGGCAACCACGTAAAGGATGAGCGTGGAAAGGATCCAGAGACCATTGGAAGAAATTTCAAGATTTTGAGAAAATGTCAGTTACATGTAACTCGATTGTTTGATTTTTTACTTGTTTTTTTTTGTAAACTTAAAGCGAATTTGAAATAAACTTTTATTGTTATGTTCTGCAAACATGCTCAAATAAATAAAATGATGGGTGTGCATGTGGTGTGCACAAATAGAAGTGTTTTGCCATTTTATCGTTCTGTTTAATTGGTTTGTTCTGCTGTATTAGAATGGAGTACCTTGCCATTTAAATCTTCTCTGTGCACTTGAGTATTTTGCCCTTTCATGTAAGACGAGAGATCACATCTTTGTTTTGATGGCACAACGTCCCATTCATGGCTTATGTTATAAAAGGTAAACTTGCCATCACAGAAATATCTCGATCACTGGTGCACTGTGAGCACTTTTATCAAAATTCACTGTTTGATTAGGAAGTGTTCAGTCGTCTGTGTGCACTTTCTACAACCTGAGATAGTATCAGAATTTTGTTTTATGTGATGCGACATAGGCATCACTTGCGCAAACAGACAAACAGAGAAAAACATACAATGAATGTACAGGTTGACAGTTACTCATGAGTCTCGAAACTCGACTCTATTCTTGATCCTGCTAAAGATATGTTAGACCTATAAAGAAAGAAACCGGAAATCTGTTTTTTTATGAAACGGTATTTCGCTGTCTAAAGATAAGATGTTTTTCGTGACAGCACATTGAAGTCATGCTTACCAACTAGACTGATGAAAAGAGAAAAACTTGATAAACAATTACTTGTGAATCAATGGCGCATCATAAGAACTTTAACATCGAAATTCAGCATGCTTTGTAGAACCAGATAACAGTAAATTGGCCTTTTTTGTACTACAGTGTACAGATGTCTCACGCATCTTTACACAGGATGAACTAAATGACGAACTAAAAGACACATTTAAAAAACATGCCCAAAGTTGTACAGATGCGTAATATATCTGTAGCAGTAGTATAAAAACAGCAAAATTATTGCAATTGTGAGAATGTCACCATTGTTGTGCAGTGGCGGTTGTGCACAGGTGGGCGGCACATGATCAAAAGATAAACTTTCCTTTCAGGAAAGCAATTCCTCCACAAAAGGTGCATATTAAGCACTTTCACAACAAAACTCAATGGTTGGGGCAGTTTTTACTCTTTCAATGATTTTATTCAATTTTTACCGTTTCAAGGACCAGAGGCACATTTTTGTCTGTTGTGATGCTACATTTTACCTGTAAATTTATGCTTACACAGTGGCGTGACGAATTCGCCACAAGTTCACAGTCGCTGGCATAATCTTATTTTGCATTTTGCCAGTCCGAAATGTGACCCATAAGTCTTTTGTAGTGTCGTGTTCAGACTACGAAATAACTTTGTTCTCAATAACAGCAACACTCACTTTAATGCTCTGGCAAACAACTATAATATGGGCTACAATTTTCGAGCTTGAAAACACATGTTGTGGCACCCATAATACATGTACATGTATTAATGCAACAAATATTGCTGGTAGGGTGGTCACATTACAGGTCTAGTCTTTTGGGGGTTCGTGATGCCCTCCCGCAGCTGGTTCTGGCCCAAACACGTAGAATGTACATGTTAATGGCAAAGCCTGGATAGTGAACTTTCTTGTTTGAGGCAAGATTCCAGAGGAATTGGAATAGTTGCACCAGCTTCAGAAAATATTTTAGTTAATTCTCCTTGGTAAAAAAAAATGTGGCCATTTAGACAATTTAACTATAAAGAATTGTGATGTAGAGAACCAATTTCATTACCGGGATCAAATACTTGAACTCGATATGCGTTTATTAACGTCGAATGGGGTACACACAAGTAAACGATTCACTGAAATAAAAATACAATCGAACACACTGAAATCAAAGGAAAACCGGCAAAAGACCTGAACTGCATACAAAGAAACACACACGAACAAAATCACTTACAAGTTTTTCGTTTTTGATCCACAATCACGAACACAAAACATCCTACGAGCTTTATAAAAAATTAACAAGTGCGGTCAGCGGCACACTTGATAAACTCAAATGCTAACATGCAATAAAGTTGAAAAGTTAAAAAATTAAAAACCATCTTGGTTAAAAAAACGCGACGACATTTCGATGTTCGCTTAACATCATTATCAAGTCAATAATGACTGAAATGAGAATGAATATAAATGTAAAAGAATTCCTGGAGACACGAATAACAAAGTGAAAATATGCAAATAACAGTATTCGCACGCAGAGTCACGTAAAGAGTTTGGCGCGAATAGAGTCTTTCTGAGTATTTAACGTGGGGTTCAATTCCTTAATGAATAACATCTCAAAAATTAGACAATCAAACTTTCATCTACATTTCTTTAGAACAGAAAGTTGCTTGTCAACCAAATCAGTCTTCAATAGACCGTGTTGCTCAAGATGCCTCCCGATTGCAGAGTATTTGTGTTCGTTAATGGACTGGTGTAAATGTAGGGTAGTGTACCCGACATAATCAGCGTCGCACAGATCACATTCAAATTTGTATACCACGCATTGATTGTTGACAATAGGGGGCTTCTCTTTTAGAGCGAGAATTTGGCCAATCTTCTTAGACTGAAAGACGGGTTTAATTTGGACACCAATGTTGGCGCTCAAAATTTGCATTTGCTTCTTGACGGAGTTAGCTGATTGTTGATCTTTAAATGGTAGTGGGACCATGATGGTAGAGCTGTCATCTCTTGTATTCTTGGCTGCATCAATGTTGTCGATGTTACGCAAGAACTTATTGATCGCTAAATTTATCAAATTCATTGGGTAGTCGAGGGATACTAATTGCTTAGAATTGTTATCAAATATTTCCAGGCCTACGTCATGGTCGAGCTTACGTTGTTAAGGATGAAAGATAACGACGTTGGATTTAGTTGTAGTAAGAGATAATTTACTTAAATTTTAACCATTTACACAAATCCAATAATTCATCACTGACAATGATCTGAAGTTTTTTTGAGGAGTGATACACGTCATTAACATAGATTAAGAAACGAAATGGACCAAGTACAGAACCTGAGGGACACTATACACTACACTTTCTTTATTATTGCCTGCCTGACAAATAAGATGAAAACCAATCATTGATTACCCCAGCCCCTAATTCCGTAATGGTGCAACTTGTGTAACAATATAGTATGGTCCACTGTTTCAAAGGCCTTTTTTGAGTCAATAAATGTGACAAGAATATAATTTTTTATCCATGTTGGTTTGAATTTTGTTCAGAATATCTAGATTTGCATGTTGAGTAGAGTAATTCTTTGTAAATTCTTATCTATAAAGGATTTAAGATGTTTGTATACATTAAAGATTTGAATATTCGGTAGAAAACGGACAACAGCGCTGTGGTGTGATAATTGTTTGAATCAGTTTCATCGTCTGCTTTATAAATCAGAGTTATGTACTTTAGTGTGCTTTAATTGGCAAAATAGACTTATTCATTACATGTAGTTCAGCTAAGGTGTGAGATATAAAATAATGTGTGGACTTGAGAAGACAAACTGGACAAGAATACAGTCCATATGCTTTATTTGATGGGGTACTCAAAATTTTCATTTCAACTTCAGATGAGGCAGTGGCATTAAAGGGGAAAGAATTAGTGTACAGTTGAACTTGTATATAACGGCCACCCTCGGGACTTGAGAACTGGCTGCTTAATACAGGATCTCTGGGTATACAGTCTAACATCAATTTTAATGGTGTACCATACGAAAACACTTCATGCAAGGAAAGAATAGAATAATCAACACTCTGGATGTGGCAAAACTGCTTCGAAACCATGTCCTCACCCTTATGAAATGATGGACAATTATGAAGTGATTGGACATGTCCTTACGTTGATGGCGTTGTGGCTAACCAAATTTTTTAAATAGCCAACAAACAATGGGAAAGTTACAGTGAACGGCAAACGAGTTAACAGAGGTGGAGGATGTGGCCTGGAAATCGCTTGCGAGTATATGTTTGAAGGTGGTTCATTATCCATCACATGGCTGATGAACAAGCTAAGTAAAGAGGAATTTCAAGCTAAAGAGTGAAGCATATTCAAAACAAACATCTTTTGGCATTTGTAATTTTGTACTCTACTTCAGCACATTCAAGACATCTGGAAAGTTTTAATGGTACTAAATGGCTGATTATCAGCTTACAGTAGCTTGGTTATTTCTTGATAGTGATGATAGATAGGATTTCAAACACAATAAAGTACTGCATAAAATGACATGTGTCTTAGTTTCTGTTCAAGGGTGGCTGCTTAATACAGGTAAAAATAACAGAAAAACAAAAATAGGGTACAAACGCCTCATCAACTTTTTTTTATAGGCCCTTGGTTAGTTATGTTAAATGTTTTCAATAGTTAATAATAATAATAATAATAATAATAATAATAATAATAATAATAATAATAATGAAATATTTATATAGCGCTAGTATCCTTAAAGTTCAAATGCGCTTAACAAGAGCAACAAAATAGTAAAATTATAAAAATGCATTTTTAAAAAGGAAAGTTTTAAGTTTGTTTTTAAAAACGGACACTGAGGAGCTGTTCATAATGTTGGATGGCAAAGTGTTCCAGAGTGTGGGGGCTGCTATGGAAAAAAAATCTTTCACCATATGTCTTCAAATTAAAATGAGGAACCACAAGAAGATTTTTAGATGATGAATGCAGTTGACGAGATTGAAAAATAGGGTGTGAGTAGATCGCGAACGTACGATGGAGCAAGATTGTTAAGAGCCTCGTACGTGATGAGTAGAACTTTAAACAATGCAATAACGTATCAGAAGCCAGTGAAGATTTAAGAAAATAGGCGTAATGTGATCATGTTTTCTTGAAAGAGAGATGAGACGAGCAGCAGCGTTCTGGATGTGCTGTAACTTTTCCACTTGGTAGTTTGGTAGTCCGTAGAGTAATGAATTACAATAATCCAGTTTTGAAGATACAAATGCATTTATCTTGGAGATAAATGGTAGCAGTGTGTCCAGAGCGT
>BLFK01000397.1:171730-184230 GCA_014634185.1 Astreopora myriophthalma | reverse complement strand
GTATAGTTACTCGCTAAGAAACATTTTTAGACAGTAACTTCAAAACAAACCTAAACATTTTAAAATCAGGGCTTAGGCCTAATCGCTGTTGAGAAGTGATATACCATAAATATCTAATCATTGATTACATTCACAACTTGTTCGTCAGTAGTCTAGTGGTAAGGACTCGTCCCATCAAGCTCTAGCTGCGGGTTCGAATCCAATCCAAGAGTGTGGATTTTTCTTTTTCATATTTGCTCCTTTCCAAAAAGTCTTGGGACAGAGTGTTCTAAATTAGCAATAATCATAAATTCAGAGCAAGTTAAAAATTAACGATAATCATAAATTCAAACAGGAGATCATGTTGTTTATTCTTATCGAAGAAAGCTTCAGGAAAGCCGTACTGACTTACAACGATTTTGTTTTGTGATATAATGGCCTTGTATCTCAAAGATCGTGAACAGCTCAACATATTGAAAATGTCTCATCTCTGTGAAAGCCACAGCATGATGCTTTCAAATCCATGTGAGATAAATTGTCAATTGATGATTTAATTGCAATGTGAGAACTGTGCTACTGATCTTCAGTCGCCACAAATTCTGTATGGACATTGAGACTTCAGAAAGGAGACTTGGTCCTTCGTTAAAGTGATCAACGATGAAACCATAACAAAGATACTTGTTCGGGATGCTCCTCAGCAGCTTAGACTTGAGAGCTGCCCTCACTTGGCGAACACACTATCTCAACACACATATACAAAATAGACATGGCCGACTTTTGTTTGACCTCGAGCCATGCTCTCACGTGCATGCGCAAGCAAAAATACGATCTTCTGCGGAACATCCTCCCCTTCCTTGACATAACAATGTCAATAGCAAACATGATGAAACACAACAAATAATTGACAATAAAGGAAAACTGCTTCAGCAACAAAACTTTTGAAGCTTGGTGCTCTACCATGTTCCAATGGACAAAGTTTTACAATTGGTCTCCTGTACACAGTCTTTCCGACTTGCACGTCCACAACACAAACTCTGTCATCCTTGCCAGGAAAGACCTTGACTACATGCCCCAGGGGCCATCTTCCTCTCGGAGTTCCTGTAGACATAACGATCATGAGGTCACCAACTTTCAGGTTAGCTTGGTCACCGTGCCTCTTCTTTCTTGTGCTCAGACTTGGAGCCCACTCTCGTAGCCACCTGTGCCAAAAGTGGTGCACAAGCTCCTGTACTCGATGCCATCTCCTCCTTGGGTTAAAGGCTATGCTATCAACACAATCCGGTGCAAAACATTCCCCCGTCTGGCCTTGGAGAAAATGATTGGGGGTGAGAGGGGTTAAGTCTGTTGGGTTTGCTGACTGATAAGTCAGTGGTCGAGAGTTAATTAAGCCTTCTGCACCAACCACTGCACTCAACAGTTCCTCATCCGTGATATCCGCTGCACCCAAAATGGAATAGATGACTTTCTTCGCTGCCTTGATCATTACTTCGTGAACACCACTGAAATGCCGCGTGAGACGAGGGTGAAAGTGCCATTTGATCCCCTGGCTCATTGTAGTGTCCTGGATTTTGTTCCAGTCCAAAGCTTCCAATTCTTTCAACTCATTACTTCCTCCGAAGTTAGTCCCATTGTCACACACAACATCCTTTGGAAGACCCCGTCTTGACGTCATCTGATAGAACGCATATTTAGAAACGAATCAGTTTCAAGGCTGTATGCTACTTCGAGGTGAACAGCCCTAGTCTCCAGGCATGTGAACAGACAGAGATACCTCTTCTGATGCATCTTGCCTCTTCCCTGTTTGGTCAGGAAAGGTCCGCCAAAATCAGCAGATATGTGACTAAATGCTCGTTATGACTTCCGTGTACGCAAAAGGGGCCATAATCTGCTTGGCTGGGGAAGCTTTCCTTCTCCTACACTGCAGACATTCTTTTTCCCACTCCCTTATAGCCTCTCTTGCTGAGATTATCCAATACTGGACCGAAAGCTCTGCTAGTACTTGGTTCATCCCATGTGTGTGCTTGATTGTAAGTGCTGTAATCCAGTGGTTGCGCAACAGGATGATGGGAAAACGGGTCTCCCATGGCAAACATTCTGCGTACCGAAGCCTTCCGTCACATCTTAGGATGCCATCGTCATCCAAAACAATGGCAGCAGCTGACTCCCACCTGGGAGTTCCCTTCCAGCCTTTACTGCTCGGATCTCTTCTGCAAAGACTTCTTGCTGTGCCTGCCTGATGTATCTCCTTTCTGAAGTCACAACTTTGTCAGGTTTTAAAGCACCTTCTCTCCGAAGGTCTGCTTGTAAACGACAGTTCTCTATGAAACGGTCTACTCTTGCGGTAATTCTTGCAAGTTTACTCCAACTCGAGTGCCTTTGTGGCCACAAGTGGTCGTCATTTACTGAAGCAAGGAATGTCTGCTCCTCAACTTGTTCTGCGTCCTGGTACTGTTTATGGACCTCAATATCTGGACCTTGCTTGACTTCAACTCTGTTAACAGGCCACTCAGTTGGACCTTACTTCAGGAACGACGGTCCAATCCACCACCTCTCTTCATCATCATCATCATCATCATCAGCTTGGCAACACTTAATCCTCTGGTCAGTAGGTCAGCTGGGTTCTGTCCACTTGAAACTGTCAGACCAGAAAGTCCAGTGATGATTCTTAATTCTAAGCACTCTTCCAACTGTCTCACCAAGTCTGAGTCCTAGTACAGCGGCCATCAGTTCCAGCTGAGGTATGCTTATGGCTTGGAGTGGTGCAATGCGTGACTTTGAAGCCACAAGACAGCAGCTGACAGACCCGTCCTCATAGTGATGTCTGGTGTAACAAACTGTGCCATACGCTTCTTGGGATGCATCAACAAACGTGTGTAGTGTTACATGTTGAATGTGAATAGAAGGCAGCACTGCCAGCTCATCAAACCACGGTGATGCTCACAGTGACAGATTTGTATTGATTGGTTCGTCCCAGTCCACACTGCTTGCCCACATCTTTTGAAGAAGGACTTTGGCATGCACAGTATACGGTGACAGCAAGCCGAGGGGGTCAAACAGTGTTGCTATCTTCTTAAGGAAACCGCGTTTTGTTTGGTCATGGCTCTTGGCGGGCAGGTTGACTTGAAACTTAAATACGTCTCCCATAGGACACCACAAAATGCCAAGTGTTTTAACCGAGGGCAGCTCCCCACTGTCGAGGTTGACTTCAGGCGCACAATCTGAAGTTGGAATACACTGCAAGACTTCTGGTACATTTGATAACCATTTTCTGGCATGTATCCCAGCAGTTTCCCATAGTTTTGACAGCTGGCTGTACAACTCCACACCGGTTTCAACATCAGGAACGGAGTCCATGCTGTCATCCATATATGTACTTTCTAAAATGGTTTCAGCCACTAGGGGGAATTCTAATTGGTGTTGCCTAGCATGTTCTTGAGCAACAAACTGAGCTTGGAATGGAGATGAGTTCACCCCAAATACATCTCTGTCAAACTAAAAAATGTTGGGTTCTCGGTCAGTCTGCAAGTCACACCACAAAAAACGATGCTAAGGCTGATCTTCTGGTCTTAACTTAATTTGCAGGTACATTTATCTGATATTGAACATCAGAGCC
Organism: Astreopora myriophthalma; assembly: GCA_014634185.1. Classification (NCBI taxonomy): domain Eukaryota; kingdom Metazoa; phylum Cnidaria; class Anthozoa; order Scleractinia; family Acroporidae; genus Astreopora; species Astreopora myriophthalma. The sequence continues at coordinate 180,638 of BLFK01000397.1, read as the reverse complement.
ACAGGGTCATGACAAAATCTCAGTAGTACTGCAAACAAGTCATTCTGGAGTTTGGGCCCTTGTAGTACAATGTCATTCAGAGACACATCATTGAATTTAGCTGATGCATCAAATACGATACGAGTTTTGTTGGTTGACTTGTCAGGGCTCAACACCGGAAAATGAGGTAGGTACCACACTTGATCAGGTCTATCCTCCTTAGGTGAAACCCTGTGGATGTAGCCTTTCTCTTCGTAGGTGTGTAGGACTTCTTTGTAGGCTTCACCAACGTCTGGAGATTTCAATAACCTCTTCTCGGTGTTTTGCAGGGGATGTAATGCCATATCAAAATTATCAGGTAATGGACACCTGTCTCGCTTCCAAGGCATACCGATAGTATAGTGGCCATCAGCAAATGTGAGTGAGTTAGCAACTGTGTCGCGTGCCAACTTTTCATCTTGGTTATCAATCTGAGTTAGCTGAGGCTCTTCTATGTCCCAGTATCGGCGAATGAGACAGTCTAAGTTACCTGAGTCATTCACAAGAAAGGACTCTCTCTGGACTGCCCAAACAGGTCCATCCTAATGGAGTCAATCTGGTTACTGGTTCCCCAGGTTTTCCTCTGACATCCCTCAGAGAATACAACAGATCAGAGTGGTCTGCCCCTATCAGTATGTCTGCGATGGGCCTGGGTCCCGGCTCTGGAAAATCAATCAACTGCAGGTGTATTCAGGTAGACTTGTAGAGGTTCCAGTCAACTACATTACTTGCAAAAAAATTCGGACGTTAAAATTTCGGACGTTTTATTTCGGACGTTTAATTTTCGGACACATTTTCCCTCATTTCGGACAATTTTTGGACAAAAATTTCGGACACTGCGCTGAAACATGCCTAAAGTAAATTTACGACTAAAAAACATGAATTAAACTGAAATAAGATCTGTGAAAATGATAGTTTTACTGTACCTTCATGGTTTTACAGCCGGATACACCAACGAGAAAATAACACAAACTCAATCAAGCTTATGCCTGAAGCAGTGTCTCAACTATAGAGTTCGGTCCAGAAAGGGAACTAAGGGCTTTGAAGCTTAATGTGGCGTATATTGGCTTTGAATATGTGATGCCGTCGCCCAGAAAGTACTTTTAAAGTTTTATACTATACTGTAAAAATTTCGGACGCTTAAAAATTTCGGATGGTTTTATTTTCGGACACTATTTTTGTCCGAAGTTTTTTGCAAGTAATGTACTTGCTTATTCCCTGTCACACATTTGGTAGTGTATGCAGAGACTGTTTCAGTAGTAGAACCATCCAAACTGTTAATGACAAACTCCACTAAGGATGTGTCCAACGCAGTATGATGCCCATTCAGTACATTCACTGTCAGTTCGTGAGGGCTCCCTTCAAGTCCAAGTTTGGCAGCTACATCTCTGTTTACATACGGTCTGCTGCTAGCCTCATCCAACAAAGCGTTCACCTTAATGCACCTGGCTCCATTTGTTACATAAACAGGAACCGTTCTCAACGCAACAAATTTTGGTGTGCTCGCAGGTGCCGTGACTATTGTCGTGGTGTGTGTCCTGGCATTCTACTCCCCTTCTGTAGTTGCTGCCAGACAGTGACCTCAACACACTTTCATCTCCTTCTGGCCAGCTCTCTGGTTCTTCTCTTACTCTAGTTTGGGGCACCACAGAGTTGTCATCATGGAGGAGGCGATGATGTGCCGTCATAACCCTCTTAATCTGCAGCGTACACAGGCTTCTCCTTACTGTCCATAGCCCAAACACCTGAAGCACACTCTTTGCTCTCTAGCCATATCCCATCTCTGGTTCACTGTCATTTTTCTGAAACTGTCACAGGCCCACAAACCATGAGTGTGGCTACACAACTTGCACTTTTTGCACTTCCTTGGGCCTGAGACAGTAGGCCTATCTTGAGTTACATAGGTTCTTCCAACTGTTGATGGCCTTTCCTGACACAGTCTTTGACTATACCTGTAATTGTTTCTGAAGCAGTAGTCAAAAACTCGGCTTCTTGATCAATGAACTCTCTCAAAGTTTGTACATTGCCATTACGATGATTGTCACTGAGCCATTGTTTGTACTTGGCAAGAAGATTCTTGCCAAGCCTCCTTTGGATAGTGATGTACAGGGAGCCACTTACCAGTTCCCCTTCTTGTCCGGCATCGGTTACATTGACAGCAATTGCATCTAACAGTTCAGCTAACCCTTCGAGATCCTTCTCATTCCCATCTCTTATCAGCTTAAATGCATCCAATTCCTCCATTCGAAGTGTTACCGCCTGACATTTTTCACCATGTTTTCGCTCTAACCATGTTTTTGCCACCTCATAGGCTGCGGCGGAATGTCAGAGATTTTCCACCACTCTCAGAGTCTCGCCTTGTAGACACTTGCGCAGCCACAGCAGTTTGTACTCGGGGGTGGCGCTGCCCTTGTCAACACATGAATTGAAAGCTGCCTTCCAAGCCTTGTAGTCCTTTTTGTTTCCCGAAAATTTGGGAGTACTAACTCTCTTCAGAAACAATGAGGCATCCGTGCTGAGTTGGTCAGTGGTGGAATGTCTTAGCTGATTGGCTGTTAGGGTCGTAGGTGGCGTTAGCCCCGGTGGTGATTGAGGCTCTACACTTGTTCCCACAGATGCATGTGAATGTGTATCTGTAACAAACTGGGTGGGTATACCATTGTCAACTTTAGGATCCAAAGATACTTTTGGCTGATCTTGAACATGTTCAATGCCCAAGGGCACTTTGTTGGATTCTAACATTTGTGAGATGTTGGGTGTTGAAGCCAGAACCCCAGTGAAACCAAGTGGGGCCATTGAGGGCATTTTGGTGAGTGCTTTCGACTTCTGGAGGGCTGAAGAAGTTCCTGTGCCCTGCAAACAAAATTCACGCTCATTTGGAGGGACAATAAGATCTGCTTTATGTTTAGCATTCTCACTCGAAAATGGTGATAGACACTCCTTTTTTGTCTGTTTACTTTGTTCACTAAGAACACCCAATGTTTGTTGACTTCACTCTCTTGACCATTGATTATGTTCTGTAAGTTTTTTATTGAGTTCCTTTTCACATTTGAGGTACGTGCGTTCAAGATCCTGTGCGATTTGATCGATTTCCTCTTGTCTCTTGGTAATCTCGTCTTGCAATTTTTCCGTTCGGCGATCGGTTCAGCTTGGTTTGGTTTTCGGTTTTCGGTTCTGATCCGGAAATGTCTGAGGTATTTCTCTGACTGCCGTTCAAATATCCTTTAACCAGCTGCTCGGTCTCGTTGAAATCCGGTTCTGTCGCTTCTAGATCACAGGAAACGGCGGTAAGTCTCTCCATGTTAGCAGTGGCCTCATAATACGACTGCAATCTTGCACACGCGTCCATCACATTTTCAAAGGCAATTGCAAAATTATCTAGACTTTCCATCACCTTTACCTTCGGGGATAGTACGCCTTCCATACACATCATCAATTTAGTCTTGGCCCCTACTTCTTCTTGGGGATAAAGTTCTGGGACACCAATTAACGAGCAAACACTAAAAACTGCTTTCTGGAAGTCTTCTTGAATGGGTGAACTCTGTCAATAAATTATCTGAATTATGCAAACTAAGGTGAACAATTAACATGACAACCAATCAGAACTACTACCTGGTTTTCGGGGTAGTGACGTCACCGGACAGCATTAATGCCTAATACTTTCAGATGCCTCTCTCCCTGATTGACTTAGCGAGCGGAGGAGGCAGCCTGTCATGCAACAGAAGTGAATGTTGCAGGTTGGGAAGTAGAATAACTTTTTGCACAAATTTGTCATTTGTTGCTCATTTTACCACTTTGCATGGAAGTTATCATGCATGCAACATTTTCATCTCTGTTGCACAAAAAGTTTGAGAAAAATCTTGCTCTCCAGATTTCCATGGTTAACTGGAGCTTTTAATAAATGCAGACTTTTTCCTGGAGACTATCACCTCTAACTGCATAGCACCCCTGTTTGTAATGAATGAATAAATGAGTGAATGAATGCATGCATGGAGGAATGCAGGAATGAATGAATCAATGAATGCAGAAATGTATGCATTTATTCAGGAATAAATATGAACGAATGCATGAATGAATGAATCTAGGAAGGAATGAATGAATGCAGGAATACAGGAATGAATGAATGCAGGAATACAGGAATGAATAAATGTGGGAATGAATGAATAAATTTGTAAACTATTATTTAATTATTGACTTAACTGTTTTTGCATGACTAGGTTACCGACCAATCCTTGATGCAATGAAGACATTTGCAAAATCATCATGTGCATTAGATATTGAGGTGAAAACTGAATTTATGTTTAAATATGCCAGCTATATATCCTCTGAGATTTTGTAACTAAGAATAAGTGTTGTTGAATATATGTTCTATCATGCTGAGTTAAATGTTGGGGAAATACAGGAAGAAGCCAAAATGTAAATTTATTGCTAATAATTTTGAGAGAGGAACAAAGAGAGCTCCAAAGAAGGTCATAACAGAGGACGATATCAATGTAGAGAGAACAAAAACAATATGGAGATGAAAGATTACTAGTCTTATGTCTCGATCATTTCCAGGAGTGCCCATCCCCCCTTTCCCCCAGGGCAAACCCCGGGCATTTGATGTGAGTAAGGCTCCATATCGTGGGGAATTTGATGCAAAACCAAGCCCGCCTGGCCAGATTATGCAATTCATTTTTCGGGCAATTTGCTCAAGATTGCACATGGGTTTTGTAGCTGAAAAGAATGCCTTTCTTGAGAGTTTGGAATGTTGACATAGAGACATGTTCAGAACTTGTGATAAAAGGAAGGAGACTTTATAACATTCAAAACAGGAAAAGAACTTTGTTTTTTGAAAGAAGAGGATGTTTAAACTGCACGTGATGGAGGGGAAATTGAACAGGAGCTCGATTGAGTGGTGATTTAATACATGTAGCATGCACATCTTCACGAAAAATGGGCCAGCAGCGGGGATTTAACATGAAGGTCTTGAGGAAATGGCTCATTTTCCAACATGGTGGCAGGAGGGAGGTAGGTGTGTGTGTTTTTAATTCATTAATATCCATTTATTAGCTGCCATCCAGGAACAACTATGTTCAATCTGTCTACGAAATCATTGTTTCTGTAGTGGAGATTTGTGTATGCATTAACTGGCTTTGTATGGCTTTTTTTAATATGCATGATAAGATATCAAAGTGACCTTAACCTTATGTTTGTATTTTTTAGGTTTGAAGTGCTGGAAACAATAATGATCATTAAATGGCTAAAATATCTAGAGGGGGTGGGGGACAGGGAATTTGATGCTTTGTGAAGTCAAATGCCTGGGGGTTTGCCCTAAGTATTACCAGCTCTCAGCCATTTAGATAAACAAGTTTTGAAGCTGTATTCTTACTGAAAACAGTACAATCACTGGTGCATGCTTAGTAAGATTACTGCACTGTAGTCAGATTAATGAACGCCACTCACTGACCATCAATTTACTAAGAAGGGTGCGAATTAGTTTGTGACATCTTTTGAAAAAGGCAACAAAATTTCACAGGACTCCAAGGTCAGTGAAATCAGCTGTTATTCCAACAGAAAAACATCTTTGACAACATTACCGGTAGTAAGGTCATTGAAATGAATTATTTGTATGATAAGCATATATGTATGACATGAAACCAACTTGTCAACAAGAAAGCAATTCAAAAAGCCTTGGCAAATTCTGAGGTAAAATAATTTATTCAGGTGAAATTTTTCCGATAAAATGAATGTCACTTGTTGACTGTTGATTTGTTCCAGCGAGTGATCTTTTAAAATCTTCTCAAGAGCATGTTTGACAGATTGGAGGCCTAATTCATATCCAGCTGGCACATATCATTACATACAAAGGGCACCAAGTCTAGTGCCAGCTGGCCATTTTCAAATTAGATTTACTGGGGTATGTCTTGACATGGAACTAAAATGCAAGTACTGAATTTCCTGCTTTTATCTGATAAGCATTGATAACTATCACATTTTCAGTTCAACAACACAGCCTTAGAGTTTTGTCACTGGGCTATTTTTAGGTGCATACAGGAGGAGTTAATTAATCACGTGTTTTTGTTTTTTTCATGTTTTAGTTTTGTGGCTCATAGCCACACTTTCAAAGAATAGTTATTGATGTTGTACAATGCACAAACTTTATTACCTTGATTCTTCTTTCATGAAGAAATTGAAATCACGAAAGCCAAGTAAAATTTTCAGAACAATCTGACTACATTGAATGAAATGATCGTGGCCCATAACTTTTGTCTCCACACCTCAATTATAATTATGAAACTCCAGATGAAGACAAGCTGATTACAGCATAAGAGAGTATTGCCAAATGAATACCATGTGTAGGATCTATGCATTACATTTTTTCGTTTTTTGTTCCTTTTAAGCATTAAGCATTAAGCATTAAGCATTCTTTCTTGGCTTCTTTGTTTTTCTGGTATTGTTATGTTTCACCTGTTCATTAGTGTCTTTTGTACGTTTCGCTTCATTAGTATGTCCAGTTCGCTTTAGCTTTTTCCTTGCATAATTCATTAGTGTATATAACCTTTAGTTTCATATTCTTGCCTTACTCTTCGCAAAGCAGTCGTGCTACACGCAGTTCAAAGAATTAGTTCAGTTCCGCATCTCTACGTTTCAATTAAAGTTCTTTTTATTCAACAAGTGGTGTTGGAAAGTTACGTTCTTGAGCCCTCCGGGCTGTTTAGCCTTCTGGCAGTTCCACCATGCTTTTAATTACATTTTTAACTAGCAAAATCAACATACATACTAAATGTGAAACTGAAGGAATACTTACCACGATTTGTCATGCTGTACTGCATTGACTTTCCATAGGGGAGTACAAAATTTGATATGAGGATGGATTGTCTTGAACAGATGATGTTTTCAGCCAGTTTAATTCACTGGAATTGTAAGGTGCACTGAAACATATCTGGTATTCCTTTTTGGTGCTCATGAATGTTGAATTAACAATACTTTTCAAACAAGGAATGTTCTCCATCCTGCCATTCCTTGGCCAGACTCTAATATTCACTATATTCACTATCACTATCTGATATTCACTATCACACGACTAATATTATTAACTAAGCTCAAAAACCTGGTCATACAACAATTATTATTAAACACCAATTAACAAAAAACATCAAGATGACAGTAATGCATTGCCATAGGTGATTTTTTTAATAACTTGTTTTACCGCATGAGAAGTTTGATTTTGATAGATCACGCCACTGATGATTTGCCACAAGGCTGGCTCAGTACAGTATACAGTGCATAGCTGTTTTGCTCCCTTAATAATCATTGCTGTGATATTCAACTGATTACATTATCACATCTGTACTCATTTGGTCGGACTATGATGTGACTGCACTCCAAAAATTTTAATGGGTTGCCGTAGCATTTGATGTCAGTTTAAATAATGGCAAAGTCCAGCGGATCAGCAATGGGAGGGTCAGGATTTCAAATCTAGAGAAACAAGATGAAAGGTTTAGGTGGCCTAAGTGTTGAGACACCTAAGCCAGCAAAATACATTTTTAAGGTCAGTGTAGAGGTCGTCAGACAACGTTTACATGCATTTCAAGCTACCCAAATACATCATCTGCAGTAGGTGTATGATGGATTAAGAAAAAAAAAGTGCTTCAGCTGTCATGAAGAAACAATGAAATAGTCATGTAAAAAGCAAATATTGTGCCGAGCAGTTTAATGTAGGTACCACGAGTTGGTCGTAACCAGTTATTTGTGATTTCTTTGTCTCTCTTACTTAATTGGTCTTGGCATCAAATATTTCGGGCAAAATGTGTAATTTATAGCATGTATAATGCTCATGAAAATTTTTAGTCAAATGCTGTCCACAGATTCTTCTGAGTGCAATGTCCAGACAGGGACTTCAACAGTTATGGCATAACAGCCAAAAAGAAAACTTCAATCTTGTTTGCAAGAATGCCTTGCAATCAGTTAATCTGACACCATTTTTAGAGGCAACTCAGAATTGCCTCTCATCTTCTCAAAGATGTTTTTGACATTCATCATTCTGGGTGCAAAAAAAGTGAATAAGATAGAAAGGAACCTCAACTAGAAAGCAAGCTGATACGGTGTCCAGTATACCCAAACTGAGTTGATTCGTCCTACAGAGTTGATGATTCGACTAAGTAAGAACTTGTAGCACCATTGTTAGCTCCTCCAAACACAATTAATTTATATTTTCAATCTATCAACACAGATGGACACGGTTTGGCACCTGAACTTCTCTCCATTCTGGATGGTACTTGTATTCCTATGATTCAAGAGCATACTGTCAGGAAATTCTTAAATAAATTCAAGCCCACCGCCCCAGGTCCTGATGGATTCTGGTTCTGGAGAGACCATGCTTACCAACTTACCAACCAGTGATAACTGGAATATTTAATTCTTCTCTTAGAAAACAGATAGCCCCTGGTGTGTGGCACCCAAATCCAATATACCTGAGCTGAGTCAATTCGTCTTAGGGAGTTGACCATGCGACCGGGTAAAAGATGATTCACCAGTACCAGAAGTGAGGCCGTAAATGCGCAAGGCAGCTCACAACATGCTATTGACTCAACTTGAGTTCAACTAGACGCAACTTATCTTCTTAAAAGTCGATCTGACTCACAGGATTTCAGGTCGCAAGAGGTGGAATTGACATCCTCCATAAATGTGCAAGGGGGCTTGCAACATGTTGATCAGTCGAATCCAGTCAACTTGTGTTTTTAAAGACCAACCCGTCTCACCCGGAAGTCAGGCCGAGAAAGGCAATCCTGTTTGCTATAAAGTGACATACACACTTGCAAAAGGGAATGTGGCAAAAGAAGAAAACATGAACATCCCTCGTTCTTGGAGTGTCTTTTCGAATATGCCTTGCTTTTGAATGTGTTGC
>BLFK01000397.1:135641-171720 GCA_014634185.1 Astreopora myriophthalma | reverse complement strand
GGGGGGGGGGGGTTGGAATGTCTTGCTGACTTTGAAAGTGGAAGTTTCACTGCTTGCACACAAACTAATGTCGTTTCAGGCCCACTTATTATTGCGTTGGTGTGGATTGAAAAAAAATGTGTGATCTGAGCTGTGACTCAATTTGAGAGCAGCCTTGTTCCTTTTCTTCACAGGGGTAATTCTCTTCAAGTTGGGATTAAACCTTGATCAGTGCCTGAGATGTAATAACCAAAACAATTCTGTAGTATATTTGTGATCTCAGATATAATTTCAGATACCACAAGAGACAAACGGAATGTTGAATGAATAATGAAGCCCCCATGCACCATAGGTTAGCTGAGCTTGCAAAATGTACCAGAATTTTGATGTAAATGGGTGCTTCATTGCATGGAGAAATCCATACCAAAATATTTCAGATGATGCAAGTGTAGCACAAATATTTTGATATTTGCAAAATGTGCCTAATTGAAAGCAGGCGGATACCTTTACAATCCAGCAATCATTAATTATGTAAATTCTCTCAAAGGTGCTACCTAGAATTAAAAAGTTATTTCTAGATAGTTCAAAATTCAACTGTTTTTTACAATGCCAAACTCCAGACAGCCACATTTTGCACTCTATTTTTAATACAAAATTAACCTTCCCTGCATTCCTCCCTGCACTCTCCTTTAGTAAGTTAAGAAAGGAGGTTAAGATGGATAACATGGCAGAAAAAGGTTTGCTCATGTCATTTTGGAATGTAATCTACAGCCTTGTTTTCATAGCTTAAAACGGGGGATGGGACAGAATCTGCAAAAGGTTTATTCTTTCTGGACTGCTTTTCCAACCTATGGCCTCAGAGAGCTGGAATGGGAACAAATGACACCCTTGAGCTACTCAGAAGAGTGTGAATATGATTAATTATGTAGCAAAGTAAGATTTTGAGACTGTCACAGTCCCAGACACCCTAAGTGCAATCAGTCATATGAGTTGCATAGCCTGAAAGGCCCAAAGTGCTTTGCTGCATCCAAAATTTTTATCTTGTAAATAAATGATCTGGTTTTCCCCTTGATTCAGGTGTCTTCTAATCAGTTATGGTGGACTGTTAACTATATATGTCAAAATCCCACATAGCATAAACAAACATTTTCAGCCTTCCAGTGTTTGTTAAACTTAACATAGTTTCAAAATCCAAAGGCAAAGAAGTGAGCTCAAAGTGTGCAAGATGTTGTCTCATTATTGTGGAATCGTGAATATTTTCTACAGTGCCCTCTTGCTGCCTTGCTGTATTTTTTTCTAAAGGTCCTGCAAATCGACTTCTGCTAAGATGATTCGCCTGAAAGCCAGAAAATTTGAATTATGGAAATTTTCTAGAGTACCCCATACTGTCTTGCTGTATTTTTTCTAGGTATCTTGCAAATTGACTGCCACTAAGACGATTCGACTGAGGGCCAGCTGATTCAACTCGATTAGAGTCTATTGGAATCTCATTGTTAATATTTCCTTCAGTGCCGTCTTCCTGCCTTGCTGCATATTTTCTAAGTGTCCTGCAAATCTACTTCACTAAGACAATTTGACAGAAGGCTAGATGATTCAAGTTGAATTGTCAATATTTTCTGCAGTGCCCTCTTGCCACCTTGCTGTATTTCTTCTAAGTGTCCAGCAAATCGACTTGTGCTGAAACAATTCAACTGCTCTCCTGTACCGTTCAACTCAGCTCGGGTGTATTGGACAACTCTCATGTGAAAGCTTGCCAACGTTACACCTATTCAAAAGGAAACTCCTTTGCCTAACCAACATCATTGTGAGACCATTTGAAAAATTGATTCTTAAACAAGGACTGTTTGGAGAGTAGGAGGGTGCTATTGGCCCACCCCAGTTTGTTTATGGAAGAGGTGGCAACACAGCTTTTGTGCTCCTTACTTGTCAAGCTCATTGGTTAAAATGGCTGGATGGGCCTGTAGACTTTGTGCATGTTTACTCATTTGGTTTTAGTAAGGAGTTTGATAGCATATCATACACTAGAGTTTGTGATAAGTTATGATCATTGAACATCAACCCTTCTGTCTTCAACTGGATAGTAAGTTTCCCTGGTGATAGAAAACAAAGAGTAGTCGTCGATGGTGTTGTCACTGAATTTGTCACTATTTAACAATTAGATTATTAAGCGGAATGGGCTATTGGCCCATGGCCCTTGAGGGCGAAGGGTCCAATTGTTTTGGTGTCCCCCAACTAGTCGGACAAAAGGCAATAGTAAAGTTGGCAAATGCAAGTTGAAGAAATATTTGGGAATAAAACAAAAGAAAGCGTCACGCTTTTCGCTACTTGAGGACTATTACTAATAGTCCTCTAGTAGCGTAGCCAATGAAAATAAAGGATTTGCATTAGTCCACTAGTTGGGTGATACTAAGAATATTTATACACTGCCCAATATCAAGTGCTTTTTGGCTTTCTGTAGCTGAATGGTTGGAAGATTATTTCCGTACAATTCACATTTTGACAAGTGAGAACATTGTGAACATAATGTTTGGGCTCTTTAGAAAAGAAATGGAATGCAATCAATCATATTGTATTACTTGGTAAACAAGTTATCTTCCAATGTAGACATCTTAATGTGCATCCTTCCCTTTTACTACTTAAACCAAAAGTAAAAAAAATGTTTATCAGTTGGAGTGTGCAGAGGTGAGCAAAATAATGCTACAGAAAGTCATAATGAGAAATGGGAAGCGATCCTCCATCACATTCAAAACCTCTAGATGTATTGTGTGTTTTTCTTTTTGTGTTTATTTTGTTCTTGTCTATTGTAAACTAGCTTCTTGTTTATCTTTGTGTATGGTGTTTGTGTATAAATTAAAAACTTATATTGCAAGTATGAAATTTTTGAAAATTGTATATTACTGGGTTAGTTCTGCAAAATGTATTTTTTTGTAAAAAAAATACTATTAATAGAGGTGTGCTGCAGGGTACGGTACTTGGTCCAGTTTCTTATACAGAAATCAGTCTGCTTATCGACCTAATTACTCTTGTGAAACTGCAGTAATTAACGTAATGGATTGTTGGCTCAAGGAGATGGACAATGGAAAGCTTATTAATGGGGCCATTTTATTTGATTTGAGCAAGGCATTTGCTTTAGTCAATCATGACATTCTTCTGACTAAATTATCAATATGCTTCACTAGTGAGCACACCGTGCAGTGATTTAAATCTTATTTGAGCGATTGCTCGGAGACATGTATTGTATCAGGAAAAACATCAGTGCCGCTTCCTCTTGTACTGGGAGTTCCACAAGGATTGGTTTTGGGTCCATTATTTCTCTCAATTGACATCAATGATTTGCCACTTTCTATACAAAATTCTGAAATTGATATGTATACTGATGACGCTACCATCTTGTCAAGCGGCAACATGTGTGAAAGTATACAACAGTAATTACAAGAAAGTCTCAATAATGGTAAGAGCACTGCACCGGCATCACAGAGGTCATGGATTCGAATCCCATTGAAGTCACTTGAATTTTTCAAGTGCATATATGAGACAATTGCTTAAATTGTCTAGAAAGTGTGAGAATCATTTCTTCAATTCATTTCTAAACCGCACTTCACAATCATTTCTTTCATAATGCAAATTGTTGGTTCAGCCTTAATGGAATGAAGCCCAATGCCAAAAAAAACAAAGCAATTGTTAACTGGAACAGCTCAAATGCTTCATTTTGCAGACAAGATGACATGCATGAATTTATTGTTGAATGACGCTAAGCTAGAGGAAGCAATAGGGGAAAAACTCCTTGAGATTAGGATCGACATCTCACTTGGAATTTGCATATTGATTATGTTATCAGTAAGCTGAATTGCAGAATTAACCTGCTCAAAAGGTCAAATCTTTGCACTGTAGAAAATTATTGTATAACTGCCTTATAAAACCAATTCTTGGATACTTTGTAGGGTATGGGGAAACTGTTTGAAGGAACAGTTGAACAGATTGTTACGACTATAGAAATGCTTCGCCAGAATGATACTAGATGCTAATTTTCAGGACAATTCAGTAATGTTACTTACTAAATTAGGTTGGCTTCCAGTCGACAATAGCATTCATGCAAAAAAACTATCCCTTCTTCACAAGACTTGTAATGGCCATGGTCCAGAATGAATGTGTCTTTCCTCCTACATGTATGTTAACTATGTCAAGAGTAGGCATGGTTACAACGCAAGAACCTAGAGAAAAAATGATCTTATTATGCCTAAGTGCAAGAAGAATTCAGGCCTGAGAACATTCCACTCGAGTGCCACTCGTCTGTGGAACAGAACTGAATCATCTCTTAGAGATATGCTCTCACAGAAGTTGAAAGAAAAATTTTAACATTAACTATACGTATTAATTAATTTATTAATAATCAGTTTTAGACTCTTGTTTTAGAATCTTGTTTTAGATTAGCTTAGGGAGGGCCATTATGTAGACTACTGAGTCATCAGTAATTGATGTTACCCTTGTTAAATGAAGTGTTATTATTATGGATGAAGTTAATTCTAACTATACCCTGGGAAATGACAGTGCAGGGCTGAGGTGCAAAACCATCACCACCGATTATAAATGGAATTGAATGAAAAAAGTGGTTGAAATTACTTGATGTAACGCTCCAGAATAATCCATTGGAATGGAAACTTCATTGTGACAACTTGTTGATTATATATTATATACAAGTTTGCAAATAGTTTGGTTTCTCCAAAGATCAGCTGACCAAGCTATTTGATTCTCTAATTAGTGTGTAGATCTTACACATTTATTCATTGCGTGTTTTTACTTTGTTACATTCTGTTCTGATTTGCCATGTTTCCCAATAAAGTTATTAAAAAAGGAAGAGACTTAATATACACACATAGATTGCTATAGTTCTGTAAAATGCAATTGTCAAGACTCGTTAAAACTACTGTGCTGTTAAAACGGAAACAAGTATTGCAGAATACTTTAGTTGAACTTTTGCACCAAAAAACAGTCATATTGTTTTTGTTCTCTCCAACTGAAATTGATTTTGCCCTCTGTTTTGTACTTTTGTTTTTTGGAAAAGTGATATGAGTATACATGTTTTAACAAAGGCAAGTTGTGAGCTAGAATGTGCATTCTTGGTCAATCATGGGTGTGTGAGCTACGAACAGTAATAATAATAATAATAACTTTATTTAACATCAAAAGCGTAGGGAGTGGTTGCCCAGTCTCCCGAGCCAGGGGCTCATGTATGAAACGCTCGACAAATAGCAAATCAAAGAAGCAAATCAAATGTGAAATATTGGTTTTTGAGGAGGGGGGAAAACTGGAGTACCCAGGAAAAACCTCTCAGAGCAGAGAAGAGAACCGACAAACTCAGCCCACATATGGCATCTAGTCTGTGAATCGAACCCAGGCCACATTGGTGGGAGGCTTGTGGTCTCACCACTACACCAACTCTGGTCCCCATAATAAAATAAAATGCTGCTAATGGCACAAATGACACCTCTTACACAGCTGGGGGAAAGTTATGTCAACGCAAGTAAATAAAACTGAACACGCTTACATCTAGTTAAAGGTTGAATTGCTTTTGTTTGTGTTACACATTGTGTCACCTGGCTTATTGACTTCATGCATGCAAATATTATTTTTCATTCTTGGTTAAAAATTCTTGGTGACCTTATAGCTGTGGTCTCTTTCAAAGACCCTTCTTAGATTTCCTCTCTTTAAGCTGTACCTCTTCTTACATTTTTATTGGACACTTGCCATGTGTTTGTTTAATCACAAACTAACTTGGAGTGCAGAAATCCTTTGAAAACAGGAAAGGAAAGCAGTTTGTGATGTTTCTGAGGAATACACCTGTGCCTCTCACTAGCTTGGCTGTCGGGATAAATGACTACCAGTTTTGTGAACTTTGTGTAGTCCATTAAAAGTGAAATGTCAAGGAGAAAAGAGAAAATGTATCATGGTGTTGAGATTTAGCTTTCAAAAAAGGTAGACTGATTACCATTCCTAGAGATTCCTAGAGTCTTGATGATGAGGCAAGAAATACAAGAGAGGGATTTGGGGAGAGGGATGTGGGGATACATATTCCTGGAAACTAAATCTGTGATGCTAAATCATCCCTAATAACGACCATCAAATGTGCAGTGTTTTGACTCGCATGACCAGCAGCCATGTTGGTTTACTGACAAAAAGAAGAATTTGCATGAAAATAGAGTCAAATTCCTAAAATTTTTTACTCCAGCGTGACCACTGTTTTCTTTGATTTACTCCTCCAATGTAGCTATGGAGAGGTCA
Source organism: Astreopora myriophthalma (assembly GCA_014634185.1). Taxonomy (NCBI): domain Eukaryota; kingdom Metazoa; phylum Cnidaria; class Anthozoa; order Scleractinia; family Acroporidae; genus Astreopora; species Astreopora myriophthalma. The sequence goes on along the minus strand of BLFK01000397.1, from coordinate 165,462 downwards.
ATTGATGACAGCCTTGATATTGTTTGAAGGTTGAATTAAGCTTTCATTCATGTAAGCTTCAGTGCAACAAACAACCTAGTGTGGGGGTATTTTATTTATTATTGCTGTTAGAACTTAAAAGTAAGTGTAAATTAACAGTGGTACTGCATCACTGAGTAGTGAATGTTGAGAAGTTCAATTATCCTCTGAGTTTTAACCTTGTGAATGGTTGACACTAAAAAATGTACTTGTCAACTTTAATTTTATTCTGTATATAGGAAATAGCTAATTGTGGAAGCTTGTGTTGCAATGGAGAGGTGCAGTGCCAAAGACAGTGTGTCACTACATCACCTGGTTACCAAGTGGACAGTGTGTTGTGGTATTGTCCCATGACAAAAGCTGATTTGTATGCATTGATGTGCAAACACAAAAGTGATAAAGTTAGGCTGGTTGCTGGGAATACTGGAAAAGGTATGGGGTAAAAATTGGAGTATGGAAAGTGAGGTTTCAATGCGCTAAATGAAATTTATGCAAGGTTAAGGTTGAGGCAATGCTGGTCAACCACTCTGACTGGCTAGGGTGAGGCCCTGGAGTTTTTGCAGGGAGCTCCTTGTGGTCAGTTAAGTATTCCCTTGCTTGCTGGCCCATAGCACAGACATTTTTGCTTCCTATATTTAGTGCCTTCTCTCTCCTGTCTCCCATTTTTGGTGAGTATTGGGTTGGTAAGTAGGGATACAGGATGAAGGGATGGCATGGATACCTCCACCCCACTGACAGATCACTTCCCAGCTCCACCAAGTTTCCATAGTCATCCTTGGTTGATGAGCTCAAGCATTTGTCAGAATTCTTCTTCAAAAGGAAGAACACTGGAAAGTTTTGAACAGGGAATTGAAAACTCTTTGTTTTTCTTTCCTGAGCTCTCTTTCAAAACTCATTCTCTTGAGTTCAGAAAATTTGTTCTCTGTGCTGCTTTTTGCTACAGTGGGACATGTTAATTGATGGTCTCATAGACTCAATGCTCAAAACCTGCAACAAAATAACGGTTTCCTGTTGATCCCATTGTATGAATTTTGGTTTTCACAGGAATTTACAAACATGATGGACCCTTTGAAGTGATGATTGACGTCAGTCAAATCAAGGAACTGCATACTGTTCCCAGCTTAAGTGAGGTTTGTCTGTCATTCATTGTTTTGATCTGAATCTCGAAAATAACCTATGCAAGTGACAAGTGCGTATGAAGCCTCATCCTAATAGTCTTTTGACACAAGGTTAAAATAAATTTGGGCAATGTCTGTAAATGGTTGCCATGACCAAGGGAAACAAATTTTGTATGGTCAGTAGTATAGAAGTGGGGGGTACTGGCCCATCGTTGACCTTGGGATGTACAAAAAAATTAGACTCCGCCGTGAAGATTATGAAATCATGAATAATTCATGAGCTGCATTCCATTTTCATGGAATCCCCTTTTTTGTGGAATTCTCTTTTTCTTGAAAAGTTTTCAAAAAACTTTTTCAAAAAAGTTTTAAAAGAGTTGCTCGTTTTTTTTCATATTGCTTTTCAAAAAGTTTTCTTTCCTGTTTTCAAAAATATTGCTTGTTTTTTTGCAATGCCAAAAATGGAGACCATGACAGTACAGTAGGTGAATTGAGAGAGGAAACAAAACAGCTCGGACTTAGAAATTGCTCAAAACTGAGAAGGCAAGAGTTGGTTGAGCTAATACAAAACCGCATGAGTGAAATAAGGGTAGAAGAAACTGAAAGAAAGCTTTCAGTACTTGCAAGAGATGAAGGTACTGTCGGTTGAGAAGGGAGATTACAGCTGGAGATCTGTCTAAGGAATATGGTGCTGATTTTTCTGAAGCTTTTGTGCATTTGGTTTCAAATTATCTTTCACCTCCTACTCTACCATTTGAAGAATGGGATGCCAAAGTAGAGGGATGGGAAGCCGAAGTAGAAGAATGAGAAGACAAAGGCTTTGTAGAGGACTTTGTAGAAGATGGTGATTTCTAGTCCTTAGGAGTGTCACAAGAAAGTCATAAATAGTTTCAAAAAAATTATCCCTAAATTATTTTGTAGTTCTACCTTTTCAAGTGATCTTGTAATGTCCATAAGCATAACTTGACACCATTCTCATGTATGTAGCACTTGTCATCGAAGCAGCTGAGTGAGTTTTTCTTTATCTTGTAACTACCCAATTGGTGGTTTTGACTTTGAATGGTTCTGATTGTGTGGTGCTGCTGTTGGCTCTCGAATAAGGTTTCTTTGTAGTCATTGTGCTTGATTTGTTTCTCCACAACATTCTTTTTGATACTGTACCTTTCGCTTTTTTCCCACCTTCTCCATAGTCTTTTATGTAACTATACATCTTGGATCTCAAACCCACGAACTCAGCAATTGGAATTCCAGCAGCCTTGTCCTTGAACTTACCTATGACCTTCTTATTAGTCTTGTCAAAGAACTGATTGTCTTCAGGATAATTGCTATTGTCAAACTTGTCTTTGTCGTCCTGGAAGTCTTAATGTGCATCTTCCACCTCCATATCATAGGCCAAAGAATCTGTGTCCGTCAAACTGAACAGAAGCCGCGCTTTTTCATCATACTTTTGTTTGATGTGGTTGTAATGGAAATCGTACATCAGCACCTTACTAAGGTAGAGGATGCTCTTTCCTACAAAAGCTGGTCGGTTGGGGTAAGTTTTTCTTTGATCTTTTGCAGAGCCACCAGACCTTCGTTGAAGATTTTGCGGCTCACAAAAGTTGGTTTAGAGCTGAGTTCAACTAGATTCTTCTGATCTGTGACAAGCCTCACGTCGACTCACTTCCTAAGGTTTTCCATAGTTTTTCCGAATATGCTGTTATTCATAGGCTTGAAAAAAATCCCTTTCAAAAGAATTTTTTGTGTTAGTACATTTCTGAGTATTAAAATCTATATATGACTTCAACCATGGAGACTGATTAAATTGTAACACTCTGTGAATCTTCTTTGTTCTCAAACCCAAATCGAGATACAGTTGTAGGTTTCTGTAATGCAGAACGTATTTCTCTTTGTCTCCTAAGGTTGGGATTAGTTTCTCAACTTGACCTATCTTCATTCCGTATTCTTGCTTGATTTGCTTGCGATATGGAGATAGCATGCCTGGTCTGACCCTCAATTTCTCTGCAGCAAGAGGATAATCGTTGTGCATATCATGTAATTCTTTTGGGTAGGATCTAAGTGATAGTACTCCAGACAAGCTTTTCTGATGTCAGCCAATAACATAATGGCAGATTTCAAGTATAAATCGTGGTACTGTAGTCTCCCATGTTTTTCAAATTGAATTCTTTCCAGACATCTTGGGCATGTTGGTATTGCCCTTCTGTTATATGCTCGTCATTAAGAATACTAAAGAACTGATCTCTGGATGGTAATCGCTTTTCTTTGAATTTTTCGAAACTATCCATATAGTCGTAAGGATAAACACCTTTTTTGCTTCATGACTTTGAATTGTTCAGCTTTTCCAAATGCTTCAGTTGTGTATTTAAAGGCTTTACTAGCGAATCTCATAAATTGAAAACTATCTAAAAACACGAAATACTTACCAAGCATGAGAGCATTGTATTTTTCCATATTATTTGGAATGACACCAATTTCCATCCTTTTTTCTTCTCCCTCTTCGTCCACAACAGGGTTTTTTTTTTTTACTATTGAGCTGATCTCTTGCATAATGAAGTGGCAGTGATACCCTCTCAAATTATGGAAAATCACAGGTATCTTTCAGGTTAGCGCAAATCTCAAATTCCAGGCTCGGTGAGCTGATCCCCTAAACTTTCCAGTAATGTGGCAATGGTCTCTGTCTCTGGTCTCTCCTTTGGTGTATGATTTCTCACAGATGTGACATTCTTTGGCTTTTCTAAAGTTTTCTTCTCTAGTCATTCAAAGTGGTTTGCAGAAATTCTCTTTAAAAAATTTATGGCAGTACTCTACCTCTTCTAAAGTTTTCTCCCAAAATTTGTGAACAGCGTTCTCGCCTCTGAAGATTTGAACAGGCGTGCTAAACTTCATGTCATAGTAGCAAACTACTTCATATCCATAACCGCAAAACTTTATGCTTTTGGTAGGGTATTGTGAAGGATTTGTTGTTGCTTTTGTCCGAATTCTCCTGGTATCTTTTCTGTTATAGCCTCGAAATCTGCGTAAATCACAAATGGAGTCAGCAGTTGTTTATGGTAGTGGTTGAACCCAACTATAGAACCTTTTTTAGGCCCTTTGATTGCTTGCTTGCCATTGATTGTTGTGCAGTTTTTCTTATATTTAGTTGATATCTCTTCACTTCTGAAGCTTTGAAGGTAATACATACAAAAGTGTTTCTGCTCTCTATGTTTGGTTTTCCTATGCATAAACCTGTTGAAGTCTTTGATAAGTACATAATGGCTATTCCCACCCTCAGATAACAGCAGAAGGTTTAACTCGTCTTCGAATTGTTCGCTTGAAACATGCAATGGGAATGTTTTTTTTTTGTAACCAAAGATGTTGACTCGATCTTATATTCTTCTGTTTCTCGATTTTCCTGATTTGCTTGATCTTTACAGGAAATTGGATTTTAAAATAATCTAGTCTTCTTAAGAAATTCCTGTCACTCGCTCTTATTCTCTGTAGGTTGTTTTCTTGTGGGTTTAAATGTCTTATGTGACACCATCAAAAGCATTCGTTGTCTTCGTTTTGCAAGTTAACCAATCCTTTCCTAGGGTTTTTTTAATTCTTTTGGGAGTTCAAAGTTTGAAGATCCTTTCAAAGGTTCATACTCTTTCCCATTTCAGAAGTGGTTTTCAATAGAAGCGACAGTCCAACCAGAGCCTTCCGAAACCCAAATAGCTATTCTGCTTAATATTTTCTGCATAGCCAACTGGAGTGATTCTCTTGTTTGGTTATTAATCACGATTTTTGGCTCACAGTTGAAATAAGCTGTTTTGAAAGTTGTTTCATTTTTTCCTGTCTCCTTCAAGAATGTGACTTGCAGTGTTTCTACAAATTTAAACCCTCCCATCTCATCAAGTATTGTTCTCAATTTGCCCCTGAGAGCTGTTCTTGTGTTTTGTAACTCTATCAAAGGATCTTGGTTGGTTGCTTCTATTTGGTAAGATTGTGTGTATCCTCGAAGAGCTTTGTCTATTTGCACTATTTTGGTTGGCTTAGGGTATAATTTCGATATCTGTTTCTTGAAGGATTCAAGGGTTTTGTCAACGAGTTTTGGTTTTGAAGGGATGTTTTCAAGTAACCATTCCCCCCAATCGATTACCTTTTCCTCAAGTTTCCTGTGGGTGCTAGTCTTTGGGGGTTTATGCTTGGTGGGTCGTAAGACTTCCAGATCTTTTGGAATGTTATCTTGAGGAATTTCTGTGTCTAGCAGTGGAGAACTGCTTCTAGACTGTGCTTGGTGCTGATTGAGGAGGCCGATTAAGTCAGCCTTCCTTAAGCGTGAGTAGCCTTTCAATCCAAGTGTTCTTGTGGTTTCCTCGAGTTGTTTCAAAGTTTATCGGTTCATATTTTTATTTTTGCAAAAAAATTTCGTATTGTAAAAATGAGCGATTTAGACCAAAAAGAAATCTTCTTAGCATTTAACTCTGAATTTGATTGGAGCTTATTTGAAGTAGGAGAACCAGAAACATACTCTTTCAGGAAGGTAATTACCTCATCGTTACGGTAACTTCTACGTGAGAAATCCTAGAGGAGAGAAATTAATGGAGTTTGGCCATTTAGAATGTCAGAATACAGACACAAGAAAATCTTGAAAGTTTCCAAATTGCCTATCCATTGACCTCATTCTCAACCAAGGACCATCCCACAGAAAAAGAAGCAACAAAACACGCACTAGATCAAATCCAGAAAATCACACTTGAAGCAATTGGATTGTGTTCCAGCATTTCACCGCTCAATATATAAAAGAGCGCTGACCAGCAGCTGTATTGAACACTGGGATGTCTAACTTGTTCTTATTTCTAGTGTTTCTCCCATGAACAGAAGCATGTGTATTAAAGTGTGAGCGAAGATACTTTTGGGCTAATCCCCTTAAACATTTAAAAGTTAAAATTGCATCATAAAGTGCCATCATGGCAGGCACTGAAAGCCATCTGAGATCGGTCAATACGGGTGTTATACGTTCGTACTTTCTTGTTCCTGTAAGGATTCTGGCCGCAAAGTTCTGGATCTTCTGTAACTTCCGCACATTGGTCTTGCTAGTGTTAGCCCAAACAGTTAAACAAAAGTGCAGCTTACTGAATACTAGAGATGTAATAATGTTAAAGTTCTCGAGTCAAGAATTGCTTAATCGTGTTAATCAATTGGAGCAATTTCCTTTCCCAGTAGTGTGATGTGGAATTCAAAGTTTTTGTAGCATTTGAAGAGTCCCCATGACTAAGAGTTTAGTCTTGTCTGGGTTGATGAGATGATGGTTATGACATTACCACGAAGGTATCAATGACAGGTCTTCGTTGATCTGCTGTACGTTTGTATTCACATCCCCGACTGGGAACGACAAGTAAAGTTTGGAATGGTCCACATATGATTCCAACGAACCAAAGTGCGGGATGGTAGGTAAATCGTTCAGGTAAGTGTTAAAAAGTGCTGGACCAAGGATCGAACCTTGTGGAACCCTGTAAACTATATTTTCCAAACCAGAAACTTCTGAGCCAATTCTGACATATTTGCTTCGCTCCCATAAACAATTGTGAAAGCATTCTAGAGTGCTATGACTCAGTCCAAGAGATTGTAATTTTACAAGAAGTGTTGCATGATTCAAGCTGTCAAATGCTTTTGATAGATCTAAAAGTACCATAAGCATCAGTTTTTTTTATCCGTTGCCTCTTACGTTTTATCAGTCATAAGCACACGGAGGGTTTCACAAGAGTGCATCGCTTTGTTCCTGCTCTGATGTTCTGTGAGACAGTTGGTTTTATTCATATAAGATGTCAGTTGGTTTAATGCAATTCGCTCACAAACTTTCAATGCCGCTGGAAGCAAGGACACAGGGCAGTTGTTGTTTGTGATCTCATGGTCACCGTCCTTAGGTAGAGGCACTACCTCTGATGTTTTCCAGGCAGCTGGAAAAACAGATGACAACTAGGAGCGGTTTACTATCAGTGTGAGAATTGATAGGATACAAGGCACGGCATCCTTAATGACTGACACTGGGATCTTATTGTATCCAGGTGCCTTGTCAGATGGAAATGACATCACTACCCTTTGCACCTCGTTGCTGGGTACTGCCTGGAAGCGAAACTTGTCTGCCTCCGAGATGTACAGCTGCAGAGTTCTGGGTAACAGCGGAGGCAGGTTGTGCAAATCTATCAAAGACTGTGAATTTTCAAAGGCCTTTGCACCAACAGAAGTAAAACATTGGTTAAATTCGTTGGTGACCTTGAAATCGCTTGTGTACACTGGCTGGGAAGATTCTCTAAGAGGGATGCAATTTCGGATGACTTTCCATTTAGAGCTGGTGTTTCTGCTACTTTCTAGCTTTCGCTTTACAAACTCCTTCTCCACATTTCTGAACTCAGACTTAACTCTTTCCCGTGATGAGCGATATTCCTCCCAGTCAACAGGCAACCAGGTTTGACAGGTGCGTTTTAGCAGAATGTTCCTGTTGCGCATCAGATCTTGAATTTCAACATCAACATTGGGACAGCAGCGGTGTTTGATCCTTATCGCTTTAACAGGAGCATGTGTGTCCAGAACGTCAATAACCTTGTTATTAAAGTTATCAAGCATTTCGCTAGCATCATCGACCAAGCAACTTCATCCCAAGGGATTTGCTGTAGATCTGCAACAAACTGTTGGCCATCATAATGTCTGGATGATCACATTTTTGCAAATCTAGGTGGAGGTTTAAGAATGTTTGATTTCAATGTAACATGTACTAAATAGTGATCACTAATGTTGCATGGCAGCACTCCAGAGCTCTCCACTAAATTGACGTTAGATGTTATAATGACATTCAATAGAGTCAACGAGAGCAACTGCTTCGGAACAACCTGGCTCCAACAAATTACAATGTAGGTCACCAGTTATCAACAATGGCTTGCCAAGAGTGAGCGCTTGGGAATAATTGTCCATAAAGTCGTCGACGAAGCACGACACGGGGCAATAATCAGGCCTGTAAGTCATGCAAAACAGAAAAGATTTAAGGCGACTCAACTGTATCTGCATCCACAACTGGTGGAATCCTGATTCAGAAATCCCAGATATGTCTTTGAGACGTTTGACTTTCAGTTTTGCTCTAGTATACACGCTGACTCCTCCTCCAGTCTTGTCCAACCTATCAAGCCTCGTTACTTTATAACCTTCCATTTCTATTTCAGTGTTGGTTACTGTTGAATTAAACCAGGACTCAGACACAGCCAATATGTCATAATCTTTCTCCCGCATTAGATCTCGCATCTGTACAATAGTTACGGCTCCTGTTTTTTAAAGATCTTGTATTGGGATGTGCAACTCTCAGATTTGAGCCAGAGTTAGATTTTTCTCGCTCGTCTGTTGTTGTCGTCACGCCCTTGATTCTGTCGGTTCTGACTTGAATATTTGATAAGTTTGAGCGGTTTGGCAAATTTTGGGTAGAGTGCTTCTTCCTCCTGTTAAGCAGTTGTACTGTGTCAATAGGTCTATGATCTTTCAAGTGACTACCACCACGTTGTCCTCTTGTTGGAGCAAGCAGGTTGTAAAATGCCAGCCTCTGCCATACTTCTTCCTTTATTGTCCGAGCCACTGATCCGTGCGACTGAGTAGACAACTTGAGAGTTTTATGCCAATTCCACAGAGAAATAAGAATATTTCTCGAATAAACAAGCATCTTCAGAAGCTCGAAATACTTAAAAATATGTTCTAGTATTTAACATGATAAAAAAGCCATGCAAAATGAGGAAAATATTAAAAAACTTTACAGACTTAAAATATGCAGCCACACGCTGGTGCATTTACATGTGGTACTGTGGAAGGGAGTTTTAGGGGGGTCCCATGGGCAGAACAGAAGTTATGGTGCATTAGTTCAACTTCGTGTCTCTGAAATGAGTTTCACCCCAAAAGAAAGGCAAACACATCACCGACGTTTGCTTCCTCGAAAACCCACACTAAAGAAAACAGTCTCTAGCAGGAAAGTGGAGTCACATCAAAACCAAAAAACACCAGAGAAATCTGGAAACAAAGGTGAGTAGATATGTTTTTCAACTGAGCTTTCAATTGAAAAAACAAAGAGATATTCAAGTGTGAAGCACATCACGTCTTTTTCAGATTGTCCTTGAAACCTTCTTCTCCGCGACTGACAGCAGAAATTAAAGAAAGCAGAGATTTGAAAGCTATAAGAACTCTGTTTTTGGAAGGTACTGAAAATTTCAGGGGAAGTTCTATCTCATCCTCGTCGACCAGGTCTAGATCGACTTCTGCAATCAGTTTTTCAATTTCGTCCATATTGAGCCTTATTGTTGAGGTAATCTCATTGAAGAGAAACCATAATTTCTTGTTGTAGAAACACATTGTAGGTGGCTCAGTCTTCCTCATTTTTGTGGAGAAATTATAAGATTTTAGAGGTTTTCTAAGTAACTCAGAGGTATCCAGCTGTTGAAATCGCTCCTGTAACCTTTCCACTTTACCAGTGCTTTCTTCCTGTTACTCTTCTTCCCCCTCTTGATGACTTCTTCGATTCTGAAAACCTCCATCTCAGCTTTCATTAATTCTTGCTCATACAAAGACCCTACTATCGGTTTGTTGTTTAAATCCTTGGTTCTGTAGGTGATTGGGTTGGTGTGTTGGATCTTGCCGACTGTAAATATCTCTTTAGTTCAGTTTGGGGTGTAACCTTTGTTGAAGATCTTTGCCTTGAATTTTGAGATTCTCACCTTATTGCCTACCTTAAATCTCAGCCTTGGGGTTGGCTGCGAGAGCTTTCTACCGTAAAGCTTGAAAAAAAAAAACGTTTCCCTCATTCTTCTTCTTGGAGGCTTTTACCGGTGTCATCTTGGTAGACCTGTGTTTGGTGTTGGTGTATTCTTCTACCAATTTTGGTAGCATCTCTAAGTATTCAGTGTTCCCTTGGAGAGAGAATTGTTTCCACATTTTGGATTTGATGGTTCTGTTCCATCTCTCACAGATGGAGGACTTTTCCTCGTTCTCGATGGAATACAGTGTTATGCCATGTTTCTCCAAGAGTTCCTTCACGTGTTTGTTATAGTATTCCCTTCCCTTGTCAGTCAAAAGGTACTGAGGTTTTCTTCCCTGTTTGAAGATGGATTTGAAACCTTAAGCGACAGTCTCACCTTTCCTATCTTTCAAAGGAACAACCCAACCGTACTTACTGAAAATGTCCAGCACCATCAGAAGATATCTATAATCCTCATTCCACTCGCTGAACTGTTGCATTTCGACAAGGTCAGAACACCGGATTTTGTCTGTGGTTTGCAAAAACATGCCGCCAAGTGAAGTTTCTTCTCATTGGCTTGTGCAACTCATCAGCTAATGTCTGCTGCCAACTTATCTCTACACTCGACAGCTTTTCAAGTTTTTTGACTTCTTAGCACCAAATCCAAGTTTCTGTTTGGTGTTGATTACGAATCTAGCTGTTTTCCCCCATTTTGGCATTTTGCCATAAGGGATTTTGTCTAGTTTCCTCACCACCTCCCTGTCACATCCACCTTTATCCTTACCCATGCTGTAGCAGATGTCATGGTGAGCAGCTATCTTGTCTACAGTTGTAAGGCTTGACATGCGATTTGGTAACCTTGCCTGTGTTTTTGTTGTACTCAAGTTGTTCTTCTAAAGGATTGTAAGGTCCCATGTATTTGTAGTTACCTTGGGTGAATCCTGCTTTTGGCTGAGGTAGTTTTCCAATCCATTTGTCGACATCAACTCCAGCCCCAGCTAGTGAGGGCTCATTTAGATTCCCTGGTTCTTACCGAATTTGGCTTTTGTGATTCCACATTCCGTGCAAGAGCATTTCAACATCATTCTGCCATTTCACGCTCTCTCACATCTTTCGCTACCAGGTCAATACGATTTAGTCATTTTCCTTTTGAGGATTAATCTTTTTTAAATAACTTAATATGAAGTTCCGATTGATGGTCTGTAAAGCTGAATTTGGAATTGTGGATGACTCTGAGAATACTAACACCTTTCCGCCTTTCGCACAAATAATAGAGAGAGCAATAACCACACAAAACAGAGTCTCTTTCTTGTGTCTTGTGACCTGAATAAACAATGGTTTTTCTGCTGGTAGATTGGTAACCTTTTACCTCATCAGGCATGATCAGCCCAAAAGAATTGAAATACTGTGTATTTCCCAAGATTCCTATAACAAACAGTGTGTCCCAGGATCAATTTGGCTTCAAGATTGATTATTCCACATTCCTCCTTTCCAATCTTTTGAGGTCAGTTATCCCTTGAAAAGACACCTCTGAAATGTCTTATGGATAGGTTTCTTATCCAGTTTAACAGATCAAAATTTGATAGTGGTTTGTTTACAAATCTCACGGAAGTGTTCTGAGGAGTCGAATGCCCTTGAATGGGCTGTTTTTCCCAAGGATGAGACCTTTGCCTTTTGGAGATTTTCCTCCCTTGTTTTTTCGAGATTCTTTCCCCAATCCTGTTTGCTTGTCCCACATCCCATAGAATGGTGGAGGTCTTTCATATGGATTAACAAATCCCCCACTTTTCGAGAAATTGGGAGGAAGATAAACTGGCAAAATTGATCTTATTGAGCTATGTCTGTCTACTTGCAGACCCCCTCCAGTCAATGCTTTTGCAAGTAATGGTATTCCAATTGTTGCAAGTAATGTCCCCAAGAATCCTCCATGTTGGTTCTTAGTCGGTTTGATGACTAATTGGCCGGCATTTTTATTGCACTTGACAGCTTCCTCTGTTGCGCTGCTGTTAATAATGGAACATAAGGAAGAAGCTGCGTTACATTTTCTGGAGGAATCATGTAACCACCAATTTGGCCACTCCCAAAATCTTATCCATGCCAAGGCTTGCCAACCCAGAAAGAGCTCCCTGTGCTAATGGTGCAACAATCTTTGAAGCCATAGGTATTACTTTTGGAAGGATTTTTGTTCCAGCTGTTAACAAGGATGATCGTAATGATTCACCATGTTTGACTGCTTTTCTGATTTGGGTTTTTGAGATTTTTATGTCAGAATGGACACCATTTGCCTCTTTCTTTTTCAGCTTTCTGATATGAGTTGTCGTTAGCATCAATTTGTTTGGCCCACTTAACTTGTCGTTTTTGAGCCTGATAGTTATTGCTGAATTGTTGGCGTAAGCTTTTGCTAATTTTTGCAATAACTCCATAAGGAATGTAACGACTCATATTTTATGCGCATTGTACAATATTTTTCATATTCTTTGGTTGGAGTATATTAAAAATTTTGGAAATGATGTTTAAGATCTGAGCAGCAACTTCCCATCTTTGTGTTGTAACTCTGTCTTGCTCATATAATGTCAGTGCATAAACACTATAAGCTGTTGCTGTTGCGCCACTTAAGTCATACCTGAATGTTAATTTGGTGGTGCCATCTTTGATGTTCATCTTTTGCCTCTTGATATCTAAATCAACAGAGGGGTAAATCATGCTGAAATTTGTTCTGTTTAGCAATGTTCCTTCTTGGTACTCATTGTTTGCATGCACATACTTCAAGATGTCTCTGTAAATCCTTGTAAGGTCTGTACTTGGTGTGTGGTGATTTTCAGGATATTCGTTTCTGTTTGCTACTACCAAATGACAATTGGTTAGAGTTTGTGGGTTCGTAGAGATGGAAAAGGTGTTGTACAAAAATGGATTAACCATTTGAGAACCAATGTTTGCATCATTGATTGCGAAAACAAAAATGTGTCTGGGGTTTGAAATGCCACTTGAAATTTTGAAAGTGCCGCTTCTTTGTTGTGAACTGTGGCTTCTTTCAATGTTTTCCCTGAAATAAGTCCAGGTGTGAGGTTTGAGGTATTAACTCTCATAGAGGGTTTGCCCTTCTGGATTGAAAGTGACAGGAGGAATGAACAACTGCATTGTGGTTGATAACTCTACAGTCATCTGCAGCTTGCCGATTAAGTTGTCATCTGATTCGATTTCAAAATTCAACTGGACTCGTGTGTTTGGCAGAAGTTCATCTGCTTAACTCTCGAAGAAAGAATACCTGTTCAAAGGGATTTCAGTATTTACAGTGGCTGATACTTCTAGGAGAGCTTTTCATGTGGCAAAACCTTTGTTATAATTAGCTCGAGCAGATCTTTCCTCAGCATGTCGACTTGCGTCAAAGTAGAAGAATTCGTTGGTTGCTGTTGATTGGGCATATGATGGAGAATATTCCAAAAGGTTTTTAATGCTGACAGCATGGTTTACCTTATTACGATCATAGATCTTTTTCCCATTGACTTTGACATCAACGTTCTTGACTAGAGAATGGGAACCATTGACAATTCCATTATGATCTTCAGCAGTGATGTCTGCACCATCAGCCAATTTGTTCACTATGAAATCTATGGATATTCAAGCATTGTACCAATCAAAAGGGGTGACTTCTCCTGTGTTGTTCAGAACGAATCTGTACTCATCTTTCTTTTGGTGAGCACTGTTTCCCACCACTGTGTTCAGAGGTGTTTCAAGGTTGAAAATGAGATCTTCATATCTTTTAACAAACTTTGGGTTTCGGTGAGAACTCATTTTTCTTGAATGACATTAGATTTTTTGGACTCTTCTTAGCCTGCCACCTGAGATTATTTGGTTGACCCTTTCGTTGATCTCATAGTCAGAAAGCGGTGTTGGTTTGTGCGAGGTTGCTGAGTTTATCGGTGCTGGGGATGTAGTTTACCTTTTCCTTAATAATTCGACTATCTTATCCCCGGCTTTCTGAACCGCATAATCACCTGTCTTTTGTGCAGCTTTTTCAATTGCCTTTTCAGCATCTACCTGGATATCTGTTTTCAAAGTTTTTTTTACTGTTTTCCTGAGGAGTTTTTTACCAATTGACTTAAACACATCTGACAAGCCTTCTCCATCAGTATGTTGCTTTACATAATGATGAAGAGTTGGGTCATAGCGTTTCTCATATTCACAGCTTCTCAAAGCCATTTTAGCTTGGATTTCCAGAGTTTTAAGATGGTGGTTGGGATCTTAGAATCAGATTTATGAACCAGTCAATGCCATTCAAATCAATTGGCCTTCTAACCGAATCTGTTATGTAAAACTTCATGTTGGAAATGTTCAAAGATGCAGTTGGGCAAAACAACAAGCGTTTTGGCTCAAAGGAAAATGGATAACCTGTTGTTAGACTATCTGTGGGGATAACAACCAAAGTGTTAGTGTTCTGGCCACTCACAATGCTGTCAGCGATCATATCCGTGTTTATATGAATCTCATTGATGCTGTTGATGATCTTTGGGAGTTTGGAGCGGAATTTGGTTTTCTTGACGATCTTTTCTTTGAATCTAATTAGATCTCCAAACTCTGTATTTCTCAGATCCACCCAATGATAATTTTTCGTCTCAATCCATACTCTGCATGTGCTCAAAATAAAGGACAGAGATGTTTTAAGTGATGTTACCATTTCCGTCTTGCCCACGTGGTTTGCTTGTTTCATGTGTTGTTGAATGTAGTCATTCAAGTCACCATAAGAATAACAGCCTGGAACGAAATTGATTGTGTGCCAATTTACCCCTCCATCAGGCGAATACTGTACTTGATTTGTGTATTTTTGCACAGGGGCGAAATGTTATACCAACTGTACGTGATGGACATTCTATCCATAGCTATTTTGTGGTTTAAATCTGGGTCTAACTTTACAACCGGATTTAATTTAGCCACAAAATCTTGTGGGCTATGCCGCCCAATTTTTTGCCTGTCATTTGAAGAAATATGAATTGCTCTTTCCTTCCCTATTTTTGTAAATTGTGTAACTTTTTACAATGCCTATGAGCTGGTCATTGCTGATGGCCCCCAAACTGTTTAATGTGTGTGCTATTTGGCTGAATTTGTTTTTTGGGGCCTAGACCCTTTACTAAGTTGATGGCTCTGCTCTTTTCCTCCAATGGTACAATGAAGGTGAGAAAAACACCAAATACTTTCTCAATCTGGAAAAGAGACATTGTAAACAAGGAACAATAACCCAGCTCAAAGTTAATGACAACGACCTCATCTGTACAGACAAAAATGCTTTTGAAAATGGCGACATGTCAATCTCACAAAAACGCGTTTATTATATCGTTAATACGAAAGAAAGACAACGATATAAATACCTCAAAAATTGGAGACCAATCTCCCTATTGAACAATGACTCCAAAATTGTTACAAAGGCTTTAGCTTTACGCCTGGAAAAAGTGTTACCCACGATTATTAGCCCGAATCAAACAGGATACGTAAAGGGAAGATATATCGGTGAGAGTATCAGAATCATAACAGACATGATGTCCTTCACTAAAAAGAAAAACATCCCAGGCCTAGCAGTCTTTCTTGATTTTGAAAAAGCTTTCAATTCTATCGAATGGTGCTACCTTCAAAGATGCCTTAAAGCTTTTAACTTTGGTCCTCAATTGCGACAATGGATCACAGTCTTGTATAATAACATATCAAGTTGTGTTTTGAACAATGGCTTTGCCACCAAACACTTCAATTTAAGCAGAGGTGTCAGGCAGGGTTGCCCACTTTCTGGGATCTTGTTTGTTATTGGTGTAGAAATTTGAAGCAATGCAATTAAATGCTCAAGGGAAATAGGAGGTATTCAAACTGATCCAAATAATTCTATAAAAATGACCCAATACGCTGATGACACAACAGTGTTTGTTAAAGATATTTGGTCTGTTCATAGGCTCTTTGATCTGCTGCAACAATTTGAAAACTGTTCTGGTATCTGAATAAATCAATCTAAATCAGAAATACTTTGGCTGGGATCATTGCGTCAGAGAAAGGATTCCATTCTAAATTTAAAATTAAGTGATGAGACTGTATACGCCTTGGGTGTATATTTTTCATATGATGATGAACTGGCCACTAAAAGAAACTTCTTTGAGGAGCTGCCTAAAATTAAGAAGATGCTGAACATTTGATCGTCTCAAGATATATCTATATAGGGAAGAGTAAATATAGTCAAAACTTTGGCAATATCCAAACTAACTTTTACCTGCAGCATGCTAGACACTCCAAAAGGTTTCACCGATGAAGTAAATAACATAATATTCGATTACATACAGAAGTACAAGAATCCAAGTAACACGTAACACTTTGATGACTTTCACAACCTTCATGCAGAAATACAACTTCAAGGGTAATGTTACGGTCACTTGCGTGACAATTAATTAGTTATCTTTTAGTTTCTTGTTTTGCGTACAAAGTCCTTTTCGTTTAGTTACAGTATCGTATTTCATAGTTTTTCTCACGCGCTCTATTGTTTCGTTTTGGTTTGGGCCTCGTGGTAATCTTTTAGTTTGGTTATTGTCCTCTTACGCTTAAAAGGCCATCGGCACAGTGGAACTGATATGTAAGTGTTATGTTATTATTTTAATCGTAACTTTTGTTCAGCGGTCAAGTTTAAGTGTATTAATTTTATAGTTCGGTCTCATTCTCGTCTCATGCGTGTTGTGTAGCCTTGTCGGCGTGGCCTTTTCGCCTCGCTGGAAGCATTATCTTGCCGTTTGTAGATTTTGTGCACTTATATTTTGTTCAGCTAGTTCTTAGTGTTTTCCTTGGTATTTTTCCTGTGTGTAGTAGTTAATTAAGTTATATTATTTGCGTTGTTTTCAGTTTACTAATCGATACCAATAAACCTCGTGGATACGTTAGTGGTCTTTTTCGTTTGGTTTCACTTGGTTCTGGTACAGGTAATTTTCTACAGTATTACAGTCTTCTATCTGCAATACCACAAGAATGGAGAGCTATGCTAAAGCAGGAATGTCTTCTACCGTCAACTAATTACATCCCACTTGCAATCGAAAAGCTCACATGCAAAATTTACAATACTTTACTCAATCACCAGCACTTTCCTCCTCCAACTGCAGAGAGAAGACTTATTGAACATGGCTTTATCTTTCAATTAAGAAAGACAAAAAATCTACTCACTTCCTTTTGGCGTGACAAATGAAGTAAAATTATCGGTGTTTCAATATAAAATAGTTCATAATATTCTGTATACAAATAAAATTTTGCACAAGATGAAAAAGAAACAGCAACCAGATTGTCTTTATTGCCATGACATTGATCAAACACCACTCCATTTATTTGTAGAATGTCCTATTGCTAAATCGTTTTGGAATAAATTTACAAAGTGGTACAACGCCACATGTGGAGGAAACATTGCTTTGGAGAAAAACGAAATTATGTATGGTGTTGTAAGATACTCATCGTCCAGTTTAACTCTAAATCACTTGATCATAATTGGGAAATATTTTCTTTACATTAATGCAGTACGTGATGAAAAAAGACCCCGGTTCACAGATTTTGTATATTGAATTAGAAAAATACATTGCGATTACAACAAATAAACTACTTTCTTTTAATAAAAAATGGTCCAACTTTCTAAACAAGTAATTATTGGGGGCTAGCCGTACTATTCATTTGTAATTTAATCATCAATTTGTAAGTAACTGCATTGTAGTATTAGAATTATTCTTAGTAGCATAAGTATCGTATTGTTAGTAATATCGTATAGTAAGTAGTTTCATATTTCTTTAAATCGTTTTAGTATTGTATTGTAAAGTAGTGCATGTATAAGTGGTGTAAGTATAAGTAGTGTAACTAGCAAGTATTTTGTAAGTGTAAATGTAAGTATAATATTAGTCCGGAAAGTAGTGTAAATGTAATTCGAAAATTGTACTGTACAGACAAAGAAATCTTAAAAGAATGAATCATTTTACCAAGATCTTTACAGCTGTAAAGTAGGTAGTGACAACCATGAAGGGGCATTCTTCTTTCCACAAGAAAACAGAAAGGTTTTGAATAATGATGAACAACTTTTCTGTGAGGGAGAATTAAGGAAGAATGAATGTTTCGAAGTGCTGAAAAGCATGGTGCCAGACAAATCCCCAGGAACTGATGGACTCCCCTGTGAATTCTACAAAGTGTTTTGGAATGACGTGGCAGAAATTTTGATAAAATCTTTTAATTATTCTTACCAAATAGGAAAGCTCTCGATATCACAAAGGAGGGGCATTATTTCATACTAAAAAAGGATGCTAATCTTAATTCAATAAAAAACTGGCAACCCTTAACGCTTTTGAATTGCAACTACAAAATAGCAACAAAAGCTATTGCAAACCGCATCAAAACGTTCCTGCCAAAACTTGTTTCTTACGATCAAAGCGGCTTCATTAGAGACAGATTTATCGGAGAAAACATTCGTTTAATAGATAGCGTCATCAAATGTACAAAAGCGAAAAATATGCCGGGACTCCCCCTTTTTCTTTATTTTGAAAAAGCCTTTGATACTCTAGAGTGGCCCTTTATTCGTAAAACTGTTCAATACTTTAGTTTCGGCCCATCATTGTTGAACTGGCTAAAAGTATTTTATTGCAATAGTCAAAGCTGTATTTTAAACAATGGCTGGGCAAGTAATTTCTTTGAGCTTAACCGGGGAGTTATGCAAGGTTGCCCTCTGTCACCATATCTGTTTATTCTTTCTGTAGAAGTACTTGCCAATGCAATTCGACAAAAAAAAAAGGAAATTTGTGGCATAACTGTAAAGGACAAAGAAATTAAACTTAGGCAATATGCAGATGACACGACCCTTATTTTAGACGGCTCCGAAGAATCCTTAGTAGAATCTTTAAAGATAATAGACCATTTCTGTAATATATCCGGCCTCAGACTTAACAGCAAAAGGACTGAAGCTTTGTGGATTGGTGCAAGTGCGGATTTTAAACTTTGTCCTGAAAACGACTTCAAATGGCTGAAAAAAAAAAGTTAGAGCATTAGGGGTATGGTTGTCAACAGACCCCGATGCAACTATATCTTTGAATTACAAAGATAAAATGGAAAAAATTAAGTTGATTATGGGATGCTGGAAACTTCGCAGACTCGCCCTTTTAGGAAAAATTACCATTTTAAAAAGCCTTATAGCTTCACAGCTAGTATACATTTTTTCTCCTCTTCAAACACATCGTACAGAATATAAAGGAGATAAATGTGATGTTTTATAACTTCTTATGGAATGAAAAAGGCGACAAAATAAAAAGAAAGGTAATGATAAATGATTACTCAGAAGGGGGACTTAAAATGATTGATATAGCTTCCTTTAATAGATCTCTCAAAGCCACATGGATAAAAAGGTATCTAGACAAGGAAAACTGTGGAAGCTGGAAATTTTTTTTTGACTTAGAACTTGAAAAATATGGAGGTGAAGTAACAATAACTGGAAATCTTGACACAAAAGACAGTTGTAACATTATCTAAGTATCAGATCCATTTTTCAAAGAAATTCTTGAAATCTGGTCAGAAGCCAATTATGAAGAAATTATTATATCAGATTATCATTTTTGGACATTGCCCTTATGGTACAATTTGCTTGTAAGAGTTGAGAATAGACTAGTGTTCTTTAAAGAATGGTTCCTCAAAGGAATAACAAAAGTGGAACATTTAATGGATGACTCCGGGAAGTTCCTTTCGCTCACAA
Source organism: Astreopora myriophthalma (assembly GCA_014634185.1). Lineage (NCBI taxonomy): Eukaryota > Metazoa > Cnidaria > Anthozoa > Scleractinia > Acroporidae > Astreopora > Astreopora myriophthalma. The sequence goes on along the minus strand of BLFK01000397.1, from coordinate 145,874 downwards.
CCTTCCAAACTACACATAACCTGACAGTCCGGCCCTTAACCTTTCTTGGAATCGTTTCTTCAATCAAACTTTTCCGAAGATATATACCCCGTAATACCAGAATGTTGACTAAACATGAAAGTTTCTTGTCAAATTTCTTAAAAAGCAAAAAACCAAATAAACTAGTATACAAGAAACTTGTATCAGAAAAAAGTGAATCACTCAGCCAAAGTCAACAAGAGTGGCAGGAAGACATTGTTACGACAAAGTAAGAATTCAACTGGAAAGAGGCTTATGAAATGGCTTTTCAATGTACAAAGAGCTCTAAACTTATAACATTCAATTTCAAATTCCTTCATAGAAGAATATCAACAACTTCTTGAAAAAAATTGGAGAAGCTTCTGCTAAAGACATCAGATTAAACTGCAGCCATTACTTAGTTTATGATTTTCCAAGTAGCAATGAGCGAAATCTGATCTCGAGAGAATTAAATGTTATCAAAGAACAGTACAAGAAAGCCACTGAGAAATCATTCTCATTTCTGCATGTAGACAAACCTATGAAGAAAGTTAAGAGAAATTTTTATGGCAACATCTAGAAGTGGGAATTTTCAGTGAGCGAAAAGAACACCAACAAGCCCCCACTGTTTTGAAAACTTTACCTGGCAGTGGCGTAAAACTAAATAAGGATGGAAATTATGACATCGAACAGAAACGTTTGACCAACGTAAAAGAAGTTGTGGACTGTAATGATTGCCTCACCAAGCATCAAGTAGAAACAGGGTTAGCTGCAAAGCAAGATGTTCTGGTTAAGGATGGCAATTGTGATTTCGGACATGACTAGTTGAAAAACGTTGGAGATCCAACATCAGCTGGCGATGCTGTCAATCTAAATCATCTTCTACGCAACACCTTGTATGAGAATGACAAAGCAGCAGAATTTCTAGACATGAATGGTTGGATGATTAAGGGGTTAAAACCAATACACTCATCTTCTGGAGATGACTTTGCTATGACCAAGAAGTATGTCGATGATGGGTTAAAGAAAAAGACAGGTAAAGACATCCAAACAGATCTCAACATGGATGGGTACAAAGTAACAAATTTGGGATATCCTTCCAATGGGCAAGATGCGGTAAGCCTTTTCCTTACCCAAACAGTATGGCTGGTTCTGACTTGAATATGAACAGTCACACAATCTGTGGCTTGGGAGATGCTTCCAACAATGACGAAGGAGTCAACAAAGGTCAAATGGAAGTAGAATTAAGCAAGAAACTTAATAGTAGGTCTACTTCAGATCTGAATATGAATACACATGAAATTATTGGATTAAAAACTCCTTCCAAGGAAGAACTTAATTGACGCAGCTGTTAATGTAGCTTTTCTAGAACTAGGGATGAAAACCGTGACAGATCACATCAATAAAACAATTATTTCAAATGCACATCCTGCTAAAAACGTTTTGAAATATTTAATGGCAGATCTTGAAGTTTCTTCAGAAACCGACATAGAAGTGGACAGAGTTGACAACCTCAGCAAAATTTTTCACAGATATGACGAGAGTAATCTTTGTCAAACTTTTGAAGCGTGGAAACCACTACAACTCCAGAATCAGTTTCAATCTCTTTCCTATTCATGACCCAGCGAAAGAAAAATACCATACCATCTGCGTAGAATGGATCACCAATGATCTAAATGTTTGGTATAAGATGCAATTAAATTACTTCTTGAACGTGAATGAGCTAGATTCTGCCACTTCCAAAAAACAGTGTGCACATGGTGGGGAAGTCACTTATTACTGTAGGAGCATAATCAACGCTCACGAATTCAGTAGAATGACTGTGCCCATATATCTTTACTGTGACATTGGCATAAAAGGAGCAAACCCCACCTACGCTGCAAAATTCAGCAACATCTATTGTGTCATTTATGGAATTGAGGGGACTGCAAGTGACATAGATACGAGTGTTTATGATTACCACGATTCTTATGAAGCTGCAAAGACAGAATTCAAACTGAATGTTCCAATGAACATGGATGGCAAACAAATCACAAACTTACCACTTGCTACTAACCCTGGAGATGCTATCTTGAAACAATACCTTTCAACCAAACTAGCTCACAGATATATCTTCGGCAAAACTGACAAAAACGCGATTCGAGTGAAGCTATTCCCCACATACATCATTCAAGTAGAAGTTCTAGGAACAGACACTCTAAAAAAATACTCGGGACTATATCTACCTAACCTTCTATTACAACCAAAATGGGAAGAAGAGGGCAAGATTTCCCTTCACTTACAACTCTAGAACACGTTTAGGGAATATCGCAGTCAATAATTTCATCCCCAGCCAAATTAACACCATCGGTCTAACACATGGGGATTACCTTCCCTTTCAGTTTGTTTACTCCATGGTAAATTTTTCAGAAAGTTGTAACAAAATGGACAAAAAAGACATCTTCGATTTCAACCACATTGATGAGAGTTACAGCAAGGAAAAACTATCTGAAATCAAAGCTTTGTATAGATTCTATCACAAAAAGTTCTGGTGTTATAAGAAAGCTTTCAGACATTTCAAGTGGCTAAACTTGGCTGCAAATTTAACTTCAACTGAATTGGTTGCTACTGGCACAATAGTTGGTGGAGTCACATTGAATCCTGTTATCTTAGGAACTAGGAGCTGGTCTGTTGCTGAAAACAGGGAGTGAAATAAAAAAAATACAGGCAGAAAATAGAAATGTGCAAATTCGCTTACACCACTTATAAGATGTAGAGAATTCAACCATACTGCTTTCATAAACGAAATGAGAATGACAGATGAAACCATTATAGATCTATGCCCTCTTGCAGATAAAGCAGTATGAGGAAAAATTCTCTACCGAATAGTTAATACTAAAATGGAAGGTAGGGAAAGCAAAATGTTTTACGCAAATCTCAAAGGACAAGGTTTGAAAACAGGAGAGAGGAAAAGCAATTGAGATGTTGAGAAAACTTTTTTGAAAACTTTCTTGAAAAAGTTTTTTGAAAACTTTTCAAGAAAAGAGAATTCCATGGAAAAGGGGATTCCATGAAAATGGAATGCAGTGCATGAATTATTCATGATGTCATAATCTTCTCATAGGGTCTAATTTTTTGTACAATGCACCAGTACCCCCCCCCCCTCCAATTCTATACCACTAAGGTCAGGGAAAAGTGGAATTCTACACCAATTAGGTCTAGGGAAATTTTGAATTCTACAACGGCCAAGAATTGAGGTGATATTTTTTTTACCTTCTACCACATTTGTGGCTTCCAAGGCACCCCCTCCCAGTGCTGACAAGGAAAGATGCCTTTATAAGAATAATTTTTTAGTTCTGACGCTTCATTAATCACCGTTAAGACAGGTACTATGCATGTAGGGGCCCAATGAGTCTTCTTTCTTTCTTTTTTTGGCTGTACATTTCAGGTTATTTTCAAATTTAAAGGAGTTCATCCAATTACCCTTTAAGCTACCCTTCTTCACCTTTCACTGTTTTTCTTGCTCCAGGTTCCCAATGGCAATGTTGTGGTGGGTGGTGGTGTGTCATTAAACACGTTCATTAATGTACTGGATCAAATGGCCAGTACATGGGATGGCTTTAAAATCATGGCTGATCATGTGAGAAAGGTAATTATTTTTAACTCTCTTTAGTCTTCTACAAGTTTATGGTCAGGACTGAGCTGGACTCCACCTGTGTTACAGCTTGTACAAATCACTGCCACTAATAAACTCTCCAAAGCTGGTTGCTTACATAAGACTGTCACCACCAAACCATGACCAATTTGATGGCGGGCGAGTAAACACCGGACACCAGACAACTTTTAACACAACAACTTTATTCCACTGTGACAATCTCACATATCCACTCTCGGAAACACTGCACTTTTGGCAGTCTTCTAACAGAAAGGTAAAGCAACGATTACTAAGGTACAAATAGGCAAATCTTTGATGAAAGGAAAACACTCACCGAGCTGTAGCGGCCACAGAAAAACCACCCCCTCCTCAAAACGCACTAATCACGTGACTCTCCACGTTGGTAGTCACATAGGACAAACTCTGCAAATTAAAAATGTTACTATTAATTGCCTCTAACTAAAAGCTGACTTGTTGGCTGCATCAACTATCTGATGCCAACTGTGGCTCAATATCATGCTTGACAAGTCGTGACTTCCACTCTGGTTATTGAAGCATCAGTTGAGGCTGCCAGAAACTGCACTACTGAACCAAAGAACAACGTTAGGGGTCAGCACATCATCTTTCATTTCAAACCTTTTTGACATTCCATGCAGAAACACTGTATTTTTTGGGAGCACAAATATGTTCTTTAGTGCTTGGCTCCATGATCACTCATTTAGTAGGATGCATTGAAACAGGCAATATAGCCAAGTGGAAACTAAATGCATCAATTGTTAATGAGCATTATGGCTGTTAGTTCTGTCAATGCAGTGAACTCGCCCTGAAATTTGGTTGGTTTGATTCTTATGCCAGAAGAAAAACCTTGTTTCCTTTGCATTTTGTCTTGTTGAACAGGTGGCAAATGTTCCAGTAAGAAATGTGAGTAAAATAATTCTATGTAATTTCTCAAACTGAAACTTGACATTTGTTTGTTTTGCACTTATTTCCATGTCTTCCGTAATTACATAATAAATACAATGGTGTGCATTTCGCAAGGTAAAATAAAAATTAGCATAGTTAAAATGAAATGAGTGCCTGTTAAGTGGTGAAAGTAGCTAGCCTACTGCAATAATTTGTATACGTTTATCAGTTTGTACTATAGATATTCTTGGTTAACACAAAATCATCACCTCGTTTGAGGAATATGTTGGACTGTGACTTGAAACAAACACTAACTCCAAACCAGGCTCCTTCTCTTTTCTTGTATAATTTTTTAGAGAGTCAGAGACCCTTATTGCTACTGCTGTTGTGACCAAGATATAACTACAATACTGCAGTCGGTTTTGCTGTAGAAATGATATTAACAGTCTGCTGCCCTCTCTCTCCCCACTTATGTCCAGAACTGCACCTAATGAGATGTGTGCTTAATTTTGATATTCATCACAAGGTGTCCCGTTAAGTCTAAGTGCCTAGTGCCCATTTCTAACAATAAGGTTAGTGTTAGCGTTGTGTTTACTTGAAAAGCACAGTTTGGGGGGACACTTTGTGATGTTTGTTGCCTGTATTTCTGGACACAAGTGACATTCAACCTGAAGAGAAGAGCAAGGGGACACTTTGTGATGCTTATCAAAATCTGCATCCATCTAATTAGGTGCAATTCTGGCCATATGTCTCTCAAAAGAGCTTTTTTAACTGTCCAGAACTTGGGTGGTCATGTGACCCTCCACAACCAGGGTCTCTGTGTGGATGGCATGGGTGTAGAAACCACAGAGAGCCTGGTTTTGAGGCTGGGGACAAACAATACTGACTGTAACCAGCTGCATGGTGATTAAACAAGTTTCATTGGATGTGGATCCTCCATAGGTTGGGAGTATTGCTGGAAATATGATGTTACTTCATGAACATCCTGGGTTTCAGTCTGACATTGCTCTTATCCTCAAAACTGTTGGAGCATCGTTGATCATCGGTAGGTCTTTGTGTGTAATGCAGAGAAATTTTTTTTGAAATATCGATGTACAGTAATTAAGTTTACTTCAGACCCTCATGGGTGTGCCTGAGGGGAAAACATGTATACAGGCTGTTTTCAAGGAAACCCCCACAAATAATTTAACTCTAAAAAATGAAATGTAAAATGTGATAAAATTCTTTTTTTTCCTAATATTAAGGCAGAACTGAGCCACAAATGCCAAAATGACTGATTGACGTTCTATTGAATCGAGTAAGCAAATTTGCTTTGTAAATCTGAATTGTGGGCAGAAAAATTCACTGATAGTTAAACAGCAAAAGAGTGTCGGCAAACTGTTTTAATTTTAATACTTTCTCATGGTGGCCTCTTCCACTTTAATCATTTTGCAAATTGTTCAATGCTGAAACTGCACAAATTTGTAAAATGTGTTACACTGATGCAAGGTCACTTGGTCAGTAGTCATCCTTGCCACTTGGAAAAGTTTTGTGGAAGAGGTTGTGGGGATTAAATAAAGTACTTCTGTATTACAGGTTGCAGTGAGCTTAGAAAAACCCTTCAGTAATCTATTCTGTACTTCTCTTTGTAGGTGACAGCTATTCAGGGACACAAGCTGAGTATACCATAACAGCCTTCGACAACTTGGACATGACTGGCAAGGTAGCAAGAAACTTCTTGGGAACTACAACCCAATTTAAAGAAAGCCTTTCACATCATCTGAGTGTGGCCGTGAGCTACAATGGAAGTTACAATCAAACTACATTTAAATCATGGTGGACACTGCTGCAAATCTTTCTGTTGAATAACTGTTCCTGAGAATTTTGCTTGCCTCGATAGCACTGCATAGTGCCGGTGTTCATTTAAATGCTTAGTTTTTGCCTTGTATGACCTAACTTACATGTACATTGCTAGTTTGAAAACATGCACAAAGTTATTGGCATGGTTCAAGTAAGAAAGGAGTTGACCCTTGTTGTTGCATGAGTGATACATACAAGCAATAATCTATTGTTGTTCGTTAGTTGAGTCACTATAGAAAAACTAGTATATGTTGCTCTGGTTTTAGGTCATCTGGTCAGTCCTGCTGCCTGTGTATACAAAAGATACTGTGATGCGTTCATACAAAATCATGCCAAGAGCTCAGGTGAGGAAGTGCTCTGTAAAATGTTTATCCCCATGTGTGTGCAAAAAGGCTCTCAAGGAAATAATACAATATTTAGTAAGGTACTAGTCTGAAGAGCTTATCTTAGTCAATGTCTTAATATTGCTCTGAGATGACAGGCTTTGTAATCCCACATGCAAATCATAAGACCTTGAACTACTGTAAAGACTTGCAGATAAGCCGCACCTTGTCCCAAAAAATTGTCATTCAAAATCGGGGGTGCGGCTTATCTGCAAGACCATTTGGAAAAGGTGCTGTAAATTTCTGTGAATTGATATTTCTAGGGAAAAGTACATAAATACTTCATAAAACTAAAACAGTACTGGTCATTGCTTTTGGAAGTTTGGTGGCTCCTATTAAAGAGCTGTTGGTGATGCAAGTATGAGCTTATTTCAAGCTCACATTTGTCACTGTTAAGCAGTGCTAAACCTTCCTTAACAGATCTTTTAAATGCTTCATGGTCGTGTTTCTTGAACAGGAGAACGTCACACAGCATGGAATTTCCATCCCCCCATAAAGTTGTTTACAGCGTCAACGACGGCCTGTAACCACAACGGTAATCGATCCTCCGTGAGGGAAAAAACATATTACACTATTCTTGAGTATTCACGTGGTAAATGGCCCACTGTTTCTTTGGTGTCCACCCTTCCATCGTCCAAAGTATTGTGTGGCTACTAAGCTACGAACATTCAGAACAACGAACACGCAAAATTCTATGTCTATGGAGTGAAGAAATACCTGCCAACAAATAACACAACAACTTCAATCATTCTTAAGATTCAACTTTTCTAGATTTTTTTTTCCAAAATTTGAGTTGCTAAACTCGAGTGCAGCTTATCTGTGAGTGCAGCTGATCTGCAAGTCTTTACGGTAATTCTATAGATACATGCAGCTTTTAGTGAGTTTATGATGTTGGTGACGATACATTTGTCACCATTTTCTCATAGATAAATAGCATCATAATCAGTTTGATTAAAAATGTATCTGAATAAATCATAGCAACATGTTAAGTTCATGGTCAGGGGCCCATAAATAAAAGCGTCCATTTGTTTTGGTCTGGGCCCCCAGCACGGGAGGGGAGGAGCCTATTTTTAGCTTTTCATTTCCCTTAAAATGTGGTTGCCATGGTTGCAAGCGGTCTTTGCTGTGCAAAAAAGCATGGCATAATAATGAGGTCAAGTCCTGTCATACTAAGGCCATTTGATTAGATGTACATACCCTATGTTTTTTGCATGCCAAATGTTGTTTCAGAAATAGCTGTCTTCTCCTGTGTTGGTGTATGTACCCAGTGGTGAAGATGGGTGTTCCTACTTATGAGCTCCTGGTATGCTCCTGGTCGGGGAGCAGGGATGGTGCAGTGGTGAGAGCACTCGCCTCCCACCAATGTGGCTTGGGTTCGATTCCCGGGCTCAACACCACATGTGGGTTGAGTTTGTTGTTGGTTCTCTTTTCTGCTCCGAGAGGTTTTTCTTCGGGTACTCCAGTTTTCCCCTCTCCTCAAAAATCAACATTTCCAAATTCCAATTCGATCTGGATTTCAGTGGATGAATAGCCACTCTGTGGAGGTGCCACTGCAAATTCCCTATCATTATTATTATTATTATGCTATCCTGACTAGGGTAAAAATGGCCTAGCAATTGTGTGGAGAAAAGCTGTTACCCTATATTTTTGTAAACTGAGTGTTAATTTTACCCATAGAGTGCTTCATTTCTTGGTTTTGTTTTCAGAATGCCCATGCCTATGTGAATGCTGGCTTCAATGCTCAGATAGACATGTTGACCATGACCATAAAGTTTGCCAGCATTGTGTTGGGTGGAATAGGACCATACCCGGTAATCCTGCTTAGTTTTACACCATGCAACTTGCCTTGCCAATGCTGTTGTGAGATAAGTTGCATAAAACATTGCACATTGTGAAATAACTTAGAGGCCCAAATTGCGACAGTTTGTGCAAGCCTTTGCAGAAACTAGAAGTGACTTCTTCTTTTCACACATTTTCTATTTTCTTGCAACAATTTTTCAGCATTGCTAGGGTATGTTACGTTGGGCAATGTTTCATGTATTTTGTCTTCCAATGGCATTGTGAGTCATGTTCAGAAACTTTTGTAAAACAGTGTAACTCCGCTGGGAAGAAAGATATACTGATAAGGCTAATCACTTGCAGACAAGAGCTGAACAATTGTTTTTGATTTGCAAAGTGCTGGAATTTTCTTGTGTGCCAAAGCTTTGTACTGTGCAAACATTAATTTTGGCCTTTACTTAAATTTATGCAGCTATCAATGTGAAGTGCTAAGGGGGAGGGGGGGCAGGTTGACCCATGGGAGTTTGATATTTTATTCCCCACCCCCATAATTGCAGACGTGTGAAATTAGTTTTGTGCTTTGAATTTCACAGTATCATGCCAGAAAGACAGAAGATTTTTTGAAAAATAAAGTTTTGACAGAAGCAGCCACTCTGAAAGGTAACAACAAACTCATCTATGAGGAGGTTTGTGTCAAGTAAGGGAAAATAACCACATACATGTATTGCACGTGACTGTCGAGCAGTTTTCACCCTCTGATACATTGAAGGTATGGAGGGATTCGATGATATCTTCAGAGAATAGTTGCATCAACGATTGTGATTGGTTTATTTGCAGAAAGGGACTGTTTTTTCTGTGCCAGTGAGCACTCACTTAATATTGAAAACCAGCACCAGGTCCCCGACGTGTAAAATGACGCATGGAATGCCTGTATGTTTGTTCATTGAACCAGCACTTCCAGATGTTTCTTGACATCTTTTGAAAGATAAAACACCTTGAGATAACGTTTAACTTATCAGAGAACTTAAGATGAAGTAAATTGTAAATTGTGTGATTTTGTACAAAGGGAAAAGTTCTGCAAAAAATTGTTTTTGTAGAATCATACTTTCTTTGCTTTTTTGTTTTCCATCTTAATATTTTTTCCTGTAGTTGCGGCTCGTTAAAAAGATTGCTGACTTTCGTTTAATAAACAAAAAAGTCCCGTCTATTAAACAAAAAGTGACATCTTTTTTGTTTAATAGACAGAAAAGACTGTTACGATCTAAACACCTAATCATTAGTGTCGTATTCTTCTTATGTGTTAGTCAGGAATTTCGTGTTTAATTTATTCGTTTTCTTTAGTATTTAAGGTCTCAATGTAGTCACTATTTAGTTTTTTTTTTCCCTTCTTTCGTTTTCGCTCTCGGAGCAGTTTTCGCCGTAGTTGCAGTTGTTTAAAGTCGCTTTCACTGAGCTGAATAATTTCAAGTACTTGCTCCTCGCACTGAATTTGTACGTCAATCCACCAGCAACAAACAAATGTAAGTGTTGTGTTTCCGTCGAGTTTCTGTTTCGCGGTAGTCCGTTTTGTAATGCTTTGTGTTTCTTCGTGTTTTGGTTTTTAACCGCTTGAGCGATAGATTTGGTCCGCCGATTAAGGAAGCAGAATAAAGCGAGTTAAAATGCTTGAGTCGAATGTCGAAGTACTTTGAAGAAGTC
>BLFK01000397.1:118435-131958 GCA_014634185.1 Astreopora myriophthalma | reverse complement strand
ATTTCAAGACGAGCGGCCCATACAAGTGACACTTTTAAGTCGGTTTTACCCGTTCACAGGCCACCAGAATGAAAAAGTCACTTTGAAGGTAAAACAATTCTCTAAACAAACTGAAACATGTCTTTCTACAAATGGTTTTAGTAGTCCTTTATTATGACAAAGTTTGGCGATTTTCGATTTTTCTATCTTGCATGGTCGTAGGTGAAAGTTTCTGGGGAGCGCTCTTAAGTCCCAAAAGAGCATTATTACCTGATAATGGGAGCACACCTATTCCAGAGAAGTCCCTGAAGAATTTGCCCTTGATCAATGCCAATGCTTGGATTTTTATTTGTATTGGTTATTCCACTACCTGAGAAGTTTCTACAATTTGATTGGCTGAGAGAGCCTTAGTTGAAATTTAATTTTAATAATGAAATTCAGTGATATTTGGCATAAACAGGGCAAGTGTTTTGATTAGTGTCACAGAATTCTTTTTATTTCATTGTTAATTAACCTTTTAATAAAAAAACGGTTTAGAGAAACGTAGCAGCAAGAAAATTAACAATAATAAAACAACATGACGTTTCGACGACTTCATGTCATCATTGTCAAATGAATAAATTGGAAATAAGGGAAAGGCATATTTATAGATATTGAAAGTGAGAAAATAAATAAATTAGCACGAAAGGAAAGCATTCACTCAGGTAAAGAGTTTTGCACGAATGGAATCCGTTTGCGTGTTCAATTTCGGTCTTTTGTTCTTAATCCACAGCATTTCATAGATCAAACATTCGAATTTGCCACGGGATTTCTTTATGACTTTAAAGTTCTTAATTAAGTTGTGAGGTGTTAAACCATGCACGTCCCTGAAATGGTTTCCGATCACAAAATGTTTATGTTCCTCTATGCATTGATGGAGGTGGCGGCATTTCTTCTTACAATCTTTCTTTCTTTGACAAACTTGTTTTCTGTCGCGGTCTGCAATTTTCCATTCCTGAACCTCGCATTTCTGCCATCGACATCCAGGCAGCATTAGTAGTGAGAGCTCCTAAAGCAAGAATTTGGAGAAAACGTGGCAAAGGATTATCATTTGGCTTCACAGCAAAGGGCCGTAAAGTAGGAACTGGTAGTACACTAGTTAAATTTTTTGTAGCTAAAACGTACGGGGAAGGGGTAATCCTTTGCGAATCATATTATACGGGTACTTTTTTTGCGAAATTCATTGAGGAGCATTTTAACTTATTATTTGTTAAGGTGAACAAAAATGGAAGTAGACTGTGGTTGCAAGATGGCAATCCGTCACAAAATAGTAGCGATGCAAAAAGGGCTATGTGCAATTGTAACTGTGATTTGTTTCTAATTCAAATTCACCCGAGAAGTCCGGACCTTAATCCAATCGAAAATTTTTTCCATTTAGTGCGATGCAAACTGAAGAGTGATGCTTTAGCGCTTAACATAACTAAGGAAACCTTGGAAGAATTCAAAGGCAGGATAATCCGCACTATTTACAGCATTCCAGTTGATATAGTCAACCGCGGAATCGCTTCAATGCTGGCACGTCTTCAGCAGGTTATTGACAGCAAAGGTTGGCGCATTAAATATTAAACATGACAGCAAATGTGATTATAATGTGGAATTTTTCTTTTCACAAATGTATTATTTTCCTTATGTGCATTAAGAGCGAAACTGTTAGGTCATTGATAGTTCAGTATGTGAGAGATGATTGTCATCATTTTTGAACGGGTTGCCATTGTAACACGCTCAGGTTCGAAAGAATAATTACTCAGACAAACTTTTCCTAATTAATCGGGTTACAATGGTAACTTGTTGATTATGGATAAAGTTCACTGTAGACTCAGTGGTTATAAATGTACAAGTATCAACTTCCATAAGTTATTAAACCTGTTCATTAATAATAATAATAATAATAATAATAATCAGTTTAATTACTCTTTTTGTAGCTTAACAGCTAAATTACAAGAGTGGTCAGAGTACTAATCATAAAATATATACATTAACATAAACATTCTACTAAGAATATCTATATGTAATAAATTTGTCGAGATGGTTAGTAGAGGCCATGGCGGGATCCTCTCTGATGGTGCCTGACCGTAGATTGAATCCATGGGACACAGTTGTGCGCTGTGGTAACAAGTTAGCAAGGACACCAGTGTCCCGAACTCTCTGGATAGACTTAGTGCATGCTGCGGCACGGCGATCTGAGAGAGTATGAAGACCACAGTGCACAAGTGTGTCCCTGTAGTGAATCCCAGGAAAGATTATCTCTAAGGCTTTTTGCTGCACACCCTCAATTAGGAGGCTAAGATATTCCGGCAAATTTGCCCAAACCGGGGAGGCATACTCCAACACTGAACGGATCAGGCTGGAGTACACCAGAACTAACTTGCCTTCCATCACTCCTGACTTCTTGAAACAATGCAATGCGTACAGGTGTTTACGTGCTCTCTGAACAATGTACTCGCAGTGCGTGCTCCAGCATAAATTATCAGTAACATACACACGAAGCAGCTTATACGTGTGGACGTGCTCAATTTCGGACCCAGAAAGCTGCAAAGAAGGGGGATGGTGCGGCTTATAGTGTAAGAAATCAATAAACATCTCCTTGCACTTTACTGGGTTGAGGTGCATGTCATGCTCACTAGCATAAGTGCAAATATCTCTTGCAATGAAAGGCAGAAAACTGGTGGAACACCTAGGTATAATCTCTACTACCGAAAGGTCATCTACGTATTTAGCCCTGATCTTCCATGGCCTGGCTAGGTTATTAACAAGTACTGCAAACAGCAAGGGGGCCAATTTAGTCCCTTGGCGAATACCACCCCTTGGCACAACATGACCCGAGATAGCACTACTTATTCTAAGCGACTGCGATCTATTCGTCAAAAACAATCCGATCCAGGTAATTAGAATGTTATGTACACCAAGATTACACAGTTCAGTGCAAAGGACTTTAAAGTGTCATGAAAATTTTTGTCTTCCTATTTGAAAGTCCATATTAAAAAATGAACTTCTGCGAAAGAATTTTTTGATTCGAACGAAACGCGAATTTTCTACGATTTTTTAAATCCTACTTTTATTTGGTACACCCCTTCCGCTGGTCAGGGTTTCATGGGCTCGCTGTGACATAGATTAAGGAACGCACGTTGGCGCTCAACGCCAAAGTATCGATTCCTTTTTCAGGATCTGCCATGTTGTTACATCGAGCGGCAACGCATCTTTCAGGCATTTTTACGCATCAACCCTACAAAAATCCTTATAGCGTTGATGTTATCAGGTGTTCCTTAATCTACGTCATAAGTCGAGAGAAGACTTGAGCGAGTGGTGTGCCAAGATGGCGGGCAATTTGAACGCTTTAAAAAAAAATCGTAGAAAATTCACGTTTTTGCGAATCGAAAAATTCTTTCGCAGAAGTTCATTTTTTAATATGGACTTTCAAATAGGAAAATAAAAATTTTCATGACATGGGCACTTTAAAACATCAAATATATTTTATCTGATGTTTTCATTTTTCATTTAATTCCTTCTAATGCTTTCACATTTGCAAAACTCCTGCAATCAATAGCACAATAGATTTGTACAAATTATACAGGGGAAAAAATTACTTGCTCTGGCTCAGGTACCTGCCCATACAGGCTATATACTCGCCATCTCACTGACATCATTTGCGTTTCAGTGTCATCCACCACGCCACCTTTAATTAAAACGATTTCACTTTTGGATGTGCAGAAAATGGGAGTGTCCTTCTCAAATGCTTTGTCCTGTGCCTAATGCGTCTTGGGCGCCGAAAAATGAACTAGTTGGCCCTCCAACAACAACAGATCCTGCCATGGTAACACTAGAGCAGACCATCGAAAATTGTTTAAAAATATTATTTCAGCTGATTCGGCACCTACCCAAGCAAATGTTGTGCTTGCTGGGTTTAAAAAATGTTTTATAAATAATTGTCAGGGGATTTAACAGGAATGTCTTTCCACAATTGGCTGGGCCTTTAAGGAAAATATTGCGATACTTCCCTCTCCCTTTCTGCAATAATTTGCATATGGCTGAACAGAAATCATCTTGTGCGATGCAGTTTTGTTGCAGAATATCAAGTGTGATATGCAACCAATGGCCATTGCAGTTCAATTCAATTTCCTGCCAAAGATTGTTGAAGAATTTCCATGTGCGACCTTCGTTCATGCCTCAAAGTTTCTTTCGATTTCTCCATCTTCCAGCCGGTACTGATTGCTTCCTCGACCGTTTTTCTCCCTCGGTTTACAATGAACTCGGCAAGATCCATTTTGCCTTCCCTTTTCTGCCTCTGAGCAAGTGCAAGGAGTTCTGTGTACGTTTGTACATGTATGCCCTTCGACACCGCAATTTCGGAAACCTCAAACATGTTGAGACAAGGTGGTCACTTTCTCTTTTTGGAAGCTGAACTCGTTGTACTGTCTTCCTCGAGGGACTGTTCAACTTCCATTTCTTGTTCTTGGCGACCTCTCCTCTGCTAGACTACAGTCTCGCTTGCAGCCAGTGTCGCCGGTGGACCTTTGTTCCAAAGATCGGGGTGATCTGGCGACAGCAAAACATCATCTTCCTTTGTAACGTACTGCCATGCAGTGAAGTAATTGACATGGCGATTGGACATTAATTCCGTATCGCGTCTGAGTTAATTGTTGGACTGACAACCATCTCTGTGGCCTCAAGAGTTTGATGGCCATATGGAAATGTATTTCTCCTGCTCTGTGGCTCTTTACAGCATGCCCACTGTACAACTGACTGACGCACTGCGTAACTCAAACGCCTCTAAAACAATTTCCGCAAAACGCTGCTGAGAAGGTACTTTTCTTGTATCCGCATGGCTATATAATTAGGTAAACACGTCTCACTTCCCTCAACCCCAAATTACCTTCAGAAATTTCATCAGTTTGGGAGACATATTTTCTTACTGACACCGAAGGAAGTTATGCAAAATAAAACTCGCACTGCTTAAGCAATGTTATGTGCGTCCCTCGAGACCACCAGTCGTCACAGGCGTCTTGCACCAATTATGCAAAGAAGCTTAAATTCTCCTTGCGAATAAATATATTTAACAGTGTATGAAGTTCAAAAGTGGTCTTTTGTGCTTTCAATGTATATGCACTTTTTCATGTGAAACAGTGAATCAAATTTATTTCCTCCTCTCATCATTCCACACTTGAAACATGACCAAGAGGTATAAACACGACATGAAAAACTCTACATCTCTGTTACTTGATACCTCCTTGCAAAATACAATCACTGTCATAAGTCGTTGGCCCACACACACCCCCTTTCCCCCATTCAATGTTGGAAAGCACAATTTGTTCGAACTCCTTTCGAATTGGCGCTTTTATGGTTTGTAAACAACATTGAACGGGTGGAAGCGTGAGGGCGACTCAAATAAGGTGTTCGTGTGATTGTAGCCAGCGACTCTGCGTTCAATCACTTTGAATTACATCAAGAGAAAAGGCCCTAAACCACTGAAGCCTCTAGTACGATCAATCCACTAGCTGAAGAAACGAGATGACATAGTAATTACCAAGCCAGATAAGAGCTCAGGTGTTGTCGTTATAGACAAGTTGGAGTACATTCGACTGTTGAATGAGGCATCTATCGATGACCTGACAAAATTCTGACCCGTTAGCCAGCAAAAGCCAACCACAAGAGGAAAACCACCAAAATATTATCATCTGAACATCAACAAAGACAACCTGATCGAGTTACTAAGCGTTGCCACAAAAAACCAACTATTTCAATTTAATGGAAACTTGTACGAACAAGTCGATGGGGTCGCGATGGGATCACCATTAGGTCCACGTATGGCAAATGCGTTCATGTGTTCAGTTAAAGAGAAACGAGAGCGTGAGAACAAGCTTCCGAGTTCTATAAGAGATACGTAGATGACACACTGGCTCTGGTACGTGACCTCTCTGATGCCACCGATTTGCTGACATGTCTTAATGAGGCCCACCCCTCCATTCAATTTATGATGGAAGTAGCAACCAACGATCGACTGACATGGAAATCATCAAAATCGACGGCAGCCTTGAAACCCGCGTTTACAGAAAGAAAACAAACAAAGGGCTCCTACTGCACTACCAAAGCCATGTTGACAGCCAGTACAAACGGTCACTGCTAAGAACAATGTTAGACCGCGCAGAACGCTTATCGTCTACACAAGACTTCTTTTGCAAGAATGTAAGAATTTAAAAGGGATATTTTTAAAATTAAAATATCCCGAGAAACTCATCGACTCAGCTAGCAATCGCCTCCAGCATCCTACAGACCCAGTTCAAACACCATCTGACAGCCCTGTTCGGATTACGTTGCCATTTAAAGATCAGAAATCGGCTGACGTGGTTCGCAGACAACTTGGTGATCTCCGAACGAAAATTAATCAACAACTACAGCCAGTGTTCACAAGCAAAAAGATCACTGATCATCTGAGAGTCACAGAAGAAAAGCCTCCCCTGGTCAATCAGCAAAGTGTAGTATACGAATTCACATGTGATTTGTGCGATACAAATTATATTGGGTACACTTGCCGCCACCTCCATCAACGCGTAGAGGAACATAAACATCCTGTGATTGGAAAACATTTCAGGGATGTGCATGGTTTAACACCTGACAACTTAATTAAGAACTTTACAGTCATAAAAAAAAAAAGAAATGCCATGGCAAATTCGATTGTTTGATCTATGAAATGCTGTGGATTAAGAACAAAAGACCGAAACTGAACACGCAAACGGATTCCATTCGCGCGAAACTCTTTACCTGAGTGAATGCTTTCATGCTAATTTATTTATTTTCTCACTTTCAATATCTATAAATATGCCTTTCGGTTATTTCTAATTTATTCATTTGACAATGATGACATGAAGTCATCGAAACGTCATGTTATTTTATTATCGTTAATTTTCTTGCTGTAATTAAGCTTTGTTTCATCTTCTTTGTCCTAGTGTTTAGTTAGATTTATCACTGTGTTAATTATCTAGTGTTTATCAGAGTCATATCATAAGAAAAGCCTGTAATCTCATTGTTTAGTGTCGATTCAGTATGGTACTGTAGATGTAGCATTGTAAGGTGCTGTGTTTACTTAACAATAAGTAAATAGTTAAGTGTTAATTGTAGAATTATTATGCATGCATAAATGTAAGAGTCACGGGGAAGAAGATGGTGAACAGTTGATGGAAAGGGAATGAGACGGAAGACATTTCAGAAGAAAGCAAAGGGCAAAATTGCTCAATAATCATTAGCACAATCCCACCATATGTCAACACAAGACCCCTTTGTCTATGGTAGAGGAAAGTAGAGCGAGGAGAATTTCAGTCAACCAAAAATTACCACAAACAAAAGAGAAAAAGTGGCCAGAGTTGACAAAAAAAAGGAAAAGTAAAGTCCAGAAGAAAGGAAGGTGCCAGAGAGCGTAAGGAGGACCGAGAAGCTGTGGGTTTGAAGTTTGCATTGTTGGCTGAAGTTTGCTGGTTAGTTGGTTTTTTGGAGTGGAAGAGAAGAACTGAACAGTTTACAATAATTGTAAATAATTTGGGTCAGTGTAAATATTTTAAGGTGTTATGACCCAATTAGGTTTAGTGTAAGTTATTCCTTAACAATCTAGTAAAAAAAGAAAAAGCAAAACAACAAAGAGCACATTTATGCTAAGGTTGGTTTTTCCAAGTCACAGTAGCACTAAATGAGTTTTACGCTGTAATAGAAATTAGGATTAGTTTCATTTGTAATTTGTCTTACGTTAAGAAATTCTTATTATCACAGAAAATTGAAATTGTTTTAACTGATTTATACTTGATTGGTGCCTACAATGATCTCACTAACAAATTGATTCAAAAGATCAAGCGGTACATTTCCCTATAATGTACACAAAAATACATGTTCGCTACATGTCAATCAAAGACATCGTGAAATTAAAGGTCACAGTCAGTACTGTCCGGATGTACTTTCCAACAAAATAAATGGAAATGTTTTCCCGACAGTTATACTTTCATGTCATAGACCCTTTGCATAAATGGTGCTAGTATTTGAATAACAGTACTTTTACACCTTAAGCCTCGCATTGATCCTTTTAAACAAAGGACTTTCCTTGTATATGTGAGGCTTAACATGTATCAGTATTGTCATTCAAATACTAGCACCATTTATGCAAAGTGTCTATTACCTTGTAATTGAAATTGTTGGTGTATTTATAAAGAGGTTCATGTTGTTGAGTTGTGCATTAAATTTTTTGGGAAGGGGATTGTGTATTGTGTTTGTTTTATTTTCTTGGGCTGTTGGGACTCACGTTACAAATGGTGAGTGAAAGTTGGGACAGTACCACCCAAAGGTAGTGGTATAACAGGGGTATTTTGCATTTGTAGAGTTTATCTGGGCTGAGGTTCAGGACAACAGACGTCTCAATTTGTACAACCCTGTGAAACATTCTTGGTGTGTGGTACCGATTAAAAAATGCATCTAGACCTGAACAGAAGGGGCAAGTTGTTAGTTAACTGCTTTGTCTCATGAGAAAGATGTGCATAAACCATTAGCGTGGGTGCATACTTTGCACTTTTGAAACAGACGTGCATTTTTCTTTTCTCAGACTTCGGGTGAGGCTCAATATGCATCTGACATTCCCACACAAGGAGGGGAACTTTGTGCTGCTTTTGTAGTGAGCACACAGGTATGAAGTGTAAAATTGGGACAATAGTGCAAGTTATCAGCCTGCTGTGATGCAGAATTCATTGTATGAACAAGGATGATGTGACAGAACCACAAAATTGTGGTGACTGATGAAGACAGCTATTTCAAAGGGTTTTGAAACCCTTGTGGCTAATTGTTGACAGCTGTGCAGAAAATTCATTTAGTATTTATTGAAAAGATTGCCGGAGTACTTATTCAGTTCTTTATCTTGGTGATGTGAGGTTCAACACTCTTCAAAGAAGTGCCACATTTAGTATTTTGTTTAATTAATAAGGGCTGTGTTATAATTGAAGGGCTCCAGGAAAAAACATCTTGAGTTTTGTGCAATTCTTAGGTAATTCCATAACTGAATTTCTGTGTATTGTGTGAAATTTGGCCACAATTTCACAAAATGACCAAATGCACTAAAGAAGTCAGGACGTTTTTTTCTCTGAGCCCTTCAATTTATTTATCTCTTAGTTGTTTTGAAATTTCCCAAAATATCATTTGCCACATTCAGCTCCGGATATCAAGTAAAACTGTAAGATATAACTTGCGGTATTTCTCCCAAGTGCCCCCTTGAAACCATGCTATTACCCAGACAAATTTCGCTTTATTGTAGCAAAGCTCATTGAAATGTTTTTGCACCCTCTTCCATGTACAATTTAACCGCAGAGTTAGGCCACAGAGGGCCCAGGTGGTCTGTGTTCAAAATTTAAAGACTTCAAAATTTAAAGACTAAGACTTTGTATTTGACTATGATGTTCATATCGATATATTTGGGTACAAGAAACACAATGTTACCTTCCTTGTAGTGTTTTTTGTTGCCCTTGTGGCTGTAAATGGCGAGTATTGTTTCGAAGGTTTTGATTTCGGCTTTTACCTGAGAGTAATCATTTAATTTACCAACACACAGACTGTTTGGGGGACCCTGTGGTTCAGTCATTGTAAGGGGAGTGAGTGACACGTAGTTATTGTCTATTTAATTGCAGGGAAACTGCAAGATTGATTCTGTTGACCCCTCTGAAGCATTGGTAAGTGATCACGAACGATTTTGTAGTTTGATTAAATTCAGTTTCTTTGCGTTAGTTGGCTTTACAGCACAAAGGTTTTGATGTTAAGCTCTGCAGATGGCTATGACTATATATGGTTGTCCTCAAGTTTGCAATTCAGGTCTAATGTGCAGTGTAACTCTGAGAATTAGACCGGGCAAGACAGGGGGTGCAGATTAAAGTGGAGTGAACCTGAATGTGAATGCGGTGAAAGTGCCAGTTGTGGGTTTTTTGGCATTGCCAGTGTGGGCAAGGAAGGTCATCAACATATTCTGAAACTATCTGACAAC
This sequence comes from Astreopora myriophthalma, assembly GCA_014634185.1. Classification (NCBI taxonomy): domain Eukaryota; kingdom Metazoa; phylum Cnidaria; class Anthozoa; order Scleractinia; family Acroporidae; genus Astreopora; species Astreopora myriophthalma. Next base: position 121,943 of record BLFK01000397.1, on the reverse strand, counting down.
ATGGCTAGAAATTCTGTGAAACCTTTGAACCAGCTAAAGGAACCGAAATCCAATAATTAATAGAAGAAAACATAACTTGTTATTGGTTGTTAAAAAGTGGATAATTGGTAGCAAAGGAACATTAAGATAGTAACTATGATGGGAAACAGATAATTCTAAGAAAATGGTTTATAAGTAAACAGGTAATTCTGTTGACTTATGATTTGTCTTTTCAAGATTTTCTATTAATTATTGCTGGTGATCTTTTGCTGATTTTTGCCAGTTAATTTATACTCCTCTATTCATGACTATGGGAATGGTACCATATAGAAGACAGAGAATATTTTTCACTTCGCAAAAAAATTCAGGAATACTCAGTGGCTAAAGTATATGTTTTGGACTGTGAGCGAACATGGGCCAGTGAAGTTTTCAGTGGGCTGTCACGGTAAACAAGGCAATGTTACAATAATATAATATACTAGTAATTTAGCTCAGATTAGTTATTCAAATATATGGCGAACAACCAAACAGATTCACCTCTTGCTGAATTATCAGTGTCAATGCATCTTGCTTAGGAGATATTTACATTATAGTTTTGGCAAGTGTACATGTATGCACCTAGCAAGGGAGTGAGAGGCAAAGGATCTTCTTCTTATTTTATTTTTTTGAATTGGTGGTGATTTCAGCTGTGAAAACTAATTTTTATAAACACAGAGGTAACTCCCCTAATAACTTTAAAGACCAGACCAATGTCCGTAACTTGAATCATGTATTTAACCGAAATTTGGAGACAAAGCGTGGTCAGCAAATTCAATATACTGAACGTGGTTTGCAACAGCGATAAATCAATTGGCAGAATACTTGATGTATTTTTAGTTGCATGGCTGAGGATGAACTCATAATGAGCTTATGAGTATTCACTCAGAGTAGGGGCATAACTCACAAAATGTGCCCCATTTAAGAGACTATGGAAAGTATCATGCTCTGTAGATTTTTGTTTAATAATTTGATAACAACTTAATTTCCTGGCATTTTGGACTATGTTGATGCTTAAGATTATTAAAGGCTTGTGATAAAGTTGGTGATGGACTTGTAAGGAGGGTATCAGAAAATTTCGCCAGTGGTAGTAATTTCCTTTGCTCGGGTTTTCCAGTCTTTATCACAATGGTTAAATGAAAATTTAATTGTCACTGTAAGAATTCACAATTTTTGTGAGAGGAGTGAGCCAAGAGAATTCCTTCCATTGTCTTTCACACTTTGTGAATGCAGCACTCCATTTGTCACTCCATTTGATTTCAGTACATCTAAGACAACAACGACCACATATACATGTATGCTCCCACGGTTGTTTATCATGTTAAGAGATGGGAAAAACTGAAGAGCTACCATGATCAAGAAGCAATTCCCTTTTGTCTTCGGATCAGTCAAGAAATTTTTGTCTTCGGATCAGTCAAGGCTGCTGCCCAAGGAAAATTTTCAGGAACCCTTTGGGCACCCAAGATCAAAAGTTAGGAGCCCAACCCACATTTCCACTGATGATGATTTATTTATTCATTTATTTCCACCACGTCCTAAAAGAAACCCTAGCCTTAAGTAATGCTCGCTCTCTCATTCTGTATCCTTTGCCATTTTCTTATAGTTTCAGATAACCCATTCTTGTTTGCAGAACCACAGACTCACAACAGAATTAGACCAAGGGTCACATGTAGCGGCGTGTGACTGTGTATACTATTATTTTCAGTTTGACTTCGATTTCCTCACAACCATTTCACCTCTCTCCATACTTGACACAAAAGCTTTTGTTTTTAGACACAAACAAAGCATATGATCTTCGAACTCAAAATCTTTGACTTTGTCAAAGACCATGGGAGTAGTATATCATGTCTCAAATTGTGGGTGGTTATCATTATTATTTTTTGAAATGTCTAATATGCTCATCAAATACTGTATAACATAAAATGAAGTTGCATTTGTTTTAGTTGTATTGCATAAGGATTTGTTGCTTTGAAATGGTTCCAAATGGTTTTTCAAACTTGAAGCTCTGGTATGTTCCCTTTTGGAGGAAAACAACCTATTTTTTTTACCCGTTCTGTTGCAAGAATTCCATTGCTGCAATTGGGTTATACCAGCCAAGGAAACCTTTGTTGCTTTTCGTGAGAAGTGAGCGCATGTATATGACTAAAGTTCAGTTTATAATTAAAAGGTTCCTTATTTAAGAACTACCATGCGGCTGCAGTCTCTCAAAAAATTGTGAATGATTTGGGACAAAATCAAACATCAAGCACCTCGAGTAGATAGCACATAAGTTATATAGCTATTCTTCTCACAAAAAGAAAAAAAAAACAATTACAGTCGACTGTCAAATGTACAGTGTATTGACGTTCCTGATACTGCAACAAACAGCCCATAATTTTCATATTCCATGTTTGGGAATCACATCCTGTACCCAGAGTTGCTGTGAATGGCAACAAACCATTTGAATCCATTTGAATCTGAACTTTTGATGAAATATACTTGCATGAGTGGCTGTTAAAGAGACTCAGTGCTGTTACATAGCCATTAACTTAGATCATCTCAAAAGAACTGAGAAAAAGGAAGGAGGGACCATTGTCCTGAGATAATTACAGCTTTACAGGTGCCTGTGCAGGCTCCTTTTACAGAAATTTAGTCGCCCGCATGAACAAGTGAGGTGTTAAGTGCATTTGAGGCACAGAGACTCTCTTGCCTGAGGAACTGATTTTCCTTTGTTGGCTCAGCATTTATCATTTCCAGAGTAGCAATATTTTCTTGTTCACATTATTGAAGATTTGCTTGAAAAAAAATCCATTGAAGTTCGTAAAGGCTCAAGCTTGGTGTCCAATGATGAGGCAAGCTTGGTGTCAAACAAACATGTATCATCTAAAGCTGACTTGATTGCTTCTTTGAACTTCGCTTGTTCAATTGCCATGGTTAAGGGCCATCAAAATATACTGGTACCATTCAAAATAACTGAACAGAAAAACATTAAAATGAAAAGAACCAAGAATTTCACGGTTGCAGCAGACCATAACCACATGAGAGACCATAACCACATGACCACTGCTGACCAACTCAAGACCAAGTAACTTTGTGCTGTCACCAGTCTCTATTTCCTCTTTGTCATCAGCCAAGTAAGATCTTAAGCTCCTTACATTTGACCCTTTTCTCCTGGGCATTACTGACTCCACCATTTGGAATGATTTCTGACGCAGTTGTATCTTCTACATGTTAATTATGGATAATAGAAAACTAGTCTTACAGTGTAAGATCATTTATCATCAGGACAAATAATGAGGGGCCTAGTTTGGTACCCTGTGGCACGCAGGAGGGGACTAGGCCCCATTCTGAAAAACGCCCACCAGCCAGCTTTGTCCTCTGTGAAACAAATCCACCATTGAATGTGGTAAGACTGGGTGGGAAACTACACTGGTTACAGAGTTTCCTAATCAGAATGCTATGATCAATAAAGTGAAAAGCCTTTTGGTAATCGGTAACAGTTGCTCTTACAATT
>BLFK01000397.1:100935-113435 GCA_014634185.1 Astreopora myriophthalma | reverse complement strand
GCCATACATTTTAATAACAAACAACAATACATCATAAAAATTAATGATAAAAAAGTAAAGAGTGTTGTGCAGCCGCTATTAAATAGAATAAACAAGATGGAGGGTGATGGGGGATGATGGCAGAGGAGGGAACAATAGGGAGTTTAAGATACCAGGACGGCGGGCTGGGTGGACGGCAGACCGGAAGTAATCTTCGACAAAATAGTGTTTCTGCGCATGTGTAGGTTTTGGCGCCAGCCGTTCACACTCCGGTGACCTTCAGGGGACAACGTGAAAGATTGAGTTTTGCCGGCCACCGGTGAACATGAGTTGTTTTTCTTTTCTTTCGCCTTTATTTTTCGCCTTAATCCTAATTGAAATTGCGCAGTTTTAATCTTTGTGTTTTGTACGTGCTACCCACAATTTTCACGTTTTAGAGCACTTTTGTCTTGAGGCAAAATAGCTGTATTGAAAAAGAGGTTTTTCCTGGCTGTTGTTGTCAAAGCATTCTCAGTGAATTCTAAATAATAAACACCAAAATAAGTCAAATCTCTTTTATTCAACTGGAGTTTCCTGTGAACTATAAGTAGTTGTCTCATTTTTTTAGCACTAACCTTTTTCATGGTTGCTTTGGAAAAGTTGTCTCTTCAAAATAATTTAGTTTGAGTGAATGAAAAAATATGATAAATAAAGTTCAATTGATAAAACCCAAATTTTGCCGCCCTTCATAAACACATTTTGCATTTGAGTAACATACTTGTTTATCTTTTTTGTAAAAACTGTAGCAATAGCAATGGAGGGGAAAGGTGACCACAATGTTGTTCTTTGTAAAGAAATTCTGGTGGCAAAACCTTATCAGTTCAAAGCCTGAACAGTTGAGAGCGGAGGTTGTTGGGGTAATATAGCTGATCGCTTGAATGAATGGGAGATCCCGAAATTCAAGGTCACAAAGCGTGCCGTTCGTGATCGCTACAAAATTCTCACTGATAAATACAAAAAGAAAATTAGAGAAGAAGAAAAAGCCTCAGGTATCGAAGTTGAGCCGCAGTCAGAGTTAGAGCAGCCTTTACAAAGTTTGATTGAGGAGGAGGAGGCAATGGATATCACAGGCACAGGCCTTGCGAGCCTGTTTATCATATCACTGTAGCGCACTGGATAAGCAAGCCTACGAAGAAGCATGCAAAGGCCCTCTATATCATCGCTGACACTGCCTTGTGGACACTTGAATACAGGTGGTAGCTGAAGGACTTCTGCCAGACAAGTGATATCTTGCTTTTCAAATCGAAATTCTGCTCTACACTCGTCCTCACAAAGGTTACCAAGATCAAACTTGTCATGCTCGTCGTACGGAAGCTCCAAATTCTTTGACTAGTTTAGGTCATACAAAAGTAAAAACTCTTCATCTGATATGAGGTTATCTGTATACGCCAGAGTGAGCATTTCTCATGCTTTGCGAAATGATGTTATAGCAAAAGTAAACAAACGCTCGACAAATAGATTCAGCAAGTTTGAACTGCCCGTCCTCCCAGAAAACTGGAAAAGCTTAACTTTCAATTTTCCCACCGAGGACAGACGCATCGCCCCAGTCCACCTCGGACGATTTTACCGTCCACCCAGCCCGCCATCCTGGTATCTTAAAGTCCCTAATATTAAGAGTGAGTGTTGGCAAGAATCAAGCAAAATCAGAAATTAGCGGCAAAAATGTGAAAATCCAAATTTGCTCAAACTCTGGCTATTAGTAGTCCATATTGAACTCTTCATTGATATGTGGTTCATTTCTCAAAACGAGTTTTGTTTTGGCGGAAAATGGCGATTCCAGATTTCAAGGCGAGATGTGAGAAAACTAGGCTTCAAAATTTATTTTGAAGAAAACCGCATGTCTCGAGTATAATGCCAGAAGATATCCACATGCAATCAGCTTATTCTACAACTTTTCCAGGTTTTATACTGTAATTTCTATGACATTTGAAAAAAAATTCCGACATTGTGCGAGACCTGAGAGAGAACCCCATGTTTCTTTACGGAAATGAGTACCTAGCTTGAAAAAATAATTTACCCTACTACCTTGATCACAAAGTAAATGAAACTTAGAGATCAAACCCCTTTAGAGATGGGCTTTTAATTGGTATGATTTTTGTTCTGGGGAAATTAGGTTGTGGTCTATGAGAGAGCGCTTAAACTTGCACATATTCGCGAAATCAAACGAGAGATTGCGTGACCGACCATGATAGACAGATCTATTATTTCTGCCCAAGCTCAATAAAAAAGCTTGATGGAGATATAGTGGTTATTCTTGTTTTATCAACGTTTCCTTTAACGACTTTAACTTGTATAATATGTTTGCATGCTCAGTTCACATAGGTGTTATTTGCCTGCTGGGAAGTCCGTATAGCAAAAAACTGTTACTGAGGCCTTGAAAATGCTGCCCTTGGCCTGCAGCCTCGGGGCCCGAGGTTGGCTTGTTTATTTTGTTTTCCTGCGGTAAATTAGCTCACAAGTGGGTTTCTCTACGCCGTAATGTCTCTAAATCGGCTTATGCGCCCTCTACAAACGATTCATAAAAAAAATCTTCGCAACGACTGACTTAGATACCAGACACAAAAGTATGTGTTAAAGAACAGATACGTTTTGGTCTTAAAAATTAAGAGTAAATATTGATGCCTCCAAGGATCAAACAAAAATCGAAAACTAGCGGCAGAAATTCGAAAACTTGAAATTGTTCAAACTCTGCCTATTAGTTGTCCATATAGAAGTATTCATCATTATAAGGTTAATTTGCCAAATAATTCAATGTTTCCGGTGCCAATAAATGATGAGAATCGTTTTGGTGGCCAGATAGGATGAATTCAAGCTGCCAGGCAGTAACAACATGTGCTGTAATGGTATACAGTTATGAGCACCTGCTACAGCTACAACCTTGAACCAGGTTTGAGAGCAAGGCCACAAATGGCTTTTTTCTTCTAACTGTAATTTCCGATATGTCCAGACCAAAGGATTCACAGATATCCCGTAAGACTGATACAGAAAAGGAGCCAAGCTTGGAGTTCAACACTAACTCACAGATGTTGTAGGAGTCATAAATGATTGGATGTGAATGCTGAATGCTGACTTCAGACTAAACCTTGTCACTAAGTACACTCTGAAGGCCTTCTCCTGGAGCCTCGTCCTCACTATCATGCTGATCTACCTTGACACTTCGCTTAGCAGCAAGACGAGAGAAGTAACTGCTAATTTGCTGGCTTGTGAGAAAATCCCCATAGCTAAATAGTCTCTCCCCATTGCTATCTTTTGCAGTCCTCATGGCCTTAGAGACTTCATTCGGATCGGCTTTCTTTCCTGTCCTCTCTCCAATTTGAAACTTCGCATTGAGTTACTGCTTTTGGTTTTCAGTAAACTTTGTGTGACAGGACTGTGATGATTTCAGTGCCCATCCCATCGGAAGAATTGTGGGCACAGTTGGTAGTGATGGTCTACTTCTTTCCAGGACGGTTGGGCATTTACTTCCGCCACATTCCAGATTGATTGCATATTCTATCATGGCCTTGTCATAGAGTGTTTCTTGCTCTAGACCACGCTTGTGCTTTCCGCAGTCCAAGTGTTTAACAAGCAACGAATGCCATTTAAATGTCTTGACACATCCCTCTTCTGGGCATGTAAATAATCGACACTTGTTAGCAGCATCAACATCAACGCTTGACTCAGTCCTTCTACCTCAGCTACAGGGGTTCGGCCACCTGTTCGTCTGGGTCTTACTGGAACAAAGCTTGTGATAGTCTCGCTGGTCGAGGGTCTGATCTCCATTTAGGCAGTTCCGATTGTTCAGGGACATCGAACTTTGTCCAGGGAATACTCTTCCCAGGGCCAATGTCGTAGGCTCTCCACGTTCTTATACCTTCCTGGCTGTAGTAAGGGTTGCTGACAAAGCTCACTTTCTCCCACTTGAAATTCTTGTTAGATGGAACATTGGGAGGACTGCACACTTTCACGCTGATGCCGCACACACCCCAGGAAGACTCGATAGCTTCCCTCATCTGTGCAGCAGTCTCAATGTCGTGTCCAGAATTCAGATATTGCGCCACGTGCGACTTTATAGTGGCTGCCTTACGATCGCAAGCACCCTTCCCTCCCTGTGATTCAGAAAAGTCAATCTGAGAGATCTGAAGGCCATGACGTTTGGCAATCCGAGGACCAATAATCAGGGTCTGCGCGCAGTGATAACATCCAGCGCCGTCGTTTCGAATATAAATGGTCTGCAGTTGTGGCATAATAGTCTTGAGCTGACTGAAGACATATCAAGTATGGCTAACACTGAGCTACTGTCTTGAGCTGTAGCACTCTCAAACACATGAATGAATGTCATCATCTCCATTTCACCGCTGTTGCCTTTAATTGCCACTGCTATATGCCACAATATACCTCTTTTACCAAACCAATCAGACTGGCCTTTTCGGGCGTGGTCACAAGTCACAGAATAGTTTGGGTTCTCAGGATCACCCAGAGCGTATGCTCTACAGTGGTCAGGTACCACAGAGCTTTTAGAAACATGAACCTGGGCATGAATTCAAAATAAGCCAATGTTTTATTTTTTGTTGAAAGTGTTCTTTACTACTAACAGTAACTACAGTGTAAGCTGTGTATACTGACTACATATTAACTAAACATTCAAGGTTAATAAATAGTTTATTATATGGCTTGTAAAAACAAAACCAAAACAAACAAAACGAGTCATCGCAAAAGTCAAGTAAATGAACGCGTAAGTCAAAAACGTCTACACTCTCTTAGTTTATTGGCGACAGATAACTTTGAAATGTTTTCATGTCTACGACTGCTTTCATTGTCGTACTTTTATATTTTTGCTCGTAGACGAAAGTTTCAATTTCTTCTTGGCTGTTTCATTCGTCCTGTCAGGCACCAAATCATTCGTAATTTAACGCTTCGAATTTGCTGTTCTTCTAAAATTTTAGCTCGACAGGGTAATAGAATTCACTGTCAGAGTGTTCATACATCATTTTCAGCAGGTCAGTACAATTGTCAGGTTTTCACGCAGATGGTTTAAGCGTACATCCAGCTATATTTAAGTGCATCCAGCTATATTTAAGCCTGGCAAGATAACAGTTAAGGATTAATCGTCCTGCAGATTTCAAGCTAGAGCAAATATGCCTAAAAACTTCCAGTAGAGTAAGAGGAACCCTTTCATGAATATTCAGCACACGTAATGAATAAAGCTAGGTCCTTATACTCTGTTATATATGTATACTATTTAACAGAAAAAAAAAGACGCATATATCGCCAAGTCCAAAATCTGCACTCAAGAAACAAATGTCCTGCCAAGGGCATTTGAAATAAACAACTAGTTTCAGTTCAATTCATAATTTTAAATAACTTAGAGTGTCTTGCCGACTTGCGTGTTACATGTAGCTTTTGCTCCTAGAATTTCCTCCAACCCTCCTAAAACAGTATTCAGTTCTAAACACGGTTATCTTTAATCTGAAACATTGCTTACCTGATCCAACTGGAACAAACTTCCCTGTCGTCTTAAAGATGTGCTCCGATACCATTTTCGAAATTCCTCGATCCGCTTTTCTATTTGCTCCATGTTGGGATAAGATTTGGGGCACACAGCACTTGGAAGTGTTTCGCCGCCACCCAAGTCCCAGTTCACGCCTGTGGTGTGGGCAGATTGTGTCTAATCTATGCGTCTCATCTTCGTGGACAATGCCCGCTCTAGCAAGTATAAGTTCACTTTCTGTTGTCACTCCAGAAAATGACCAGTGAGAACAATGATTCGAAAATCCTTTGAGCGATTGTGTAAAGTAACAATTTCAAGGCTCTTACTTTTATGTAACCAATCAAGCGAGCAGTCTGTTCCAGTTATTCTCTGAAAAGAGCATGAAAATGCCATTGCTGAGCTGCGTAGTGTGAGACAGTCCGTGGGAAAATTCCTGTAATTAGGATTACAACTTGTTTATAATTAGCAACCATAACAACAATGAAAAATAGTTCATTTCAAGGCTTTAGAAAAAATTGCTAGCCCCAAGTGATTAATGATGAAATCTTGATTCTGTAAACTATAAATTCTTTACAATTGGCAGCTGTTTCAAAAATAGAAATGGTATCAATTAATTAACTCTTGTACTGGTAAAACATCATTCACCTGAAAAAAATACATGTACAGTAAACACACTGCATATGCATTTGTTCACATAAAAAATATATACAAGTTAGTAATAAAACAAGCGTGCCTTTAGCTGCTTTATTTTCTAAAAAAAGTAGAAATTAACAAAACTTCTCAAGAACAATTAGAAGATATATTTTTCATTGAGTTTAGGGCTTTGAGCTGCAATGATAGAGCGGTCTGTCATGCAATCTCTTGTGCAATTTCACGAAAAATTGCAATTTTGTGCGCTCTCTAGTATAGCACAATCTAATTTCCCCAGAAAAAAAAATGATATCAGCTAAGGGCCCATCTCTTTTGAATTCTACGTGATAATTGTCATTTGATTTGTGATAAAGGTAGTACGGTAAATTATTTTTTGAAGTTTACTAGTAATTTCCATGGAAAAACAGAGGGCTTTCCTTCAGGTCTCACTCAATATCTTAATGTCTTTCAAATGTCATAGGAATTGTAAAATAAAACCTGGAAAAGTTGCAGAATAAGCTGATTTCAAGTGGGTGTCTTCTGGGTTTATACTTACGGCAAGCCGTTTGCTTCAAAATAGCTAACTTTTGGGCCTCATTTTCCAATGCCTGGCCCCGAAAATTGAGTATCGTCATTTTCTGCCAAAACAAAACCCCATTTGACAAACGAACCACATAGCAATGAATAGTTCAATATGGACTACTTATAGCCAATGCTTAAGCGATTTTGAAATTTTCAAAGTTGCCGCTCAATTTTTTATTTTTGTGGACACGCACTCTTAAATCGCATTTGGCAACTTCCCTAACAAGAACATATTGCAAACCTATTGATCCCACTGAAGCTGGGTTTTTGTCAGACTTTTCTATTGCGAGATTTGCGTAATTCTCACTTGAATAGGGTGTTAATTTCACACCGTGAAAATGTTTCCATAGAGCTATTCTAAACTAATGGTAAAAAAATAGGTCCAAACTGAAGGGCAAAAGGTCTATGGAAAGTTCACACCGATCCAAAATAAGCCTAATGATCACTTGAAAGGGCAGTTAAACAGGTATTCAATTTGCAAATATGGAGAACAATTATAATCTTAAACCTTTCTTGTGTGTGTTTATAAATTACCACTGACATTGTCAATGATTGTAACCCCCCATCCATTTTTTCAGGTCTTTCTTCAGGCTTATTTGCAACTGCTTGCAATGCTTCCTGCACTGTGAGGATTGTTGTAGCAAATCATCTGCAGGATATAAGAGCCTTGCATACATATTCAGTGTCATCAAAATCAATCTTGCTGGTGTAACTTATAGTTGCATATTTGCATGTGTTCATCAGCTTTTTAACTACAATTGAAGCCTGCCATGCCAGTCTACAAAATTGTGTCACAATAAGTTTGCTATTTGTCATTCCATGCAGTTAGTAACATTTTTGAACTCCAGAGCCTATAGCATTCTTAGTCACAAACCATGTTATGGTCATGGCTGGAACATAAGGACACTTTCAGTTACTGTTATGTTTGTCTTTTTTTCTGTAACCGAAACAGCCTTTTTAATACACTCGCCCTTAAAGGCCCACATTCAACCGAGATGCAATGTATGCCTGGGAACAATTTTCATATATGAAAATTCCGCCATTTCATTTCGTAAAAATTTACACCTCTCTCGGGGCATTCATATGCTGAATTATCCATGATGATAACCCTTCTAAAACCAAATCAATGTAGGAGCTTCATGATGTTTTAACTGCTGTTTGATTGCGAACTCTTGTGCTCTCAAGCTCACCGTGCAAAATGCAGACAAAATCTACATGGACAATCAGCCAATCAGATTGCAACATTGAACAATGAGAGCTTTTCAAAACAAAAACAATCAATCACAATGCCTGTCAGTTGAAGGTGGGCCTTTAAGTCTGGTTCTCACTAGCAACGCAAGCACAAGGACGAGCATAAGACATTCATGTCAAGTGAAAACCAACAGTAACGCAAGCATAAGCGCAAACACAAGGAAAAGGAAAGATTTTGATTATTTCACGTGTGTCTGTGCTTATGCATATGCTTGTGCTTATGCTTGTGTCAAGCCTGTTTTCATAGTGAAATAAGTGCTCCTGTGCTTGCAGTTATGCTTGTGCTTGTGCTTGCATCGCTAGTGAAAACCAGGCTAAAGAGAAAGAGTGTGTTTAAACTTTAAATTTACATTGGTCTTTTGCTTCACAGGTCTCGCTGTGTGTCCCTGAAGATGATGGTATAACTGTCCATTGTCCAACTCAAGGGATTGATGTTACTCAAGCAGCTGTTGCTCAGACTCTGAACTTTCCAGTTCAAAGGTTGGTCACTGATTTTTTGTGGAATACTCTGTTTGACAACTAACATTGTCATTGATCATTCTTTTATAACAAATATTCATTTTAAGAGCGCTGTACACTCTTGCTCTCTAACAAGGAGGAAACTCGACGAATCAAGTCATGCTGTTTTGGTATTTCTTATTGGAGGGCATTCTGCCTTGCCTTGAACAACAGATATAAGGTTGCCTCCTGGTGTGGCTTTTCTGCCAGATCAAGTATTCTTTGTTAATCTGTCAGATGTCCGACTTAGTCCAGATCAAAATTTTAATGTGCTATCTCCATTTACCCTGCTACATTAATTTAACACTTTTACAGAGCAAGGTACTACTTAAATGAAAAATTAGGCAAGTATTCATGTACATATAACATTGGCTTTCTTGAGAGTTTTGTAGTTGTTTTTGTTCCAACTGTTAAAGCAAAGCTGTAATGGCTGTTTCCGGTTGGAAGTGGTCTTGTCCAGGCACATTCCTGTGAGCTAGTGTGGCCGGAGGAAAGCAACAAATGGAGTACATGAGGTCGCAAATGTGTCCAAACAGTTTTGTCATTAAGTTTATTTGTTCTAACAGGTCTTCAGAACCTATGTATATAATCATTGGAAAACATGCTTTGATAATGTTAAGTTGGTGGTATGAAGTTATTTCTTATCTGCTTATTTGGAGCCAATTTTTTTTAATTTCGTTTATGAGCTGTCATCAATACAAGCCACCCTCCCCTCATATATAAGTCCTCGAATTGATTCAGCAAGAATTTGCTATCTGTAAACCATTTGTACTGTTTTTGCCAGTGTGAACATGAGTGTAAAGAGATGTGGTGGAGCATACGGAGCCAGGATCTCTCGAGTCAATCAAGTTGCCACAGCGTGTGCCTTGGCTACTTTTGTTACCAAAAGGTAACTGAGTTGAATTAACAGTTAACTTTTCGTCTGAGGGGAAAAAAGAGGTCTTAAGCACATTACCACAACCTCCAATCGCTTGCATATCTCCCTCATATACTTTGCTCTCATCACACAGTATTCTTGTCTTAATTGTGCTACATTGAATAACACCAGTTTTAAGTTCACTGCTTGAGTTTTCAGTAAGTATACTTTTAATCGCTGATCCCTTTTTAGTATTAATGTTGATTTTGCATTGTGATTGTCCTGCGCATGTGGAAGCTTTTTCATTTTTGAATTAATCTATTTTATCAGAGGAATGTCTCCGAAAGAACCCGCATTACTGCTGCATTATTTTGACTGATAAGTATCAATGTTTTATTTTATTTGAAAAAAAAAATAAGTAAACACAAATTGGCTATATCTGATGCCATCATGCTCAGAAGTGAAAAACTGCCGAAATTTTATGTGAACTGCTATTATTTTTCCTGGATATAATAGTATACTCGATAGGTATTCAAAAGTGTCTCTGCAAAGAAACTTTGAACAGAAAATTACACAATGAATAGCATAGCAGGTAATTGAATTGATTACAACGTGAAGCTACTAACCAGAAGCTGAAAAAGTACTTTTCATTGCATATTCTGGCTGTTTTTTTTTTTTAAATTCAATGGGCCAATTTTGATATATTAAAATTCCCCACTTCAACATATGATTCATTTCAGATATCATTTTGTTAAAATTCACTGCTAGAAAAAAGGTATCACTCAGAGGCTCCAGGGGAAAAAACAGTGCAAAACCCTTACTTTACTCTCTAGAGCCTCGAAATCATGTTTATTGTTTGAAGTTGAATTTTAAAATATCGACACTGGTCTATTTTGATTTGGTGGCTAAAACAATAAGGGTTGAACACAATTTCTGTTTATTGGATAAACAATGGAAGCCTTGAGATAAAACTGGTATTAATGAATATTGCAATTTCCGGCAAATCACCATGGGTTTTTATCATCCTAAAAGTAGCCTTGCAATACATTAAAACATTTGCACAAAAATCTTCCACAATGGATTTTTCTTTTTGTGTCCCACCTAGGGTTGTGATAATGAGTTCCTTAAATGTCTTCCAAAATTGAAAATAAAATGTGGGGGTCATCAACCTGGACAAAATGACTTGATTTTGATAAACTGTTCATTATAACATGATGAAGCTTCAGCAACATAGACAAAAATTGTAGAAATAAACTGTTATAGTGAAGGTTTCTGTGCATAGGGTGCATGTCCCTAGGAGTGTTGTAAACGTTAAAGAGAATCCTCATTGAGGATCTTTGTGAGCCGACTGAGTAAGCTATAAGCAGGTTAACTAAGTAATCTGCTGTAACTGTAGTAGTGTGGTCACATTTGGGGTAGTTGGGATGGTTGGAATTGTCATTGGCTGAATTTGAATTTTGTGCCAAAAAAGATGCCATCTGAGTGGCTAATGAAAGTTGGCCATTTTGAATAAATTAACATCATCGTGGGGGGTCTTGCCCAAAAGAGCACCCATGACGTCACAGGTCATGCCCCCAAAATGGAAATAGGTCACACCCAAAACCCAGAAATCATGGGAAAATTATGGGAAAATCATGGCAAAATGAATTTTACTAAAGGTTTAATGAAAAATACCTATTTTTGTACAAAGTGGGAGCGTGGGGGGTCCTAGCAACTGCCTATCCCTTTTGATGAGAAAGACTATTTAAAAGAAACATGTGGGTCTGGCGGTCGTCTTTGACGTGGAACCAACGGTGCAAGCTGATCAAAGCGGCTGTTAAGCCCAACAGCCAGCGAAGATGCAGAAGAACATTCAGTCTAAAGGCTCATTTTATCTCAAACACACACACACAATGAGGTCGTGCTAGCAGCATTGTGTAAAGAGTTTGAAAAGTAGAAACAACAAGGCAAAACCCAGAAAGGGAACAAGCATGAGCCACTTTAACAGAGGCGAACCGCCAAAACCCCGGCCAAGGCTAAGGAGCAAAGGAAGAGATGGTGGGATAAGAGTTGACAAAAAATAAGAGAGCAAAGGGAGTTGGAGAGAACAAAGAAGATACAAACACGACACAGCCACAACCCATTCCAGCACCATTTGACACCATGGTTGCACCACTGTGGGTGGCCTGCCTGGCCAGGCAGTGCTTGTACCGGTTGGGGTTGCAAACAGCAAGCCAGAGCCAAAGGATGTTACCACCCACGAGGATCTGCCAGTTGAAAACATGAATAGCAGAAACCCGCGAAAGCCCATAGAAGTAATGATTAAAACGGTGGCCCTACCCACAGCGGCAACAACTCTCGAGTCTCAAGATGGCTATGCCGGACAACACAAGGACAAGCTCAAAGAGAAGAGGAGACAATCCTACAAGCAAACAAGGCTGAGCAGAAAGTGTCTGCCAAACGGAATCACCAACAAAATAGGGAGAAATGGAAAGCGTGGGTGAAACAGTACTACCAGAAAAACAAGGTTGTAGGGGCACTTAGACAAAGAGTGAGTGGAAAGTACAGCAATAGTCGAGTGATTTTCCAGATCCTGCATTAGAAAAGAGAGAAAGAAGAGGAAGGTTCTGACTCGGAGAAGGACACTGACTCAGGGGATGATGATGTCAGTGATTGGGACTCTGATGATAAAAATCACCAGGAAACCGTGCGCCGAGAAGTCAGTCTCTTAGTCAATGCTATGACAAACAAGTAGGCAAGTTCTTTGCTCCTTTTTGGCTCAGAATTCAAATTCAGCCAACCACAGCCCTCCATTTCCAACTGTCAAAACTACCCCGAACGTTATCACACTACTTCTCGTAACCCGTGTCTTCGTTGCCTACATTGCTTACATTTTCACCTAGCACACTTTTATTTACACCAGTGTCCTAGGGCACTATTATTTACACGTAAGAATAAGGAACAAGAAACTATATGGTCCTATCCCCTAACACACCACTTACACCATTCACCCCCCCTCCTCCCACCAACACATTCACCGAAAACCACATGCCCACCCACACAAATTTACAATACCCACATTAACAGTACCAATAACATTGAATGCTTGGTTGAACTTGAGCTTCATGAGTGCTGTATTTTAGTGAAGGTGTTTCAGAGAATTAATCAGGTGGAATTTGTAATTAACTTATCAATAGTATTAGCCCCAAGTCAAAG
>BLFK01000397.1:83894-100907 GCA_014634185.1 Astreopora myriophthalma | reverse complement strand
CTGCCTGGCCAGGCAGTGCTTGTACCGGTTGGGGTTGCAAACAGCAAGCCAGAGCCAAAGGATGTTACCACCCACGAGGATCTGCCAGTTGAAAACATGAATAGCAGAAACCCGCGAAAGCCCATAGAAGTAATGATTAAAACGGTGGCCCTACCCACAGCGGCAACAACTCTCGAGTCTCAAGATGGCTATGCCGGACAACACAAGGACAAGCTCAAAGAGAAGAGGAGACAATCCTACAAGCAAACAAGGCTGAGCAGAAAGCGTCTGCCAAACGGAATCACCAACAAAATAGGGAGAAATGGAAAGCGTGGGTGAAACAGTACTACCAGAAAAACAAGGTTGTAGGGGCACTTAGACAAAGAGTGAGTGGAAAGTACAGCAATGGTCGAGTGATTTTCCAGATCCTGCATTAGAAAAGAGAGAAAGAAGAGGAAGGTTCTGACTCGGAGAAGGACACTGACTCAGAGGATGATGATGTCAGTGATTGGGACTCTGATGATAAAAATCACCAGGAAACCATGCGCCGAGAAGTCAGTCTCTTAGTCAATGCTATGACAAACAAGTAGGCAAGTTCTTTGCTCCTTTTTGGCTCAGAATTCAAATTCAGCCAACCACAGCCCTCCATTTCCAACTGTCAAAACTACCCCGAACGTTATCACACTACTTCTCGTAACCCGTGTCTTCATTGCCTACATTGCTTACATTTTCACCTAGCGCACTATTATTTACACCAGCGTCCTAGGGCACTATTATTTACACGTAAGAATAAGGAACAAGAAACTATATGGTCCTATCCCCTAACACACCACTTACACCATTCACCCCCCCTCCTCCCACCAACACATTCACCGAAAACCACATGCCCACCCACACAAATTTACAATACCCACATTAACAGTACCAATAACATTGAATGCTTGGTTGAACTTGAGCTTCATGAGTGCTGTATTTTAGTGAAGGTGTTTCAGAGAATTAATCAGGTGGAATTTGTAATTAACTTATCAATAGTATTAGCCCCAAGTCAAAGGAATAAAGAACCCATGCTCTTGTGTTAGGAGCCTATCCCATTTTTGTAATGTGAAGAGAGTTCCTCTCTCTTGCTATGCAATGCTCCATTTCACAAACTCCTTCATTATCATGAAAATAACTGTTCTTGTCGGTAATGTATCTGTCAGTTGGCAACTATAAAATATATTGTTTTGATGATTTATTAAAAGAGTATCACCAAAAGGTTGCCGTATGTCACACCAAAACCTGAGCACAAACAAGCATTGAAAAAACAAGTGATGTATGCTTTCCTCAGTGGTTTAACAAAACGTGCATTGAGGAGACCCAGTGTTTCTTATTTAAACAGGAAATTGTTGCAGGAGAGAACTCTATTCAATAATTTATACTTGAATTCATGCAGTTCGACTGTGCCGACTGTGCACTCGAAAGTGATTGAATACACTTAGATAGCTTCCCGGTGAAAAGATATGTTATCAGTCAGTGGATACTGTTCAAATTTCCTTATCGCCATTAGTGGCTTGTAATTTTTTAAATTACAGATGTTGTAAACCTTCTTGGAGGGTAAAAATGCACTTGAGGGTTTATCAAAATTGAAGGGTGTATAGTCACGTTAACTACCTGGCTTACATTATTACTCATGACCTTCATCCGATCAAAGGGAGAGTGATGAAAGGCCTACATATAGAGTAAATGTAACATCCCTAATTGAAGTTCAGTATTACGAGGGTCAATGTGAGGCAATCTAATTAAATCTCCAACTTTGCAGAGTGCGATGAGAGGTGAACTTACCACGGCTATATTCACAGATTTCTCAAAGACGTTTGACGCAGTCAATCACACCAAGATTGTCAAAAAAATGCACAACATGGGATTTCCGAAGTGCTTCTTACACTGGATTCTAAAATACATTGGTGAGAGATGGGAGTTCATACAAATCAACGATAAAACATTCGAGCTTGTTGACGTGCAATTTGGAGTACCACAGGGCTCTATATTTGGGCCAGTGCTATTTAATTTATACGCAAACGACCTTAACGATATCCGTGACTGCACAGCATTCCAATATGCAGATGACACGATCTTTATTAAGCACTGTGCCCCTTCAGATCTGACACTACTGTTGAAGAATTGAATAGCACCATGCGAGCCCTTGAAGGTTGGTCAAGCAATTCCAACTTACTCCTTAATGCAAAAAAGATCAAGCAAATGCTAATCTCCACAGACCAAATGTCAAGAGTGCATAAATTAGAAGATAAAGTCCCCCAGATAAACGCAAATGGAGAAGTGTTAGAAAGAGTCACTCTGCGCAAATTGCTTGGCGTGTGGATTCAGTACAACCTGAAATGGACCAAACACGTGACTAAGACTGTATCATTGCGGTTTCCAGCTCTATCTGCAATCAAGAAGATCAGACACATGGCACCCAAAGCCTTAAAGAAGCAATTGGTTGAAGCATTGGTACTTTCGAAGGTTGATTACAATGACATTGTAGTATATCCACTACCGCAGTACCTTAAAGCAAAATTACAGCGAGTTCAAAAATCTGCCGCAAGTTTTGTTACCAACCGTTATGCAAAAATGGCTGATGCTATGGGATTAGGATGGCTCCCTGTAAAGAAAAGAACCGAAATTCATTTATTAAGGACAACCCATAGAGCGTTATATGATACTTACTGGCCAAGCTATGTAACCCTGCAAAGACGTCAAATTACTATGAACCTACGCTCGTGTGTTACACCGCAACTGGTTGTGCCTTTTGAAACAGGAACATTTCAAGATTCAGCCTCTAAGTTATTTAACAGTCTGCCAAATATCATCAGACTTGAGACTAATGCTAAAACATTTTTGAGGAAAGCTTTTAAGTTTTAAAAACCAAGGCCGAGCTTAGATTAGGTTGATTTCAATTTATTCTCAGTTTTTTTAGATATTTGTAAGTGTTTTCACATAGTTCATTACTTGTAAATTATACCGATATATTTGTATGTGTTTTCAATTTTTAGTTAGTTCATGATGAATGTAGGGCTACTCTGTAGAAATGTCATCATTAAACCGTTATTATTATTATTATTATTATTATTATTATTATTAAAGTGAAGAGTGATCATCGCAGTTAATTTTCCAATTTAAGCAATTGGAAGGAGAAGCCTGAAAAAAATCAGGGCTTCAACGGGATTCGAACCCGTGACCTCCGCGATACCGGTGCGATGCTCTACCAATTGAGCTATGAAGCCACACATTGGGAGCGAGGTCAATTTAGTGAGTTCATATCACCCGTGAGGAGTGAAATGATGTGAAGTACATATGAAATAATTCATATCTGAACTGCGGTTGTAGATGAAAGTGAAGTGTGATATATCATATCACGGGTGTATGAACTCACTAAATTGACCTCGCTCCCAATGTGTGGCTTCATAGCTCAATTGATAGAGCATCGCACCGGTATCGTGGAGGTCACGGGTTCGAATCCCGTTGAAGCCCTGATTTTTTCAGGCTTCTCCTTCCAATTGCTTAAATTGGAAAATTAACTGCGATGATCACTCTTCACTTTCATCTACAACCGCAGTTCATATATGAATTGTTTCATATGTACTTCACATCATCATTAGTATTATTATTATTAAATAACTTCTCATTGAATAAAGATTTATCATCCATGCGAATGAACCAATTGTTTCAAACAATTTGGTTGGCTATCTTGTTGAGAGAGGAGGGGTTGGAATTATTTACACCAGATCAGGCCGTTAAGCATGGTTTATTAGTATCTTGGTAGCTCTAATGGCAATTTAGAGTAATCAAAATTGCAAACAAGCAGAAGTTTACCACCCACCCTACCGAGATAATGATTTACCATACATTTCCATGAATGCTGTCAGTTGTCCAGAAATTTTTGGATGCAAGAGATTCTTTACACTTGAGTTGTAGAGGCAATATGAGGCATCTTCAAGTGATCTTCCCTAATGTCTTTTATGTCCCACTTTACCTTTGCAAAAATATACAATATTGTGTTTAACTCATTAATGAACTCACTGTTGCGGGCACCAGTAAGACTCTTTCATTAGAGGATCCTTGGAATGACAAAGGTTTTGATAATCTGTATTCTACAAATCAGTGTAAGACATCTCCAGTTCCAACTGTTTAGAGTTTTGGTTTAAGATTTGGTGATGGTTTCAAAGTTAAGGTTGTTGGAGAGCACATGATTGTGTATAAAGTGTATTCCCTAGATTTCAACTACTTGGTTGATTTTTCCACTCCTAACTCTTCTGCAGAAAAGTCTGAGGTTTATTAGCTCAGTTTTCTGATTATTTACCTTTAATCCTGAATACATGACAAGTATATTAAACTTAGCAAAGTAATACATGACAGAAGGATGCCTTACCGGCCACAAAGACAGTTAGATCATCAGGAAAGGTGATTAGTTTTAATTCCCAGTCGTGAATTTTTATCCCTTTTATTTCCTCGTCATTTCTGATGCTATATATATATAATGGTTAAGACTTTTATTATAAGAATGAAGAGATAAGGAGATAGGGATTGCTTTGATGAACCCATTGACAGAGTTTGAAGTGTGCAGTTGCAAAACCATTATTCATCACACAACTGTCAGTATAGAACATACTAATCCAGGAAAGAAAAGAAGGTCCAAAGTTAAACTTTTTCGAGAAGCTTACTAAGAAAATTCCAATTAACTGAGTCAAATGCTAAGTCTATTGTTACCAATAAAGACAAAAATTTTTTTAAGCCATAAAAGAAACAGTATTGTCAATAGTGCACACTGCATCAATTATTGTGCTTCCACTGAAGTAAGCATTTTCATCATGGTGTATAATTTGGGGCAGAACCTTTTCAAGTCCTTTAGCAATAGCCTTAGAACCTATCTTGAGGTGATCATTAATCAAAGAAATCAGTCTCCAGCTTTTATTTCATGCCGGTCCCTATCTTTCTCCTCTATAAGAACAATAATTGCCTGTTTTGGGGAAGTGGAGAGTTCACCGTACTTGTAAGAATAGTTTAGTGTTTTCACTGACATATCACCAAGTAAGGGCCAGAAGGATCGTTAGAATTCAATAGTGAGTCCATCGTTACTGGCTCAATTGCTCTTAAGATACATACTTTTGAGATAAAGAAAGTACTTGTCTTCTTTTTCCTGGCCTTTTTCATACCATGTTGCACGTTAAACAAAGCAATTTAGCTTCAGGCCAACTTACCTTTACTTGATGTTTTCTCTAGTTCATCCGGAAAGGTCTTACTAAGAGTCATACTTAAGTTTGAAACTTTTCGTTTGTCTTTTATATTTAAGCAATAGAGGACTTTTTCCGTGTTTACATAGCCTCATTTAAACACGAGGGGGTTGGGAGAATTCAAGACAGTTATGCCAACCCGAGAAGCAGTCGAAGGTTTGCATAATGGTCCAGAATTCTCCGAGTATTGGTGATGGTGATGGTATGATAATATTGAAGTCTTAAGGTGTGCATGTTTTGTTCAAATTATGTTCACATGCTACCCTTTTGTCCTCCTGGTAGGGCTCATGCCATTTACAGCTGTTCAGGTTAACTTTGTTTATGGTTGACTTTGTCTCTAAAGGCCAGTTCGCATGCGGCTGGATTTGAACACAAACATGGAAATGATTGGAGTGAGAGAACCATACAAGGCAACTTACAGGGTATGAAGAGGAACTTAATATAGAGCAATCAATTAGTAGTAACAGGAACAAAGAAAGTTTATTCAGCTTTGGGTCAAAGATCATTAACCCATAGATAGATTATTTTCCTTCCTTGCTATGCTCTACAAAAGATCCTTTTTCTCACTGACAAAGTGCATTGCATCATGAGGGCCTCTATACAACTGTTAGACTTGACTGGTAACTGTTTATGCTTCAGAAAATTAGATTTGTGTGGAACTATTCATGTTCAATTCCAAGGGGACAAACTATAAATTATCTGTGCTAGAGTAGATATCTAAGGACTGTAACTGTTCATCATTAGGATGCCTAAAATGTGAGCAATTCCACAGTTGGTTTCGGCTCCACTGATTAAATCCTATACCAATTGTGGAACATTTTGGGAGGAGCCACCCACAATGTGAGCACATTTATTAAGGAAAATAACTAAAAAAGGAGATCGTAAAAATGGGTAAAACACATTATCTTCTTATTTGATATAAGGTTGGTGTGACAAATGATGGGAAACTCAATGGGATTGATATGAGTTTGTACACGGATTGCGGTTCAAGCCCCAATGAAGTTGATGTTGCAGATGCCCAACGATGGGCGGACAATGGTAAACATTTGCTGCTTTGCCTGTATGTAATAGTTGTTTTGTCATAGGCGCCCCTGTACCTTTGTTCCAGTGCAACATCTCATGCAACGTCATGCAACATTGTTGGGCCCTGTTGCAAGGTGTTACAAAACTGGGGTGGTGAAACAAAACGACATGGTGCACCAATGAATAGATTACATAATCTTCCATATGCTCCAACCCAAAAATGTGGTGGATGGTGGTCAAACAAACATGAGATGATGCGTTTCCTAGAAAAATAGAAATGTTGCATAAAAAGTTTTACCCAGTGCAAATTTGAAGTAGGAGTGATCCACACCAGAACACAGCACCAAAGTCTTTGTGGGTTTGAAACCAGGCCTGTGTTTTTGGACAAATTTTGTCCATTTCTTTCTTAAATCCTCGTTTGAAGGGAAAAGATGCATTGATATCCGTGGGGTTAAACCAGAATTTTTGCAGCTGACAAGCCCAGGGCCACCAGCTACACAATATTTTCTGGAGACTCTCCGATTTGTCTTGTCCGTCATATTTCCTGCTGCAATCTAATCCAGCTGATGACGTCACGAAGAGATTTTTGGACGCACAGGAAGTGTCGCAATTTCTTGGCTAAAATGCCAAAGTTCGTGCTTCGAGAAAACTCACTTAGGACTTTTCTAGAAGATTCTAATAACGAAATCCTATCAAGCAAAGCCTGAATTTTAATGATGTGAAATAAAAAAGCGGTTTAAAATTTCAAGTCATGTGCTCTTTAAAGCATTTAATGACAGGGATACCAATGCTAGCTAAAAGACCTAGAAAACCACCTTCTTGTTGCCTCTTTGTTTGATAAGTGAATCAACCACCTGTTTGAAGAGAAACTAATATTTGCTTCTTTTGTGCTGCGGTTAACCAATCTTTGTACTGAATCAGTGCATTGACTTATTTTGAGGAATTAAAAAACCATCTGATTGGCCTTTACCAAAGATTTTGTTGACTCCTAAACTTGCTAAACCAGATAATGCTCCAGTTACTGATGGAGATATTGCCTTTTTAGCTATATGGCATTACTGTTTTTGTTACCATAGGGGCTAATTTTAACAATGAATCCCATAAACTACCCCCTTGTCTAACAGCTTTTCTTATCTGAGATTTAGATATTTTTAATATCGGCACCAACTCCTTGGCTCGTTGCTTTTTTTTCAATTTATTAATTTGAGTTTTGCTTAACATCATTTCATGACCACCATTTAACTCACTGTGAGAAAGTCATGGTAATCCCAGAATTGTTTGCATAAGCTTTAGCAAGCTTTTTTCTCTGGCTGTCATTTAATTTAACTCCATGTGAATAATAGTTTTTGTCTTTAATTCTATATATGTTACATAATTTTGGTAATATGAAACATATTCAATAATTGGAAATGAAACGTATTTAATTCAGTAAAAGGGTTTGCATCAGTATTTAAGATCCAAGCAGTAATGTGTTGTCTTTCTGCATCAGTTCAACCTCTTGGTCATATAAGATTAATGCATAAACACTGTATGCTGTAACTGTTGTACCAGACAGTTCATATTTACAGAGCTTCTGACATTTCACGAAAAATTTTGGGAAATAGCGTGGCAGTGAAAGGCAAATAGAGCGGCATTGCGCGGCAAGAGAGGTCTACTACGCAGAAATTACGTGATTTTTCTTTTATCTTATTTTACCTCATCACATATAATTATACGACATTTTATATGGTGTATTGAGCTCCAAATAACTCTATCTGAATTTTAATGCAAAAATTCAATGCAGTTGCTAGGGTAGTAGTAAGTATAAAGTCAAGATCATACAAGGAATATTCTCAAAATCAGTATCAGCTTCTTTATTTGTGCTCATTAACATACATTCAATAACAGTCAAACAGTGGAAGTTGTTTGTGTCCTTCCTTTGCAACGGGCAATGTTTTGGAGTACCTTTTAAGTGTAACATGTTTCACAGTAAATTTATGTTACATGGATGTTATCGGTTGGCTTAATTTTGAGAAATATAATTTGTCTATTTTTGTGTTCCTAATCAAAATATGTAATAATATACACACAATGTGTCCCACTGGACCCTGTTGACACAAGAAAAGCAACGCAATTCTATACGAGCAAACTGAAAAAAAAAGCAAAATGTAATTGCTATAATTATAAAAAGTCAATATCATTCAGTTGGTACATGTAACTAGAACTATGTCCATGACTAAAGCACTTTTTAAATGTAGTGACTCTCAACACTTCAAACAATAAATGATATATTTCTTCATTCAACAGTCATTATTACTAAATCTTTAGACGACGTGATGATTGTTACTGATTTCATTCAAATCCAATTACTTCTATTAAAAGCACAAAGAGCTTACAAAGAACAACTATTTTATATAATTTGGGAACTCATGTTGTAGATTTAAAACCAGTACCGGATTCCCTGCACACCGAAGGCCTGGTCGCTCATTTTAAGTGTCATGGCGATCAAAAAATCGAGTTCTTTGAAAATGGTGTGTTTTGAACGGTTTTGAAAGGATTTTCAGAGGTAGGAATACCGCTAATATTTGTCCAGTTTTCAAATAAATTGCAAAAGAGTTTATATTTTGTCATGTTTGTGTTTTTTCATACGAATTTCATGGAATTACGCGGAAATAAGCAAATTACGCGATTGTACGCGATTTTAGGTCAATAGGGAGTTTAAGATCTACGACACGACGGCGGCAACAACGTCACAAAATTTGAATATTTAATGAACAAAAACAAAAGCTTTGCACGCCCTTCATGTGCTTTTTTTATTTCTGTGTATTTCTTTCCCGTTCTCGGTAAATCTGCGACGTGAAATGATCATTTCTCAAGTTTTACAAAGAATGTGAACACATAGCCGCGAATTTGAATTTTCTTTTCTCGCTTTGACACTGCACCTCTAAATTCAGTTCCTGGGTTATCCCGCTAGCTTTCAAAAGTTAAACAAACTGACAAAATGATGAGAGAGATTGAAAAACTTGAACTTGCAATTTTGAGCGACGTTTTTCGCTACCGTCGCGTCGGTTCAGGTCTTCGAGGTCTTCCACCGACGTTCTTTGAAGCCGCCATTATCACTTCACAACTTGTTCAGATGCGCTGATGTCCGCCATTATCACTTCACAACTTGTTCAGATGCGCTGATGTTAACCTTCGCGAAATCCAATGAACGATACAAAAAACCTCTTTCCAACAAAAAACGACAATCCCTAAACTATTATAAACGCTAACTGTGAAAGAATCCTAATGGATGGGTCTGATTTTGAACGATTTAACGAAAGCAACAACGATAGAAAGAAAAAATTGAGGTTTCATATGATACGAAACCTCATCCGTGCGTGCGTTGCATCCTGGTAGACAGAGAGTCTTTAAACTCCCTAATTTCACGAAATTGCGCCGTCGTGAAATGTCAGAAGCCCTGTATTTACAAGTCAATCTTCAATTCTTGTTGTACCACCTTCAATATCCATTTTCTGTTTTGTAAAATCAAAGTACAAGAAAGGGAATATAGTACTGAAGTTTGATCTATTCAACATAGTACCTTCTTGGTATTTATTTTTCAGGTGTACATACTTCAAAACATCTCTAAACACACGTGTTAAATCACTAGTAAGGGTATAGTGAACTTCAGGGTACTTATTACCATGTTCAATAATCAAATGACAATTAGAAAGAGTTCTTGGGTTAGTTGATACACTAAATGTATTATGCAAGAAAGTATTTACAGTCTTTGCATCAATACTCACATCATTGATAATAAAAACAAAAACATGTCTTGGTTTTGAAATTCCACTACTTATTTTGAAACTACCAGCCCTTTGTTGTGAACTATTGCTTCTTTCAACATTTTCTCGCAAATAACTCCATTTATGTGGTTTAAGATATTGGTTCATATACAATAATTGGCCTTCTGAATTAATTGTAATACGTGGAAGAAACAGCTGTGTTCTTGTTATGATAGCTCTACAGTTATCAGCAGCCTGCCAAATTAAGTTGCCATCACTCTCAACTTTAAAATTTAACCCAACCCTTGTGTTTGGTAATACAGTAGCTCATCACTGAGACTCTCAAAAAATGAATACCGATTCAATGGTATTTCAGTATTTACTGTATTAGAGGTACCAAGAAGAGCTTTTCTTGAAGCAAAGCCTTTCTTATAATTAGCCTGATCAGATCGTCCTTCAGGATATCTGTTAGTATCAAGGTAGAAGAATTCATTGGTTGTCGTGCTTTGAGCATATGATGGACTGTACTCTAACACGTTTTTAATATTTACAATGATTTGAATCATTACAATCATACACTTTTTTGCCATTCATTTTCATGACTGCCATTTACAGTCCCATTATGATCAGCAGCTGCAATGTTTCCACCATCTGCTGTCTTCTTCACTTTAAAATCTACTGATATTCTGGCATTGAACCAATCAAATGGAGTAACCTCTCCGCTATTATCAACAACAAACCGATATTCATAATTTTTTTGATGAGCATTATTAGCTACAGTTGTATTTAAAGCTGTTTCCAAGTCAAATACAACATCTTCCTATCTTTCAACGTATTTTGGATTTCTGATTGACTTCATTATATTGTATTACATAATTTTCATCTTATGAAGCTTTCCACCTGAAAGTAGTTGATTAACTCTTTCATTTATCTCTTAATCGGTTAATGCTA
Organism: Astreopora myriophthalma; assembly: GCA_014634185.1. Lineage (NCBI taxonomy): Eukaryota > Metazoa > Cnidaria > Anthozoa > Scleractinia > Acroporidae > Astreopora > Astreopora myriophthalma. The sequence goes on along the minus strand of BLFK01000397.1, from coordinate 89,938 downwards.
CATCTATTTGATTCTTTCGTTGTGTTGTTGTCATTGGTGTTTCCCTGTTTTTTTCTTTTTAATAATCCAGTTATTTTATCTCCTGCTTTCTTTCCAGTGTACTCACCTGTTTTAGTTGCTGCTGTTGATATAGCTTTCTTTGTTGCTCTTTTAATAGCTTCTTTTCACTGTTTTGCTGAAGAGTTTTTTACCAATAGTTTTAAATATATCTGTTGTGCCTTCACCATAATGCACCAGTCAATTGAAACCCCGGCCTCCCTACCCCCAGGACTTAGCAGGGAATTTAACATTTACCAACTATTAAAAAATGGCTTATTACCCCGCCCCCGGGGCCAAGTCGTCTTTTAAAAGCCCCGCATAGCGGGGACATCCGAACCTAATGAAGAAACTCAACTCAAATCGGGATCATTGGTCTACTCAATGTAAATGTCAAACTTTAACTGTTCTTGGTTCTTTTATTAAAAACTCCAGCCTGTTTAATAGGCTGCAATCTCCATTTGTAGGTAGGTAGGTACTTTATTAGCATGTACATGGTAGCGGTTGGCTAAATTACGTGCAATAACTGTATATACTAAAAAGAAAAAAAGCTTTAAAAATGCTATGAGATCCTAAAAATATTCTATAAGATATACAACCTAATATACATTCTTCTTATTATTAATTAAATTGCACTGAAAGTAAATAACACTGTTCTTTGTGCGATTAGTTTTATAACTAAGATCAAACACTCGGCTTTGCCTAAGGTTGTACTTGGGGGTATGTCTTGGAGGAAGCAAGTGATATAGTTTATGCTCCTTGTCGTCTAAGATTTTACTAAAGAGTGAACTGCATAAAAAACTATGATGATCGAAAAGTGAATCCATGTCTAAAAGCGCTAACGATTCACTATAACTTAAGTGGGGGCAAATAATTGATAAAGCTCTTTTCTGCACTCGTTCTAAGTCATTAATTAATAATTAGGCAGAGATTAATGAAAAACAGGTACAGCGTAGTCACAGATGGATCTAATACAACATGTGTAGAATCTTACGAAGTCCGTTGTAGGGACCCTAGCATGTTTAAGCTGTCTAAGAAAATAGAGTCGTTTAGACGCCTTCTTGATAGTTTTGTTGATGTGTAAGTTCCAAGAAAGATTGTTGGTAATAATCACTCCAAGTCGTTTGGCATTCTGAATGACTTCAAGTTCTTGGACGTTAATGACTAGAGGTGATAGATCGGCATTGTTCTTGGAGAATGATATGCGAATTTCTTTGCACTTGTCGATGTTCAGTTGAAACCTGTTATCTACGGTCCAGTCCGCCACAGAATCACAATATTCTTGGGCTCTGCTTGACTGACCTTTGAGAATGATTTCGGAGACTGTTGTATCGTCTATGTACTTCCATAATAAAGTGTCAAGAATGGACAAGTCATTGATGACGATGACGAAGATCCATGGGCCCAGTTTGGTACCCTGAGGAATGCCAGGGGGCACCAAACCCCATTCAGATACACATCCTTGTTCAGATACGCATCCTTGTTCTTTGCTGACGGTTGGTAAGGAAATCGATAATCCAATTAATGATGGAGTGTGGCAAGTTCAAAGTACTTAGCTTAGTGATAAGAATTGTGTGATATATCAGGTCAAAGGCTTTCCTGTAATCAAATAAGATAGTTCAGCAGTGAATCATTTCCAGCAAAGCTAGGGTTGTAGAGGATTTCGGTACGGCGCCGTATTGACGATTGTCTAAGGGTGCTTTCCATTTTACAGAACTGACCGGCCAGACTGGGCATTTGGGTGGGCTAACTCTACAGCGCCTTCAAAATAACACACTTATCGAGCATGATATATATTCCTCTAAAAGAATGGGAGGGATATCATGCAACTGTTTGTTCAAATTCTTGCATTTTCTTTGCAAACTGACCAGTCGGGCCGGCCAGTTCTGACAAAAGGAAAGCGTCATGAGACTCGTAGAGCGGCGGGCTTGACATAATTAGTAACAACTAAATCCTCAGCCAGTTTAGAAAGCCTTGGTGTAGGGAAAATAGGTCTTAGATCGTTTTTTACGTCTTTAACTGGTTTCTTTTTAGGAGCTGGTATGACATGAGTGAGTTTCCACATGCTGGGTAGGTGTTGTTCCTTAAAGGAGGCATTTAGAACTTTAGTGATAGGATACGCAAGAAACACTGCGTATTCCTTCAAAAGCCTGTTAGGGATTCCATCAAGGCCACAGGCGTTGTTTGAATCCTGCTTGCACAACAATTGGTAAATCTGATGTTCTGATATTTCCAGGAATTCGGGTGTGTCCTCCAAGGGTAGTGGCACAAGAGGATCGTCTAACCGGTATTCTTCTAAGGGTTCTAGGAGTGTGCTATTGATTGAATTTGCGAGGTCTTCCGGAGGTAGATTGTTAAGTTCAGGTACGTTAATGCAGTTACTTAGGTTGCCTGAGCGTGAGAGTGAGCGACTCAAATGCTTAACTTCGTTCCACCATCTTTTAGGATCTTTATCTTTGAGGTGTTGGATCTTGGGTTCGTAGAACTTTGATTTGCAGAGTTTACATTTGCGATTGACAGTGTTTCTATCAAATTTGTACTGAATGGAGTTGGGGCACAAGTCATGAAAGGCTCTTTGTCTCTTGATGATCGTTGAGTTGAGCTCTGGAGTCATCCAGGGAGGCGTCTTTGGTGTTCAGGTGCACTCTTTTAAAGGGCATAATGATGTCCAGACCAGTTAGTGTAGCCTCCCTGAGAGCCCGTTTGAGATCATCACAGGTATTAAGGGATGTAAACAAAAGTGACCAGCGAAAGGAACTCAGGTAACGGCCGAGTTCAGCTTCATGGCTAGGACGTAGGTCTCTCTTTAATATATACTGAGTTGATTTCAGAGTCTTGGCTCTAGCTCTCTGCTTTACAAGTACTGTTGCATGGTCGGACAAGCCAAATGGTGGAAAACATCTCAATCAAATGAGGCTCAGATGGGGTTGAGAGGAGCAGCAGGACCGCCAGGAATAGGATTTCAGCTTACAAGCAATAATAACTATGATGTGCAGTAAAAAAAGTTAACAAATGTAAAAGAAGGGTCTGGTAGCAATGACTGTATGACCAAACATCAAATTCAAAACAAGATATCATCAAGTGGAAATATTCAACAGGACTCTCATGGTAATTATTTATTCAGTTATAAAGTCCTCAAACAAATCGCGAATCCAAAAGAATCGGCTGACTGTGTAAATGTCAAACATTTGACAAGAAATACCCTTTTATACGAAAACTAAGCCAGTGAGAATTTGCATATGAATGGGTATGAACTCAAAGGAATAAAAAATATGGATTTTTAACTATAATTCACCTGATTTTGCTGTTAACAAAAGGTATGTAGGTGAAAATTTTGTAAACAGTAAATTTAATAATATTTAAAAAATAAGTTCAAGATTACAAATACCAAATTATGATTCAACACAAACTAGTGGTGAAGATATCATCAACAAAGGCCATTTAGAAGATACATACATATCTCAATTAAAAAAACAGGTGGGGCTTTACAAAATGCAATAAGTTTTAATTGTACATTATCTAATAATAAACGGCAAATACATAATCTAGGTCCACCTCAGTTCAACAGTAGTGCAACAAATAAACCGTACATAGATCAAAAATTAAATAATATTAAAATAACAAAGGATTTGGACATGAAAAATAACAAGATGTTGAATGTAGCCGATGAGAGCTTTACCAACATGCAGCCTGGTTCAGTTCTCAACTATCGAAGCATGAAACAGACATTTCTTGATGTTTATGACCCATCCAAGACACCTTTGAATGGCGTGCTGAACGTGAACAATAACTGTCGAAAAGGTATGAACAGACGAAAATAATGATACAATAGCCGGAAATGTGGGCTTTGTGAAACAAAAAGAAAACCAACTTCAAAACTTTGTTATATTGTCGCTGTGACCAAATCATACACAAATAGCCTCTAAAATGGACAAAACAATAAACACAGCTGGACTTTTATCACAATGTCAACAAGCTTCATGCAACAAGGGTTAAAAAACAATTCCCAACACATAATGAGCAAACTGTGTTTTACACAAGGAGGATTATTATCCATGCACATGAATTTTGTTTGATGACTGCCCCAATCTCTTTGTACAGTGGCATCAACATATATATGGTAGACACCACCTACCTTGACGAATTTGAAATATACTGTGTTGTTTTGGGGGTTGACGGGACAGTGTGCGATGTGAGCCCTGATGTGTATTCGAGTATCATAACTTTTGACATTTCGAAAATCAATGAGATGAAAATGAATGTACCAATCAATATGAATAACAGAAAAAATAACAAACTTACCGCTTGGCACTGGCCATAAGGATGCCATTTCAAAACAATTTCTTCTTGCTAGATTAAATAAAAACTACTTTTACCTAGCAGGCAAAACTTTTGGAGATGGCTATTTCCTCTTTGAGAATGGTGTATCCATGAGGGTATCTTCAACATACATTTTAAATGTGCGTGTGCATGGTGGATTGGGTTTCAAAGAACAGTCCAATACTTTCTTTGTTTTTTATGGTTTACAAGGATATGAACAAAACTTCACCTTCGATAAAAATGGCTATGCCATCATTCATAAGAGGCGATCCAATCACTTTTTGTTTGGTGCGTGGCTTCAATCTTCCCATGATAATCACATACGGTTTACACCCAAAAAATAATGCCACGATATAATGACCTTACAAAACAAAACCTTTTAACATAAATATATAATATAATGACTAAAGTAGACATATTCAATTTTAATCATATTGACAAGAGCTTGAGCCAGGAAAAGGTGTCTGAAATCAAAGGGTTGTATAAATTTTATCATAAAAAGTTCTGGTGTTATAAGAAGGCTTTCAAATATTTCAAGCAATTAAACTTAACTTCAGATTTAACTTAAGCAATATTAGCTGCTACTGGCACAATAGCTGGTGGAGCTACATTAAATCCCATTATATTAGGAACTATTTCAGGCGCTGGTTTATTGCTTAAAACATTAAGTGAATTAAAGGATTATGAAAAGAAAATTGAAATGTTGAAATTCACTTACACAACATATGAGAAAGTATTAGTTGATCTATGGTCTTGTTTAAGAGGCAACGAATTTAACCATACTGTATTTATCAATGAAATGAGAATGATAGATGAAATAATTATTGATCTATTTCCTCTTGCTGATAAATTTGAAAAACAATACAAAAAATTCAAGTAAACTTTGCCATTATCTTTTCATTATAAATTGAATCTTATTACTAATTAACAGTTGTATTTCATCCCAATATTCGTTGTAAAAGGCTAGTGTCCTTTTTGATTTTGTTATTGGAATGTTATTATACGGTAATGTTAACATTTTAAACACTTCTCTTAAAATAAACTTCAGGTGAATCATTCGTTTACGATCACCATTTAGTTGTGGAAGAATTCTTTTTATTTCCTCAAATGTTCAACATATTTTTATCATCCTTGATTTATGTATATTTTATTTACTACATATGTGAATAATCGTATTTACTATATGATACTTCCGATGATATATCGATTTTCATCTTATCCTATATTTATTTTCTTGAAAATCGATGTAACCATGCACTAAATCATAAGAGTCCACCACACCACAGTTTTGACAGACATTCATTCTATCGTCATTTATCAGGATCTTATCAAAAAACTATCTTTTCCCAACTAACATAATTGTCTCTCTCGACCCGTGCCCGCTTTCGCCCATATTTTGATGTTTCCACGCTGGGTTCTGGTATAAAATCAGTTTCCGGTGAGGATTCGTCACTTGAGCTACTCAAGCTACATCACTTTGCGAGTCAGTTTTGACCCCGGAAAGTGATGAGGTCACTTGTTGCCTCACATTTCTTAGCGGCGGCTGCCGAGGTTGTTGACGCTCCATTGAACTGTACAGCAAGCTGCCAATGTGCGCTTTTATCATTGAGACCTTTTCAGCTTTCTTCCCTTTGAAGGTGATCTTGTGATGGGAAAAGTACAAGGATAACTCGTCGACCCTCAAGGAC
>BLFK01000397.1:45897-57031 GCA_014634185.1 Astreopora myriophthalma | reverse complement strand
TTTTATTAAAATGGGGGGGGGGGGGGGGGGGGGTAAGAGAAGGCTGTGTACTTTCTCGATATCTGTTTATTCTCTGTGTTGATGTTCTTACCGATGTTTTGGGAAGGAATCAACAGATGCATTACAGTGAATGGACAATAAGTAAAAATTAGCCAGTGTGCAGACGACACAACCCTTATTCTTGATGGTTCTAAGATGCCCTTCACAAACGCTGTGCAGGTTTTAGAACTTTTTAGCGCAAGCTCTGGCCTTCGGCTGAACCACAGAAAGACAAAAGTGCTTTGGATGGCTGCAAATACGGACAGCAAGGAAAAATTCTGCCCTGAGAGAGATTGTAGGTGGACAATGGATAAAGTTAAAACGCTAGGTGTTTCATGGGCTATCTACTGACTCCGGGATAGCAATGAAAAGTAACCATAGGGAAAATTTGTCAGACCTCAGGGCAACCATGAACTGCTGGGAACTTCGTGGTTTTACCTTGTTTGGAAAAAGTTACTGTGTTAAAAAGTCTGATCATTTGTAAGCTTACTACTAAGATATTATCATCTTTTCCACACACCATTGCATTGCGCGGTCGATGAAAATTAACAGCCAGTTGTTCAATTTTCTATGGAATGGCAAAGGAGACAAAATTAAGCGTGATGTAATGATCAGTGAGTACGACCAGGGCGGACTAGATTAAAAAAAATACCTTGACCCAGGAAACCTTGCCAAATGGAAATTATTTGTAGATTCGCAACTTCATATTTTCGGTGGTGATATGCTTTTTAAAGGTAATATGCGTAAAAAAGATTTAGGGACTTCTTTTAGGGTAATGGCCGTTTCTTGCAATAGGTAATGCAGGCATGGGCAGAAATCAGCTATGAGGGTAGAATTTCTTCCAACGAGGACCTACTTTCATACTACTTTTTTCATAGTATATTGGTTTGTTCCTGACTCTAATTCGAGTCGGGAACAAACCAATGTTTAGTCAAGGGGGTGTGGAAAATTAGATCACAGTTAAACATTTAGATTTGCTATCTTTCAAAGAGAGAGACTCGTCTCCGGCAATGTATTTTGGTCCTTTTATGTCACTCTTTTTTCCTCAAAGGTAACACATAGTATCCCTCAGCGTTGTTTGGCCACTTTTAAGTGGGCCACTTTAAAAGTTCTTTGTCAAAACCCACATATGTCTTCATTTCAGTGTAGTTGGCTCGACCGAACGACCCCTGGATCCGCCCCGGCAAATGGAACATATGTAAACGCCTCGGCCTGCCACTGTAGCGATCGCAGCGACAGCGATCGTTACCGCAATGATCTGAGATAGAAAAATTTCTATCTCGGAGATCGTGGGGAACACTGTGATAAAACTATGGAAATATACGGAAACTACTGAGAAAAAATGCAAACAGATTAAGACCCGAATCACAACGATAGCGCGTCCCTTTTTTGTGCGATGGCAGCAACTACCGTGATCGAGGCGGTCAGATTGATCATATGGAAACCAGGCATTAATCTACTCATGATATTCAAGACTTCATTCTTTATGGTCTTTAGTTTTCTTATCACTGGTGGTTTTTGGGGGTTTAATTGTTATGTTTGTTGGTGTGTTTTTATGTCCAGACTGTGATGGGGTGCTGCGATATATTGAACAGAGTCATTGATCCAGTAAGGCAAACCATGCCGACGGCCACGTGGCCTGAACTGATCGCCAAGTGCTTCAGCGAGGGACTGGATTTATCAGCTAAGTTCATGTGCGTTCCTGTTCTATTGTGACGAAGGAGCAATGTTTTAATAGCGGTTGTGTTAGGAACAACACTTGACTGAACCACAAAAATGGCACAGGACAGTTTGTCCTCGTCATCGTCGTCGCCTCCGTTAAAGAAAGCCAAAAGGGGTTGCCTTAGGCGGGGTGGAAAAACCTCAACTGTTTTACTTTTTAGATGGACACATCCGGATTAACCATCATTTCTGTAGTCAGTGCGGCCTTTCCTTCTGGCTTTATATCAATTGTTCAGTGTTAACAAGGCTTTTTCAGACCCAAAGTTGGTTTGTAGTAAACTTGCAAGGTTTCATAAAACGAGATGATTTTCTTTAGTTGGCCTGGTTATTGAAAGGTATCAGATATGCCAGGCTTTTTTTCGTCACCTCCAGGATGCTTTTGTTTGAATTCAGTTCCCCAAGTTTTGTCTCCCGCTGTGGAGTTTTTATGCGTCTTACTTTGATTGTAGGTCAAGAAGTGTAATCCCTGAACCCCCCCTTTACAACACTTACGGAGTGACGTGTACCGAAGCAGAGTTGGATGTGCTTACAGGAGAAAGAGAGATTTTGCGCACAGACATACTGAATGATTGCGGAGAAAGGTAAAAGGGTTGTGACAAAATTCAGAACGAAGTATGTTAGGAATCAGTGAATCTTTCCTTCCTTTCCTTTTGTTTGTCAGTACGTCTGTACTGTACTTTGCCGTCTGTCTGTCTGTCTGCAGGACTATTTGCGAGAACAAAGTACCCGCGATCAGGGGCAATAGAAGGCGAACAAATCTCTGTTACTTTCTTTCAGGGTGTTCTGTGCTACCTCTCCTACAAACACATCACATGTACAATTTCGTTTTGATCGTGCAGCCTTGGATGAGAGTTTTTAGCCGTAACTGTCTTATATTACCAATAGCTTAATTTACTTTCTCAGCATGAATCCAGAGCTGGACGTCGGTCAGGTTGAAGGAGCTTTTGTGATGGGACTTGGAATGTGGCTGACAGAGAAGATCATCCACGACCCTCAAACGGGAAGGAATCTAACCAACGGTACTTGGGTAGGGGTTTGCATTTGATTATTGCATGGTAATTCGTTTTAACCATGTTATCCTTGGAGTTACATTGCGATTAAAGTGAGTGTTGTTCGGACGTCGATCATGCACACCAGAGGTGTATAGAGAGCATATCATTAGAAAGGACTCTGTCCCGAGATTCAAAAGAATGAATGACTAGCTGTTGTGGGTGCAGCACCGCGGTTTCTTTAGGAACACACCAACTTTGCATTCATTGTTTCCTGTACATGGTTTTCTTCGGAATCCGGATTCGAAACATGTCACGAGAACTCAGATTTGTTCCGAGTATGTGAAGCTGTGTCATGAGTAATGTTGGTGGCCTTAAAACGGAGCGAAATGCCACTTTAAACCATTGAACACTTGTTGATTATATTGCACTCAGTATTACTGTCCTAGAGTTGTGCGAGGTCTAAGCTACAGGGATTTTATTGCAGAGGAATACTACCACAGTAATAACTCGATATTTTTTGTTTTGTAGATTGGGACATTTACTGTTAGTGATAAATGAACAATGTTTGATTGTAATATCACACCGATGTTCTATCTTTATTGTTTTCTTATATTGTGATACTTGTTTGTTTGTAATTGGGTGATGCGTTCTCGTTGTAACTTTATTTCCAGGAATACAAGCCACCATGTTCAAAGGACATTCCAATTGATTTCAGAGTATCACTGTTGAAGAATGCTCCAAATCCACTTGGCATTCTCAGGTCCAAAGGTACTATGGGAAGTAGGGTGGAACTGGGGAGAGGGGTGCTATTTCTGAAAGAAGAGAGATCATTTCATTCCAGTTGCACGAGCCGTAAATGACGTAACTGCAGGCAGAACGTGAAAGTGGTAGGAATTGATTTACCTTCGTTACCAAGCCCCAAGGCCCAGTTCTTCTAGAGCCGATCAATGCTGATTCAGGGAATTAAGTTAACCGTGGTTTCACTCTCAAGCTAAAGATCTCTCAGGCCAGAAAGATCTTTAGTGATAGTAAATAAATTTTAGATCAAACCAACTTTGTTTTAAGTTCAGCAATAGGACATTTCAGAGTACACTTGAGAAGCAGAGATACGTGCGGAATCTTTGAAAATTAGTTTTCAGTCATATGCAGAGTAAAACTAATTACCATCACAAAAGTTTCGCTTTTTTCCTCGGTTGGGAAAAGAGGCTGACGTGGACTGGGCCCAGATCTTGGAGTGATGAAGTTCTTGGAGGCTCGAAAGGGTTTTTAGCCGAGGGCGCGCACGTAAGCAACACGCGCCATACATGAGCTCCTTGCGTCAGCTTATGAATGAAAACCGCTATAAAAAGTCCCGGCAATCCCAAGGGGACAGATTAATTGATAGTTACCAGAATTAATACGTTACTGATCCTAGGTAATTCAGCTAGTTATGATCTTTGCGTGGCTATGGTTGCTATAGGCACGCTTGAGCAAAGACGAATCGTGCAATCGCTCATCTTGTTTTTTAAGACTTTTAGGCTGAGTGGTGCAAACTACATTTCTCAGTTTCTTACACCTAGATTAACTAAATTCAATTTACGCGGAACCGGCTTGAATGTAGTGCAGCCACCATACAACAGCCATATTATGCTCTACTCCCTTTTGTATATCGTGGTCCACATATGAAACCAGTTACCAGCAATCACCAAGTCTTGTACCACTTTCGCACAATTTCGTTCTCATCTCGAAGATATTAAGTTTTCTGGGTGCCAGTGCATGAGCTGCATATAATGATCTAAGGTCTACATTTCGAATTTGAGCAGTATTTTACCCTTTTTATGGCGTTGTAGTAATTTAGATTAGTTTATATGCATGTATGTATTTTATTTATATAATACACATACAATATACATACAATACACATTTTGACTCAGTCGAGCGTTTTTAACACGAGCCCTTGGCTCGGGAGACTGGCTGACCAGTCCCCACCTTTCGACGTTAAATGAAGATATCTTATTATCTTATCTTATAATAAACACAACAGACGAGGAGTACGCGTCAACCAAAGAAGTAAAGCACGCACATGCAAAATTGAATTTAAATGGCAGTTAGCGCAAGCGAGCAAGTAAGCGCGTGGGCTACAGCAGAAAGGAAGCTGCGCGCGCTGCGCACCAACTTGCGGTACCTAGATGATATAACAAAGACAAATTAGTAATGGATATGCAATGTAGGTCAACATTAGACCGTTGATCTGAATTCCTGCGCTGTAGTGCCATATTTCTGAATTCAGTATTGCTCCATGCCCTTTGAGAAATTTATTAAACGTTTTGAGAAGCATAGTGGATTTGAAGCCTTGCACTTGAAGTTGTGACTATGAAAGTCGACGGAGTCTGTGTAAAATGTCCAATTTGGATGTGCAGATTCTAGCGTATCTTACCAGTTGAGATATATAAATACAATGTCTTGGATAGCCTGGGATGTGACTGTCCAAATGTGGAAAACTTAGAATGTTAAACGAGAAGTGCTCTATCTTGTAAACGCTGATATACTAGGGTAAATTGTTGTCACCATGCTTGATTCTTGTGCCTAGATAACAAACTTCAGTTGCTCCCAGGGTGGTTTCCGTGAGTTCACGTCCTGACGGATAAATAGTGCTAACATATCGTCCAAAATTATCGTTGTTGACGCTGAGTAAGTCATCGATATATCAAGAGGTGTTGCTGAAGGCAATGTCTTTAGACATGTCCTCTTTCATAGCCCTAATCATGAAATCATACTCGAAAGTGTGGAGGAACAGATCAGCCAAGGAGGGGCGCTTTTGGTACCCATAGGTATACCATCAACTTGTCGAGATACTAAGTTTCGGAAGCAGACATAGATGTCGTTAAGAAAATCGATGGCGAGACAGAGATCTCTACGAGAGAAGTAAGTGTACTTCGCAGATTTATCATCCGTCCAGAAATTTTTGTGTTTAAGGCGAAAGGCAGGGCCCCGGTAGGGAGTGCGGTGCCTGTCTGACCGTGCACTAAAGAAAAACAGAAAGATTCACAAAAACGGGAGGTACACCAGCACGTCAAACCAGTCGTCCAGAAAGTATGAAAGTTATTGCTGGCAATGAATCTTTTTCCTCTGGTGTCGAAGTTTACGTTTGGCGTGTGGTAGGCTTGTATAGAGAGTTGAGAAGTCCTAAGTACTAATATTACTTCTGGCAAGTTTTTCTTCTAATGTGCGGATTACATACATTGAATTGTTGATGTCCACTTGCTGTTTACACCTGTTGTTTCCAGAATAGTTTTGTAGTACGCAATGCAGTGTGCTCTAACTAGTTGGAGGCAATCTGTGATTAACTTCGGTTCGCGTAGGCTCGAATGCTTATCTTGTTTCTAAATTTTTGAAGTTTCGTAACTCCAGTCGCTTATATTGACGTTTTCGGTGGGTGAATTTTTCTCATTTTTCAATGATAACCGTAAAAACTGTGTGTGTTTGTTTGTGTGCTTGCGTGCGAAGGCCGCAAGTGCTTGTAAGGACTAAGAATATTTTGCAAAACTCTTTAAATTAGTGAAAACAAGACTGAAATCAAAGTTTACACTAGCCCAGGATTAGCTTAAGCAAGATGTGGTTTGTTGCGCGTATGACTACGTACCAGCGCGACTTTTCACTCAACAAAATTTTATGTTGCTAGTTGACATGGTTCCTTCTCGCAATAATTAATTTTGTCGCGCTGGGACGTAGTAATGCGCGCAATAAACCATCACAACTTGCAGCGCAACATTGTTGTGCAACAAGTTGAACCAAAAACCGTTGCCCGTATTACCGCCCCTAGATCGTTATCGGCGCTCACCTCCACTCAAGCAGAAATTCAGCCAGTCTGCGTTTTCTTTCTTCTTAATTTGTTCGAGGCAAAGGTTAAGTACTTTCACTGAATCTGCAACTCTTTCGATTGGTGGAAGTGCTATTGAGGACGTTTTTTCTCCAAAATCTCTTGGTGTGCACAGTGACGAAAATCTCTCTTGGCACGTGCACATTGATAACCAAGGAAGTGACCTGTGGTTTAGGTGCCCTTAACCAATGTAGACCGCATGGGCTTTTATCACCCGGCGGCCATGTTGGTTAGGAACAGTAGAACTCGTACCCCGAGCCTCGAGTTGATAAGTTTGAGAACGAATTATGGGGGCACAAAAGAAACGTTTTCAGTCCCTCGGGGCTCAAAATGGCCGCCGCGTGATAAAAGCCCATGTTCCCGAAGCTACACTGTTTTCTTTTTTAACTCCCTTGTTCAGCCACACTTCGATTACTGTAGTGTGGTACGGCGTCGTTGTAGCCAATCCCTTTCCAATAAATCGTGCCGTTCGTATTCTGACCTCTTCCAGCTATGACGCAGATGAAAAAGTGCTATTCCAACGGCTTGGCTGGAAGCGGTTATTAGTGAGATGGAAGATTCTTGAATCTATCATGGTTTTTAAATCTCTACATAGTCTTGCTCCTGATTACCTTAAATCACTCTTTATTGAAAGGAGGTTTGCGGAATTGTCCACTGCGTTAAGGGAAATCTCCGCTCTACGCTGGTTCCAACAATGGAGGACTGTGTTCTTTTTCTTTTTTTGGCGAAATCTCAACGGTACAGTTCACAATTTACGTCGGTTCACAATCACTTATTCGATGTACTCTTTCAATAGGTTCAGTTCGTGTCATCGTTCAGTTCCATTCTGCTCTATTCCTGCGGTGCATTCATATTTATACGGCGACAATAATGCCTATTATGTGTAACCTTTACGGAAATATACGACTCAAGTTATACAATACTTATTTTAAGGATACAATAAACCTTCGACGCTATCTTCATTAATGTGTTTTAACCTAATCGCCGCGCGGTTCCTTGTAATTACCACCAAGACGCATTCGTCCTAGCCACAAGGAGCTTCCTCCCAATTCTTAGCATTCACGGTTAACCTAGAGCTGTTGAGGTATAGTTGAGAATGTTTCCCAACAAGGAGTAGTATTTTTAATTTTGGTCTCCAGCCGGTTGCCTTGATAGCTCAGCTGCTCACACTTTGATTTTTTCAGGCTTCTTTGTAACTTCTTAACTTGCTCCCTTAGTTGCAGTGATCATTCTAACCTTAGAACATTTCATGTCCGCAGTTGAAGTATATGACATTTAATACGTTCTCCATCATATCATGAGCAATTTGTTAAATAACATTGTTGAAAAGTGACTTATTTTGTCATTACAATAGTTTTTGGATATTTTGTTGTATTTATCTCCATTAGCCGTGGGAGAGCCTCCCCTGTGCATGTCCTGCGCCAGTTTGTTTGCCGTGAAACACGCTGTGGAAGCGGCACGAGCCGAGATTGGGAAAGGAGACGAGTATTTTGCCATGAGTAAGTGTTCTTTTTTTGTTTCATTCAAGTTGATTTCACGTAAGTCCCTTAGACAATTTGAAAATTCTTTGAATTGCCGGGATTTTTTGCTTTTGTCTATCATCGTCTAGTTATGTGTGAATTATTGTGCGAGAACAACGACAACAACAACAAAAGTTGAGTGGATTCAGTTCGGTCTGCAACAATATAGGTGTCAACGAGCTGGAAGAAGCTGGGAGAGTCTTGTTGCCAGTTAATCATACCCATCGCCTACTTGTAATGTTTGAGAGACACTGAAAACTGGATCTTTGGATAAATAGACGCATGCATTTTCTTGTAACAACGGGTTATTCGGAGGAAAAGGGCTGTTAAAAAACTTGCCGTAATAACGGCATAGTCTAATGACGAGGCTGCCAAACAGTGAAATGTAATGACTGTGCTTTTATTAATCGGCTCTCTGGAGAGGTGATCGAGGCTATCGCCTCATGTGCCACTTTTTTGTTCTTACCACGTTTTGAAGTCACCTGTGTTCTATTACTGAACAGAGGCACGGCAACATGGCATCTATTTGTTAAATAGTCATCGAGCTCCGAGTTGGCTGTAATCATACCGTACCCAACAAGAGCGACAAGAGCAATTGTTTTCTTAAAACCATGGATGAAAATGTTGGTAAATCTTTCTAATTTTATTCAAAAAGAAGGCCGAAAAACGAGTTACAACCCATGACTGCATTATACCAAAGTGTATCAGGTTTGACCATTATTACTTTGCCCTTTTGCAGATGCTCCAAGCACGGTCGAGGACTCACAGTTAGCTTGCCTTGTGGATCCCAGTCAGTTTACTTTGTGAGGAAACAGGGGAAAATAACTTGGAGAAGCTGTGCCCCTTTCGTCGTTTACTTCAGAAATTAAAACAAAAATGTCATTTCCTGAAAGTGTAGCAGATGAAAAGCGAAAGTAAGAAAAACGTAGGATTCAAGTCGATAAACCTATTTTCCCTTAATAATCAGTACCCTCACTGTAGTGATGGTACGTGTGTGTCATCAATAATAGTAAGACATTTTGCCAAGTAGAGACAAAAGCAGTGGTTAGAATGAAGTTTTTCTGTTATGAAGGTAGTGTTCCTCAGACGAATTAAAACTCTCCGGACGTTTCCGGTCGTTTACGTTGTTTATGCGGGCCAGTCACTTAATTGGGGAGTGCTGTAGGGAAATTTGGAACATGCATATGGACAGCGCGTAAAGACTGTTACTGATGTAAAGCACGAGAGTTCCTTTTATTGCTTCTGTTTGTAATCCAGTGGCAGATACTATACAATTCCTGTCAAATCAGCTGTTCACTGTAAGACTGCTGCTGGAACAGTTGCGATCGAGTCATGTGCACAAACAGCTTGGTCAACGCGGGAATGTTTGACTCCAACATGATCTTTACAAAAAACAAAATCATTTCATGATGTAAGGTCGAGATTTCGAACAATTTCCAAAAATATAAAAGCGAAAAAAAAAATTCAAACAGAGAAGGGAACAAACGAAGCTTGCTCAGTATAAACTGACTTGGCTGTCACTCGGGTTGTCGTATCCCAATAATTAACGATCTCTGGTAATCACGAACTCACTTCTGTAAATAAACCTTAAGCGGCTTAGGTCTCTGAGGAGGTCTTCATTCAAATATCTGCAACAATTGCTATTGCCCCTTCGTTGCGATCCAACTGCTCAGTAGTCCATTGGTATTTTTCACCGTCGACATGGCCAATTCAAGGCCGATATCTCATTATGAATGAAATCAACAAAATTACCGATTAAAAGTAAAATCTACACAGTCAAAGCAAAAGGAATAATAACACTATTAGTATAATACTAAAGGAGTAGTAAATTCGAACACATGCCTCCGATTGCGAGAGATTCAATTCAAGATGGAGACATACGACGACCAATGGTTACTGGGAACAATAGGCGATTTCTTAGTTCAAATCAGCCTCTGTTTCAAGGCGAGTCCAAGTGAGAACTCTTTCTCATGAAGATAAGTTTGTATTCAAATGCAAAGTAAAAGTTATTACTCTCACAAAAGTTTCGCACTTCGACTCGCTCTGAAAAGGAGGCAGAAGTGAACTTGGAAATGGCCTATTACAGGTTAATCTTGATACCTTGCAGAAGTGGAAATCGAAATGCAGAATGGAATTTAATAATTAATACAAATGAATGCAAGGTCCTCAGAATTTTACTTTGTCGCAATCCTTTCCCATTCAAGCATCACCTGTATGGTCTTCTTCTCACTGAAACTCCTTTCCTCTGAGGTAGGTCGATCATGCAAAGTGCTTGGGCCCCATCCACACTAATGCGCTTTCGTTTGAAAACGCATACCTTTTGATGCGTTTTCGCCATCACCCACACTAACACTCGAAAACGCTGATGAAAACGGAGGCTTTCGAAACGGCTTCCAAAGTGGAGACTTGAAAACACATCGTTTTTAAAACGCTCCATTTCTAGTGTAGTAAAGTGAAAACACGGCGTAGAAAACGAGGGAAATTTTGAAAATGCATTAGCGTGGTTGGGTGAAAATGGAGACTTTGGAAAACCGGTGACGTAAAAGCGTGGGAGACTTTTGAAATCGACTTTTTAACACATGTCCAATCCAGGTGCCGGTTGTTGACAAGGTTCTCGAGCCCTTTAGGGTGGGTAAGTGAAAACGATACGAAAACGATAGGAAAAGTGCATTAATTTGACCATTACCTAGCCTGGCTCCAGCATGTACAAGTGTATCATATGATCATTTGTAGGAGATTTCAGCTGTATATTGTGTAAGCACAGGTCAGAACATTGTTGAGGAAGTTTATGTCCTCCAGAAGAGGAACGCAATGCGGTTCGAGACGAATTTTGCTTCACCGCCGCGTTGTCTCGAAGGAAATAAAGGCAAAAATAAGGAAGACAAACTAAACAAGGAAAGGACCGAAGGAGGAAACATTGCAAGCTTTACATCGCCAAAGATATTCTTACATGCTGGAACAAAAATAAGTGTATGTGCGTGAGAAAGCACATGCGCATTAAG
>BLFK01000397.1:17522-35981 GCA_014634185.1 Astreopora myriophthalma | reverse complement strand
GAGGTGCGGCTCTATGGAATAACACCTTGGCCAACGATCATTCAATTGTAAACGCGAGTTGTAAAACTTTGTCAACCAAGTTGAAAGATAATGCAAGTTTCTTAAATTTTAATTTTTATGCTACGTCAATTTCTACTACAGATTTTAGTGACCATGATTATGTATACTTTTAATTGACATGTATCTTACATTTTAGTTTAGGCGTATAATAGTATGAAATTTAAGGGAATCTTATCTTATTTGTAAATACACGACCCCATAAGCTTACGGCTTTAAACATTATCGTGTTTAAATAAAGGTATATCTATCTATCTATCTATCTATCTATCTATCTAATGCCATTCAATTTAGAGAGATTATTCTTCCAGAACCTCATCTCGCAAATTGCTTCTTCATTCAAATAAACGTGATCGTTCCAGGATCTACTCGAGTTTATTACAACGTACAAATTTCGGGACATCAGTCTGGTGACATTGCCAATACAATTACCCAACGAAATAATCTAACCCGCTATCCTCGCTATTTGTTTCACGTGAAATAAATCATGAGGTCTTAGCATAAGGTTTTCAATGTCGAATTCTAGACTTTGGATTCTTTTATCTGTTGCAGAAATAGATGAATTTGTCATGTTAAGAACTGAACCCAGCCAAGTTATGGTCTGGCACGGATTCCATCTACATTTATCTTCATTTGGAAGGAAACCAAACTTCAGTAAATCTGAATGTACCTGCAAACTTACTATTTTAGCTAGATTAAAAGTTGCGCCCGCCCCCAAACCGTTATCTAAAAATACAACAATAGCCTTGCCTTCACTGCGCCATTTCTTGACCAAGGACTTAATTAATAATTTGGCAAACAGATAAGGGGCAGTTGAGAGACCGAATGGGAGCACCAAAAATGAATAATACTTGGTTGTGCCATCAGAAAATGTCCAAGAAAACGATAAATATTTGGTATGCTCAGGGAAAATATCAACGTGGTGATATCCGGACTTTAAATCAAAAGTAAGCAAATAATCGCCCCGTTTGAGAACCTCTTTTGCAACAGCGATATCTTCACATTTGAATTTGTTTCTAAAGAGGTGCAAATTAATATGTCTAAGGTCTAAAATAAGCCTCTTCTTACCACTCTTTTGAACAGATACTGATAATGGATTCACAATCTCTGGGGGCACTGATAATTCCGCTATACAATTCAATTCCAACAAATTCTGAATAGCGTCTTCTACAAAGGATACTTCTGCTAAAGCTGACTATTGTTATTCAAAACTTTTGGAGCTGGAATGGAAATAAATAATGGAATGGAATGGAATGGAATGGAAATAAATAATGTTCCAAGTTAAGTAAAAGAAAAGATATTAAGTGATAAACAGTTGTATTGTAAAAATGTGTATGATAGCATTCAATGAACACATTTGTAATTTTTGGAGACCAATAAAAGACAAATTAACAACACAATGAATGCCACTGGTCAAAGCACATTGTGTAGTCCTCGAGAAATGACTAAAATTGAAATGTTGAGCACTCCTGCATGAGGAAACTTTGTGATTAAGGAAGCGTTACGCAAAGCTTTAGCCTACGAAATTCATGCCACCACTGAAATGTTTCAGCTTCTTGCAAAATAAATATTGAACAGTGTGTCATGCCATGTTGAATGTTGAAATGGGCTATCCAACAAGTTGAACGTTGTTGAACACAGTTGATTTGGGTGGAAATTGGATGTGTGAAAAGGTGTTTAAGCATTCTAGCACCAATTGAAAAAAGGTTTGCTACTTGAAAAGGTCGATTCATGAAGGCGGTAACAAATCAAACAAATGTTAATGATTGAGCGAGGGCGACCTCCGGTGGCAACGGGACCATCAGACAACAAGTCGAATTGTGTGCGACCTGCACTTGCAAAGTGCTGTGAAAGATAGCAAAGATAATCGTGATTCGCAAACAGGATGCTTGTCCTGGTGCAATATTACAAGGGCGCCATGGGTGAGAACCCTTTGTTGCACCGCACTGGGTGTTTGGGGGCCAAGAAACAGCGTGTGTTGACCAATCCATCATTGTCAGCCCCCGGAGCCGTGCAACGCGTCAAACCCGTGTCCAGTGTCCTGTGACACATCACCAAACAGTAGCGGCAATTAGCATGGCTGCACCCCAGTCCGCGGGCTCAGAGGTGGAGGACGACGATCTGACCACCATGGCTTTGGAAAAATAAATGAAACGGATGGTCCAAGCGGCAGAGACCCCTCGAGGGAGAGCAATGGTGGCAGACACAGAAGCTATGGACGCGGCAGCCATGCCCAGTCCTAGCAACGTGGCCAAGACCGAACCCGTCAAGAAGGAAGTGGCGTCGGGAGCACGGCTGAAAGTACCCCCACCACCACCTCCACCCCTCAAAGAAGCGTGGCTCGAAGAAATGCAAACCCGAGGGTTCAAACCCGTGATCCCCATGAACGTCGAATCACATGTCACATGCCCTCTGATGGACTCCTGTCGATCATGGGGTGGATCATGTGATGGTTGTCCGAGTCACCAATTGGAGGGATACCTTCAAGACTCCTTTAGGAGTCACGTGAACCTGCCAGTACCCTCCGATTGGTCGACGCCGAAACTTATAAAGGAAGTGCGTGCATAGGTCCACCCATTTCTCACTTGAGCCCTTCTCTGTCAGTCATGTTTAAACCAGGACTGAGTGGACTCAGCCTAGAAGAGCAACGTGCCCTGTTGCGCGAGCAGCGTTGGCGTACACTCGTCGGAACAAATACTGCTTCCCCGAGGACTCCATGCAGGACGACGATAAAATCTGCAACGAGTTGATGGACTATTTCGAGCAGCGAGGCAGTGAACTCACCGATGCATTCGAGCTCGACCTCGTGCCCAGTGAGGATCGACGCATATGACATTACGGTCTCACGTCATCACATGTATCGTACCTGGCTCCATCAACCTCAAGCTCTCTTCCTCACTGGTAAAATGGGCGGTGCCATTGAGAGAGCTCTCACCCGAGCCATTGACCGCCAGCTGGTGACTGACGCCGAGACCCTGAATGATGAGGACTACTTGATGATCAACTTTCAGTCGGATTGGTTCCACTTAAGCTTACCAATCGGCCCGACTAACCTTGGGCAAGTGGCAGTGCAGGGACTTGTGCGCTCGTACTGTCATGCAATATTTGGCCCGTTGCCTCAATCCAACAAAGACTTCATGATGAACGACACCTTCCAACTGCAAGTCACCATTGCCAGGGATCCCGGATGCAGTGCAGGCAATGCCAAGTGGTTGAGCTGGGGGAGCGTGTCGGCCAAACAGTTCCTGAACCAGAAGCATTGCATGGTGCCCGCAAAGAACACAGACCAACTCTGTTGTGCCTGAGCTCTCGTCACCATGCGTGACCACGTCGACGAGCAGGCCGGCAGGCCCACCGAGGGCAGCTGCGACTGGCTGAGGCATGGGAGACCCTGCCAGGAACGAGAAGCCAAGGCACGCTGAGCTGGACCTGTTCGAGATAGCTCTCTTTGACTACCAGATCAAAGTCGCCGATACCTCATGCGGTTGAGTCGTCATCTTCGTGGGACCAGCACGTAAGGGGAGCCCTATTCTTCAATTGGTGAAGATCGACCAGCACTACCACGGCTGAACCCGCTATGCCGCCGTCTTCAACAAGCCATATTACCACAACAAGTGCAACCGGGGCTGAGACAACGAAGATTGCACCAAACGCCCAGCGAGAAATGCCACGCTTGTCATCAAGAGGACAGCCTCGAGTACTGGACAGCACGCGAGACCAGCACTCGACTCCGACACTATCACCTCCTCCTGCTGACCGATGCCTCATATGCTGCAAGCAAGTCACAGTCCCTACCACGCAGATGATGGTCGAGGACAAGCTGAGATGATGACGAAGTAGGGGTGCATCATGCTGTGGAGCACCATGTGGTGCTGGAGCCAGGGTTACACACATTGCATGTCAATGAACGTGAATGGGACGACGACTGAGACACTGACGATGACAAGGCTGGTAACTGGTGCCAGCCTCCCTCGTTGGTCTGTGCGGACTTCAAGGCCACCCAGGACCAGGGAATCCGCACACGCATCCTGATCTGCTGAGAGCACGACGACAACGACCGTCAGTACGTCGAGTCAACTGCTGTGAGGCCTTCCTGGACTGGGCCGCCAGCGTGGCGAAACACGAGAACCAGGAAGCCATTGTTATATTCCACAATTGGTCTCACAGAACTGAAAAAGGGGGTTCTTGCCCATCTCCTCAACACCACCAGCCATCAAACGTATGTGGCACCCATCCTGGCCAAGGACTGTTACGACCCCATTGGGATGATGGAAGGGAAACGCGAGGAGTTCCTGGCCTGGTACGATGCATGCATGGCCAACTCTTGCCAAGACCTCGAGGCATACTGCAAGTCGGTTGTCCGGTTGATGACGGAGGGATGCCGCTGCTTCCAGCTGGAATTCGAAAGGAGGCCATGCTCAATGCGTTCCTGAAATGCATCACCATCACCTCCTCCTGCATGTGGTACTTCCAGAAGAAATAGCTGCGACCCAACACCATCGCCGTCGAACCACCACTGGGCTGGCACAGGACCCACACCAAGCAGAGCATTGAGGCTTTGCAGTGGCTCCACTGGTGCAAGCAAGAAGCACGTCACGTCAACCACGAGAGCATGACCGATGAGGAGTGGCAGGCTCACCAGCTGATGCAGTTGAAAGACCACGACTGCAAGATTCTTGGCCTACCTATGGTCGATCATATGACATACGCTGGCAACCACGGTAAGCAACAGCTCCGTATTGGTAGGCACACCTTCGTTGTGGACAGTTATGACCCAGTGACTAACATCGCATTCGAGTATGATGGGTGTTACTTCCACGGCTGTCCTCAGTGCTTCAAGGGGTAGATGCACGAGAAAAGCCACATGCATCCCGACTGGACCCTGCGTGAAGTCTACGAGGCCACCCAGGTCAAGCATGCAGCCATACGGGATGATTGGGTCAATCTGGTGACCATGTGGGAGTGTCTTAAGGCCCAACCTGCAGTTGGACCTGTGAGATGCTTTCTTTGGGGGACGGACCAATGCCGTGGTGCTGTTTGCCATCGTCGACCACGAGAAAGAACAGCAGATCTGCTACATGGTTGTCACTTCCCTCTACCCGTGGGTGAACAGCTACTACAAGTATCGCCTCAGACACCCAGAGGTCAATACCCACGTGCAAGGTACTGACCTGTCCCCGTCCGTTGGGTTGGACAAAGTGAACATCATCCCACCACCATTGCCACACCATCTGTTGCACAGTGGGGCAAACTCATGTCCTCACTGTCCCGCACCTGTGTGGCCGTCGAGAAAGCCAAACCGCACAGCCTGGCTTTTCCCACGCCACAAAACGGGATTCTTTGCCAGGTACGTCAACACCTGGCTCAAGCGCAAGACCAAGTCCAGCAATTGGCAGCCAGGACCTGCCTGCGATCCCGAGCTTTGCCAAGCGACCCTCGACCAGTACATGGCCAACTACCTCGCTTGCAAAGATGTTCGCTTGGATCCCACCCTCATCGCCAAGAAGCCGGGTTGTGAGGCCACTGCCAAATACATGCTCAAGGGCGGTGGCCTGGTTGTACGAGTTCTTGCACCACGAGTCTCTTGTCATCCACGCCGCACAGGCCGTCAACGAGCAGAATGAATGTAACATACAACTATATCGACGAGGCGGCGCCTAAGAGCAACCGCACTAACATCTTCATCACCGTCTTCACCTCCTGCCACGCCTGCCTCAAACTCTTCAGTTACACGTGTTGCACGTGGGGACCAATGCTCTGTACTTCGACAAGGACTCGGTCCTCTACCAATGGTGGCCTGGCCAGCCGGAGATCGAACTTGGGGTGCTGGGGGATCCCAACTATTACATCCGGGAGGTCGTGTCGGGGGGCTCCAAGAACTACGGGAATGAGACCCGCAAGGTCAAACACTTCTGCAAGTCGCAAGGGTTCACGTTGACTCATCAAGGCAGCCAGCAGCTGAATTACTACCTCCTGGAAGCCATCATGCTGCAGGAGTTGCAGGACCTCTTGGACCGACTGCACCAGAACCCGGTCTTCAACCAGCATTTCATCACGTGGGACAAAAACCACCAGATGGAAACCGTGACGCAGATCAAATGCTACCAGCTGGGCTTCGACAAGCGGGCTGTGGATCCCAACACAGCCATCTTGTACCCATATGGCAATCTCGCCACCCACGTGGAAATGCTGACATGGTTTGTGAGCTTGCAAGCACGGCTCCAGGGAACACAGCAGGTGGACGACCAACGACGCCAAGACAACGAACGTCTTCATCTCCAACGCAAGAGCGAGGCCTTGGAACGGAGGCAGATCCAGGAAAGGGAGCAATCTCGCTGTCGCAGGGAGGCTAATAAGCTCGACGACAGGGAGGCAATAAGCTCGACGGTCCCCATGATTGCCTAGCACCGCCACCTCCATCTTGTAGATGACCACCAGACCCACACGTTTCTTGTACATAAAGATGTAGTTAGCATAAACAGTGTAGTTAGTGTCTTTTTATAAATATAGACTTTGCCTGAAGAAAGGCGGTCACCTAAATCCTGCCAACACATTCTCCCTTGTAAAAACTAGGTAATTTGTTTTTTCACTAGACCAGTTCCAAATTAATTCTGCGCGATTTTCGGCACACCTCCAGCTTGTTGTGAAGTCACCAACGGCCTGAAGGGTCCCGTGACATAATTTCTGAACCGCTTACAGCGTCTTGTGTGACGTCTCTTCCGCCCTTAGTTCTTTAGTAAAAAAAGATATAGTGACTAAATGAAGGTGAGCTTTCTGGTCTCCTAACGGAGGCGTGGGTTCCAACCCCACCCCTGACCGGTCCTTTAACTACTGTTTTCAAAAGGGTAACTGCTGTTGACTCGGAAAAAAGATATTCAGCCTGCCGAGCGGTCTAAGGCCCCAGACAAACAGAGGGGTGGGTTCAAAACCCCACTCCTGACAGGTCTTTTAACTAATGTTTTTAAAAAGGTGACGGCTGTTGACCCAAAAAGAATATACTCAGCTTGCCGAGCAGTCCAAGGCACACAACTCTAGGTTAGATACCTTTCCATAGTGACTGAATGTAGGTGGGCGTTCTGGTCTCCTATTGGAGGCGTGGGTTCAAGTCTCACTTCTGACAGGTCTTTAAACTAATGTTCTTTTGTCCCATCAACAAGGCAAAACGAAGTTTTCGAGCGAAAGCGAAAAGAAATGTCAGAATTGTAATTGTCCACATATGGCAAAGGATACCAAGGCTGCGTATTGAGGTGGGAAAAGATAGGGCTGGGGCAAGAAGAGAGAAAAAATTTGGGTCATAAATGTTAATAATAGGGCTTCTTTCCAAAATGTTTGCCTGCAATAAATCAGGTGATAAAGTTTTGAAAACACGAGAACCAAAATGTTGTCCAAGGCAATGCAATGACACCCTGGCATATTCTGTTGACTCGCAAGTTAAAGTTTGATGCTCAGCAAGTCATGTGAGTGTTTTAAAGGGAGGAGCGGTGTCAGGATGGCCGAGCGGTCTAAGGCGCCAGACTCAAGGTTGGATACCTTTCCATAGTGACTGAATGGAGGTGGGCGTTCTGGTCTCCTAATGGAGGCGTGGGTTCGAATCCCACTCCTGACAGGTCTTTTAACTACTGTTTTTAAAAAGGTGACTGTTGTTGACTCGGAAAAAAGATATTTCAGTCTGTTTTTGGCTTTATGGTTGGCAGAAGAAGTACGAAAAAAGAAAGAGATGTGCTGATTACAGAGAAACCCGCTGAAGTGATTTGGTAAGCTTGACTGAGTAAGTGAAGACTCTGCGTTACGCGAAAGTACAAAAACTAGGATTACAAAACAAAGTGGAGTTGATTTGTGGCCGCCAATGCAGATTATCAAAGAATTGGAATAGTTGAAAGCATGGCCGGCTTAGTGCGTGCCTGTTAAAAACGACGCATTGTCTTGCTAAGCTAAACCTTGGCAGCAAGTCAGATGTATTGTCGCCCGGCAAGACGATGAACGAGCATGAAAAGCAATGAGCCCAAAGGTATCAACAAGAAAATGACAAGTGTTGAAGCAGCGACGAAGTTAGCCGTCAGTGTGCTGTCAGGATGGCCGAGTGGTCTAAGGCGCCAGACTTAAGATTACTGACTGATCCCCAGTCTTGGAAGGATTGGGTGTTCTGGTCTCCCATTGGAGGCGTGGGTTCGAATCCCACTCCTGGCAGAAATGAGTTTTTATTGGATCTTTCAATGGGCGAAGAGCAGTTGAGCTGGTCGGCGATAAGCAAGGCAAGGCAAGCGTACCACCAAGCTCAAGCTGCAAGATCTGTCGCCTGACTACATGGGCGAAGTGTGGGCTTTTTGCAGTAGCAAATCTTTTGGGCAAGCTGTTGTCATCAACAAGGCAAAACGAAGTTTTCGAGCGAAAGCGAAAAGAAATGTCAGAATTGTAATTGTCCACATAAGGCAAAGGATACCAAAGCTGCGTATTGAGGTGGGAAAAGCTAGGGCTGGGGCAAGAAGAGAGAGAAAAATTTTGGGTCATAAATGTTAATAATCGGGCTTCTTTCCAAAATGTTTGCCTGCAATAAATCAGGTGATAAAGTTTTGAAAACACGAGAACCAAAATGTTGTCCAAGGCAATGCAATGACACCCTGGCATATTCTGTTGACTCGCAAGTTAAAGTTTGATGCTCAGCAAGTCATGTGAGTGTTTTAAAGGGAGGAGCGGTGTCAGGATGGCCGAGCGGTCTAAGGCGCCAGACTCAAGGTTAGATACCTTTCCATAGTGACTGAATGGAGGTGGGCGTTCTGGTCTCCTAATGGAGGCGTGGGTTCGAATCCCACTCCTGACAGGTCTTTTAACTACTGTTTTTAAAAAGGTGACTGTTGTTGACTCGGAAAAAAGATATTTCAGTCTCTTTTTGGCTTTATGGTTGGCAGAAAAAGTACGAAAAAAGAAAGAGATGTGCTGATTACAGAGAAACCCGCTGAAGTGATTTGGTAAGCTTGACTGAGTAAGTGAAGAGTCTGCGTTACGCGAAAGTATAAAAACTAGGATTACAAAACAAAGTGGAGTTGATTTGTTGGCGCCAATGCAGATTATCAAAGAATTGGAATAGTTGAAAGCATGGCCGGCTTAGTGCGTGCCTGTTGAAAACGACGCATTGTCTTGCTAAGCTAAACCTTGGCAGCAAGTCAGATGTATTGTCGCCCGGCAAGACGATGAACGAGCATGAAAAGCAATGAGCCCAAAGGTATCAACAAGAAAATGACAAGTGTTGAAGCAGCGACGAAGTTAGCCGTCAGTGTGCTGTCAGGATGGCTGATTGGTCTACGGCGCCAGACTCAGGGTTAGATACCTTTCCATAGTGACTGAATGGAGGTGGGCGTTCGGTCTCCTAAAGGTGGCGTGGTTCGATTCCCACTTCTGGCAGAAATAAGTTTTTACTGGATGTTTCGGTAGGCGAAGAGCGGTTGATCTTGTCAGTGATGACCAACTGAAGACAAGGTCACCACTATGGTTATTGTGTAAGGTCTGTCGGCAGTCCATGTTGGTAAAGGTCGGACTTTGCGGTATGCCATATCATGTGAGGGAGTGGTTGTTATTAATGAATGAAACGGAAGTTTTATGTTGGGAGTGAATGGAGATGTCGGTTTTTTAACTGTCGGGATGAA
The DNA here is from genome assembly GCA_014634185.1 of Astreopora myriophthalma. Lineage (NCBI taxonomy): Eukaryota > Metazoa > Cnidaria > Anthozoa > Scleractinia > Acroporidae > Astreopora > Astreopora myriophthalma. The sequence goes on along the minus strand of BLFK01000397.1, from coordinate 26,283 downwards.
AGGAGGGTTACCAATGAGGCATATTGCCGTTTAAAAGGAAAGGATCGCGAGTTGCGGGTTTAATGATGTATTTTTCTGTGGTTTTCGGGAGAATGGAGGTGTCAATGTTATGGGTTCAGAAGTATTGTTTTTTGCTCATAAGCTGATTGTTTTTTTGTTGTGTCCGTACGCAAGAAATGACCCGCGGAAGAAATGGCCGACCGGAAAACTTTAATCCTACTCAATAATTACTAACTTACAAAATATGAATGCGGGAACACATGCTATATAAACCTCTACATCCGCTTTGGGAATTAGATAACTTCTTATTCATCAAAACCTTGTTCATTAACACGTAGTCCATTTGTTAACACCATAACGTTTTTCACATTTGCTAAGCGGTCAGGAAAGGTTTTAATTCCTTAACGAGCTGAATTTTATCTTTGAGCACCATATCGAACGTATTTTGTGGGTTCCGTGTAAACCGAAATATTTATTGCTGATCGGAAAGTTGAGTTAAATAGTTAAGTTAAACAGTTGAGTTAAATAGAAAACTGTTTAAACACATACTCAAAGGTAATACAACCTCGAACCCAGGCTCCCTTTTTTCCTCCCCGGGTTACATGACTGCCCGCGACAAACTGCTCCCTTGTCCGGGTGGACTCACTCACTCATGTTTTGTCCACCTAACCGGAAACCGAACTGAGAATTTTCAAACGTGGCCGAATGCTGATAATTTAAAGCCGTTTTCGCTTTATATAAAAATCGAAAATTATTCGCTTAAGTTCATGTAGAATTCTCGGAATTTGATATAAATAGTCGACTGCCGTTATCTTTCACCGCGGTCCTCACATAGAAAAAGCAAACGCAAAGAAAGCTCTTGCTTTCGCTAAGGACCATTCACCACGATCAGTAAATGTATAGCCGTTTCTGTGTGGGAAGGGACATTGCTTTGGATCAAAATAGGCAGTCTGAAGTATCTTCAAAATTAGGGAAAAAACATGCAAAAACTACGTTACAATTCAAACGTGATCGCGACATCTGTTTCTTCGCTTTTTCGCGAGTCCGTTGGTATGCTAAAAGATGCATTTAAATACGTCTTTTCTTTCGCCTAAATTTCTTGATGTGCTGCTCTTTAGTGATAATAATGTTAATGATCTTCTCTGCCGTTTCATTCCATCCGGCAAGCTCCCTTTAATAAAGTGTAAGCTGCGTAAAGCTGTGTAAGGCCATTCGAAAACTAAGCCATGAAGCTGTGTAAGGCCATTTGAAGACTGTGTAAGGCCATTTGGCGCATTTGAAAACTGCATAGCTGAATTTGCGCGGTATAAATAAATGCTATTATTATTATTAGGCCACCGACACTACTCCTGCTGCCATCGCTTCAGTCAGACACCGTATCCCCGGCGTTCGAAATTGACGATCCTTTTAGATAAACAACGCTCTGCTTGACCTTCTCCAAGCCAAAAACTGCATGTAGAAATCTCGAGTCGTTCTCAGAAGCCCGGCTTTGCTGTCACAAAACGTCACGGCCGAGCTTCCTGATCTTCCTGGGAAAGCGACCACTAGACACTTCACTACCCCTCCCTGAAGGCAGTTGTTTTTTTTACCACCCAGATTTTGGGTGGTATCGTGGCTTTGGGTGGTAACGTACAGAAAGTATTCTTTTGCTATACGCGAATCTGCGAATCACTGCTGTGATTGTTACTGTTTTTAATTTTAATTGTATTTAGCTTCTAAGTGCAATGTTGTTGTGACCTTTAGTCCCTAAGTGAGCGAAATCTTTTCGTTATTTTGTACCTAACCGACTCAATCTGAGAATCAAGAGAACCAAGGCTGAATAGATTATGCGCTTCACAAAATTTCCGAGAAAAAATCGCTCTGTATACCGACTTGTTCTCCACGATTGAGTGTCGAGAGTAATTTGGTTTTGCATTACTACGTGTACCGCTCGCGCCACCTTCTCAGCCATTCGGAGGCGAATGCAAACCCGATTGTGACTTACTTGCAAACGTTTTTTCCCCATGCTTAGTGCTAGTTGTATATATTTGCTTTGCATTGTGAATGGCTCATTTGATTGTCAGCGTCCGTCCTAATTGGTCAAAGTAATTACTTTGCTTTTGCACTATCCCAAATACCAAGGACAAATTATTCTCTCATTTGTTGATATCACCACCTGAAAGAAAAACTAACGCCATGTGTAACTCTTACTTGCAGGCATTAAAATAAGTAAATAAATAAGTAAACACTGAAATACGTCTACTCTCAGGAAGTCAATTGCAGAAGTACTAATAGTTATCAATTGTGTTAATTAGTCCGCATTGAACGTGCACTAGTGTTATGACGTCGGAAAACGTCACAATTTACATCTGTGACGTCATTAGTGATCACGCCGTACGCACCGATGGTTAAATCTTCACAAACAGAAATGCGTAAAAACCATTTTTTCCTTTGAAGTTCTGAGAGTAGCAGAATGATCCGGCTAGCTTTCAGGTGTTTTCTGTCGCTGATCTATTTCTCGTCCTTTGCGGAATCTGCAACTTGGTACTTCGACTGGCGGCAAAACTATTGGTGAGGAAAATATGGAACAAAATAATGGAATTGTTCAAGTTGTAGTATAAATTGTGTTTGAGTAGCTTTGAGTTGAATTTGCCCCTGCTGGAAAAACTGAGTTCATCACGAAATAACAGTACCAGATAAGCTAAGGAAGATGACACGAGACTAACAAAAACTTCTGTTTCAGTTGCCCTCAATCTTCGCCCCTGGTTATTGACTTGGGCTACGGTCTGAATACCACTTCACACTCCCCCAAGAAGTGACACGATAACCTATCCGAAAAGTGAGAATTAACTTTCAAGATCAAAGTGGCACTGTTTCGCTCCGTTACAGTAACCGCACCGAAATCAATTAAAAAACAACAACAACAATAACAACAACAACTAGAACTTTTTATTATAACGAGACACGTTTTACGATATTTATTACTCGCAATTAGCATAGCTATTCTAGGTGGTCAACAGTAAAGCATGATAATACATACTCAAGAACAGGAACAATCAACAGCAAGAAAACTATTACAAAATAAATTAAGTCAAATTACACTGAATCTAGTAACAAAGAAAGGAAAGAAAGATTAACTGCGCTCATATCAACATAAACCTCCTCAGTTTCCAAAACTTTCAGGAGTAATTTGTGCAGTTCTCGCATCAAAAAAGAGGTTTACGTAAGTCACAAAGCTTAGTACGAGTCATATTCCAAATTCAAACATCAGGTCTAGAAAAGGAAAGTAGTTGTTGACTGAGTCAGCAGAGTTTAATGTGTGAACAGAAGCTTTTCCGGAAGGAAGTTCTCTTATTCCCCGGTACTTTGCTTTTTTTCCTTCGCAACTCAGACCGTTATACTCACATTTAGACTTGTACACCAGCGCACATCGAAGAAGAAGAAGAGGAAGAAGAAGAAGAAGAAGAACGAGTTTATTGTCCGTCCACGAAAAATCATTGGAAGCCGCCATATTGGTGTCTTTCATCTACGCCATGGCGACCATGTTGGTGTCCCCAAACAAAGAAACAACGGCCATATTGATTTCCCAGACTAATCCTCCAGGAATTGAACTCTGTTGTTATGCCAACACTCTTTCTTTGTTTTGGTTTAAGAACATGTCTACTGATCACGGGAGCGAAAACTAAGAATTGAAAAGGCGTATTCTTTAAAAAAAAATAATTCAACACCGAGCTCTCTTTTCGCTACTCTCTTCGGTACGGCCTATGTGACACTGAACAACTTGAGCTGAAGAAATGATTTAAACAATTTAAACAATTGTCCCTATATATGCACTTGAAAAATTCAAGTGACTCCAACGGGATTCGAACCCACGACCTCTGCGATGCCGGTGCAGTGCTCTTACCAACTGAGCTATGAAGCCACACAGTTGAGAGCAGGTCAATTTGTTGGGCTCATGCGTGTTTTCCCGTGAAAGGAATAAGGGACAATTGTTTAAATTGTCCAGAAAGCGCGAGGATAATTTCTTCAGCTCATTTCTAACCCGCACTTCATAATCATTTCTTTCACTCATCAGGTCGTGGGTTCGAATCCCGTTGGAGTCACTTGAATTTTTCAAGTGCATATAAGGGACAATTGTTTAAATTGTCCAGAAAGCGCGAGGATCATTTCTTCAGCTCATTTCTAACCCGCACTTCCTAATCATTTCTTTCACTGAACAACTTGTTCTAATTCTGTGCCGGTTTTTGTCCATACCTGGCCTGGGTATTTTTCATGTCGACACGATAAGGTAACCGCATAGTGTACACATAGCTTAACAGAATAGGCCATTTCCGAATTCCCTTCAGCCTCTTTTTCAAAGCGAGTCTAAGTGCGAAGTCTTTCTTATGAAAAACTCTCATACTAGGGCTATGTCACGGCATTTTCACAGACCAAGCTATTTATAGACATGTTTTTCCTGCGAAAAGTTCAGTTCCAGTCCGCACGCTTCCAAGCAGTTAATTATGCAAGGCTTATGATTCGCTAGCAAGGCTCCTGTGGGACACGAAGGCTCCGGTGAGAGACTGAATACACGGCAAAATCAATCTAAAAATAGCTCGGTTGGTGAAAACGCCGTGACACAAGTATGTTGAAGTTGTACGCTCCGGGTTATGTGCTCCTGGTATACTTTATATGATTTTTTTTTCAGGAGTGGTACAATGCTACCTGGGAATACTACTGTAATATTCAAGTGTAGTTCACCGTTTGGGAAAGAACCACGCTCAGGAATATTGGACATCTACACAACTGATTGGTATGGATACGACCACTGTAATGCTACGCATGGAAAATTTATTGGGTCCCTTGAATGTGGAGGAAAAGGGAAATATTTGGATCTTGAAGAAAACGAAGGGAGGTCTTACTTCCTTATTGGTGAGTGCTTTAGTAATTAGATTCTTCTGATAGCAATGAAAGATGGACTTCGCCGTAGGCTGAGTTACAGTCATTCTCTTTATGTACGATATCGTTGTTGCACACCAGTTAAGGAACCAGCAAAAGGTTTGTGATGTATTGATGCTGATTTTCAACGGATCATAGGAAATTCAGCGTTTCTCAATACAAATATATTTTTTGTCAGAGTAATTGGATCAAGCAACTTTTAAAACTTACATTTGAGTTCACTTGTTGTATTGACCGTCGTTACGCTTTTAGTTTACATGAGCTGACTTGTTTTCTTGTTGTTTGTTATTTCCAACAGGCTTCGCCCGAAAGAACACCAATCCAGAAAAAAAAATTCGGTCGGGTGGAACCTGCAAGTCATTACGGTACAGGACCAAGTTCCAGTTGCACATATGTGATTCAGCTGTTTTAGGCAACAGAACAATATGCTCTTGGGATGGTATGTTTCCGCCTTAATATAATACATCGAATATACTACCACAACTAGCACTAAAACTAAAATCAAAAGGATAAGGATCAGGTGTGGCTTCTTACAGGGAGATAGCTACCTTCCGGTGGGATTCCGGCTGTCAGAGATACCGTTATGTAGACTTCTCCAATTATCCATACGATACAGAATGGAAGAGCCGGGAAGCGTACACATGGCCTCTTTATAGACGACCCAAAGTTGTACCAGGAGAACAACAAGATCCTAAAAAATGTGAACAGATGTGAGTGTAAGCAAGCCACGACACAGGAGATGCTATGGAGAGTCAAAGTGTCAGTGTCGAGATTGTATTTGAGCGTGGGAAAATAGTAAAATGGAAGGAGCTTGAAGTGTTGCAGGAGAAAGTGAGAACAATATAACCAGACAAGAAAGAGGCCTACAACTTTTTGGGAGTGGAACAACCGGATGGAGTAAAGATCAACGAGGTCTACACAAGAGACTGAAGAAGAAGTGATGAGAACGTTAGCACTACTCACCAACACAGAGCTCAACGATAAAAAATTTCTGGGGACCATAAAACACTAAAGTGATCCCTGTTGCAGCTTACGCCATGAACGCACGCAGATTCAGAAAAGCAGAATTCGACCAAGATATCAAAAGAGAATTGAGAGAGAAAAATATGTTGGGAAGACAGGGAAGCGACTAAAGACTGTATATGAACAGAAGGAAAGGTGGAAGAGGGTTGAAGTCTATAAGGGCGTATACAAAGAACCAAAGTTAAGAGTAGCCTAGTACATGACAAAATCAGTCGGTCAGTCAGTGGATCCAAAAATCATGAGAAAGGGAGAAAGCAAAAGAATACACCCGCTCACTGGAACAAGAGGCAAAGGGAGTAACGATAGAGGTCGGAAGGAATGTCAGTTTTGCGGAACAATATGTAATATTACCACGAGAAAGAATCGTTGGGAGTTGCAAAGAAACATGGAGAAAGTTTATAGAAAAAATTAGGATAAGAGAGTTACCGAACGAAGTATACAGGAAGCAACATCAGCAGTGCGACACCTGGCTAGGACAGAATCTCTTACCGCAGAAAACTGTGGCAATTGTTAATATGCTAGAAAAAATGACTAAAGCAAGTCGGACGGGGAAGTGGAAAGTGCAAACAAGACAATAGTATGAGAGCCCTAACTGCAGAGCGTGCAGCGAACAAAGTCAATAGGTCACTTACGTACCGGATGCAAGGTAATAGCTAACAGCGAATATCTCCCCAGACACAACGTGGCACTCATGGTATTGGCAGTTGCGTGGGTAAAGAAATACCGACTCGTAGAGAAAGCACAGACAAAGCGGTGTAACGAAAGATGTGACAGAAGACATGTGTTTGACTTGAGAATCACGGAGCGAAGCTATAGAATTATGGGACTTTGAATTCCTCTTAAAGGAGGCAACAGCGTCTAGGCGACCAGACCTCACCCTAGCAAGGAGATAAGAAGGATTAAAAGATATGGACTTGTGACATGACGTTTCCACAAGAGGACAACAATGAAGCCAAGACGAACGAGAAGAGAAGGAAATACAGGCATCTGGAATTGGAAATGAGCGGAAAACGAGTCGGTTGTAATTACAAAATCAGAGTCATACCACTAGTAATAGCAGTACTAGGAGGAGGAGTACCAAGAAAGAAGTCGAAAAGATATTTGGAAAGAATGAACAATCAAAACATGTAACTTTTTAAGGAAAGTACCGTCTGAACTGGTCGACATTAGGGATGGAGAGGACTAACAAGAACTGGATGGCACGGAGAAGGGATATAAATAGCTTTGAAATAATATATCAGAAACCAAATGTGCATGCAACCAAAATGCGCTATATAAATATTACCCCCAAAAGTTCAATATGAATTATATTTGCCTCCACGGGGTCAACCGTTTCTTTTCTGGCCCCTTTTTCTAGGATAGGATCAATTTCTTTGGGGTTAATTTGTAGCTAGCATTTTTCAAATAACAGCGACAGTAACAGTAACAGTTAAAAAAATCCGAGTGCTTTTAATTACTAGTTCGGATACTCCATCACTGAGCTATGAGATTCGAGGGGACTGTTACGATCAACGTATGACACCGAGCGTAGACAACTCAGCGTAGACAACAATGTTCAAAATAAAGTTTCTAAAGACTATAACGTCTAAGTCGCAAACTCCTGAAAGCGGGCTGGTGGTTTGACAATACGGCCACTCCTTGTAACAATAGGAGGAGATGCAACTTCCACATGTTCAGAAACAGGTTCCACAACAGCAGGCGGGGAATCTGTTTGCGGCACTGATTGTAGGGGCTCATCTGCTGGTTTTGCAACAGAGTGCAAATCTGATTGTGGCACCATGCGCAGCTGTCGACGATTTCGTCTGTAGGTTCGACCACCCGATACAACCACGTAGGAACGCGGGCCAATCATTTTCTTGCAAACAGCTTCCGTCCCGGTAGATTCTTGTGGCCTCTTCATCCTGACAGTCTGTCCAGGTTGTAACTCAGGTAGTGCTGTACCTTTCAGGTTGTAGTAGAAAGCCTGCTTTTGCTTAGATTTAATCAGCCTTTCTTGCACATCCTGTGGGGGAACTGACTTAGGCTGTAGCTGTCTACTTGACAGTGGTAACAAATTGCGTGTTCTCCTGCCGAAGAGCCTTTGCACTGGGGATGAACCAATTTCTGTAGGAGTGTTACGATGGTCTAGCAGGGCAAGATACGGGTCAAACTTTCCATGCACTGCTTTCCTCATGATGTTTTCACAAATTTTCACAGCACTCTCAACCTTTCCGTTACTTTGGGGATTCCGTGGGGAGGAAGTGATGTGTTGAAAGTGCCAGTCACTTGCAAACTTTGCGAACTCTGTAGAAGCGTATTGTGGGCCATTGTCAGAAATAACTAATTCTGGAATTCCATGCCGACTAAACTGCATTTTCAATTGCTCAATAACAGTTCTGGAATCTGATATGTCAAGCTTATCCACCTCAAAGAAAGAAGAATAATAATCAACCGTAATAAGGTAGTGGCGTTGGTCAAACAAGAACAGATCTGTGCCAACCTTTTGCCAAGGCCTTGATGGGATTTCATGAGGCATTAGCGGTTCTCGAGGCTGTGCTGGCTTGTACAAATTGCAGATATCACACTTGAGAATGAAATCTTTAAACTCAACATTCATGCGTGGCCAGTAAAACACTTCTCTGGCTCGTCTAAGGCAGCCCTCAATACCAAGATGGGACGAATGGACCTTTTCCATCATTTCCTTTCTTAACTTGGCAGGCACAATGAGGCGCTCACCCTTGAACAGCAAACCATTTTGGGCTGTGATTTCATCTCGAAACTGGAAGTATGGCTTGACCTGAACTGGAGCTTCATCCAGAGTGCTAGGCCAACCTTCTAGGAC
>BLFK01000397.1:0-17512 GCA_014634185.1 Astreopora myriophthalma | reverse complement strand
GAGGTGGTTAACAAGCCTGCGCCAAGATCATGCACTGTAAGCACTCCGGTGGGGCTTGTTCGCCGGAATCACGCACAAATTAGGAAAGCATCCGCCGATCCAGTGCACAGCTATAGTGAACCGGTACCAATCGATACTGAGGTAGCATCCGATACATCTGAGCAGGTGGACGACCCTTCAAGTTCAAACAGCGGTGGAGCAGGACAGGTGGAGCAGCCCGAGAACGTAAACCCTGAATATCATGTATCGCCGGAAGTCGTGCTGCGAAGGTCGTCCAGGAACCGGAAGTTACCCTCCAGATTCAAAGATTATGTAATGAACATTAGTTGAACACTTGCATAGCTACGAGGCATCGAGAGATGAAGTACTTTGATTTATTTCGTGGATTGCGCTATAGCACAAACTGTTACTCTGTATCGTGCGTTTCGTGATTTTATTTATTTATGTTCACTTTTTTTTTATGAAAGGAAAGGTGTTGCACGTTCATATGTAAACTCACAATTAATTAGCATACGTAACTTATTGCACGTGCATTTGCAATGTACAGTAAATTAGCATATCTAGCTTGTCATTTAAGACTGTGACAGTTTCGCGATTAAAGAAATATCTTTATCGAGAGTACCACGCTATCAACAATCTCAATACAAATATATTTTTTGTCAGAGTAATTGGATCAAGCAACTTTTAAAACTTACATTTGAGTTCACTTGTTGTATTGACCGTCGTTACGCTTTTAGTTTACATGAGCTGACTTGTTTTCTTGTTGTTTGTTATTTCCAACAGGCTTCGCCCGAAAGAACACCAATCCAGAAAAAAAAATTCGGTCGGGTGGAACCTGCAAGTCATTACGGTACAGGACCAAGTTCCAGTTGCACATATGTGATTCAGCTGTTTCAGGCAATAGAACAATATGCTCTTGGGATGGTATGTTTCCGCCTTAATATAATACATCGAATATACTACCACAACTAGCACTAAAACTAAAATCAAAAGGATAAGGATCAGGTGTGGCTTCTTACAGGGAGATAGCTACCTTCCGGTAGGATTCCGGCTGTCAGAGATACCGTTATGTAGACTTCTCCAATTATCCATACGATACAGAATGGAAGAGCCGGAAGCTTACACATGGCCTCTTTATAGACGACCCAGGAGAACAACAAGATCCTAAAAAATGTGAACAGATGTGAGTGTAAGCAAGCCACGACACAGGAGATGCTATGGAGAGTCAAAGTGTCAGTGTCGAGATTGTATTTGAGCGTGGGAAAATAGTAAAATGGGAGGAGCTTGAAGTGTTGCAGGAGAAAGTGAGAACAATATAACCAGACAAGAAAGAGGCCTACAACTTTTTGGGAGTGGAACAACCGGATGGAGTAAAGATCAACGAGGTCTACACAAGAGACTGAAGAAGAAGTGATGAGAACGTTAGCACTACTCACCAAAAAAGAGCTCAACGATAAAAAATTTATGGGGACCATAAAACACTAAAGTGATCCCTGTTGCAGCTTACGCCATGAACGCACTCAGATTCAGAAAAGCAGAATTCGACCAAGATATCAAAAGAGAATTGAGAGAGAAAAATATGTTGGGAAGACAGGGAAGCGACTAAAGACTGTATATGAACAGAAAGAAAGGTGGAAGAGGGTTGCAGTCTATAAGGGATGTATACAAAGAACCAAAGTTAAGAGTAGCCTAGTACATGACAAAATCAGTCGGTCAGTCAGTGGATCCAAAAATCACGAGAAAGGGAGAAAGCAAAAGAATACACCCGCTCACTGGAACAAGAGGCAAAGGGGGTAACGATAGAGGTCGGAAGGAATGTCAGTTTTGCGGAACAATATGTAATATTACCACGAGAAAGAATCGTTGGGAGTTGCAAAGAAACATGGAGAAAGTTTATAGAAAAAATTAGGATAAGAGAGTTACCGAACGAAGTATACAGGAAGCAACATCAGGAGTGCGACACCTGGCTAGGACAGAATCTCTTACCGCAGAAAACTGTGGCAATTGTTAATATGCTAGAAAAAATGACTAAAGCAAGTCGGACGTGGAAGTGGAAAGTGTAAACAAGACAATGGTATGAGAGCCCTAACTGCAGAGCGTGCAGCGAACACAGTCGATAGGTCACTTACGTACCGGATGCAAGGTAATAGCTAACAGCGAATATCTCCCCAGACACAACGTGGCACTCATGGCATTGGCAGTTGCGTGGGTAAAGAAATACCGACTCGTAGAGAAAGCACAGACAAAGCGGTGTAACGAAAGATGTGACAGAAGACACGTGTTTGACTTGAGAATCACGGAGCGAAGCTATAGAATTATGGGACTTTGAATTCCTCTTAAGGGAGGCAACAGCGTCTAGGCGACCAGACCTCACCCTAGCAAGGAGATAAGAAGGATTAAAGGATATGGACTTGTGACATGACGTTTCCACAAGAGGACAACAATGAAGCCAAGACGAACGAGAAGAGAAGGAAATACAGGCAACTGGAATTGGAAATGAGCGGAAAACGAGTCGGTTGTAATTACAAAATCAGAGTCATACCACTAGTAATAGGAGTACTAGGAGGAGGAGTACCAAGAAAGAAGTCGAAAAGATATTTGGAAAGAATGAACAATCAAAACATGTAACATTTTAAGGAAAGTACTGTCTGAACTAGTCGACATTAGGGATGGAGAGGACTAACAAGAACTGGATGGCACGGAGAAGGGATATAAATAGCTTTGAAATAATATATCAGAAACCAAATGTGCATGCAACCAAAATGCGCTATATAAATATTACCCCCAAAAGTTCAATATGAATTATATTTGCCTCCACGGGGTCATCCGTTTCTTTTCTGGCCCCTTTTTCTAGGATAGGATCAATTTCTTTGGGGTTAATTTGTAGCTAGCATTTTTAAAATAACAGCGACAGTAACAGTAACAGTAACAGTTAAAAAAATCCGAGTGCTTTTAATTACTAGTTCGGATACTCCATCACTGAGCTATGAGATTCGAGGGGACTAGGCTAATAAAGTAGGATCTAGTGACAAACGTCTAGCGTACTGCAAGGACGAAATTGTCAATATGGTGTCATTCTCGTAATTGATGATGGTGAATTTTTACAATAACGATAACGGTAAATAATTTAAAGCAAGACTGAGTGTGTAAGCCGAATTAATGGTCCGTTAATTTTGAAGTTTCGACAGCGAAAAATTCAGCCTTACTCGTGATAGGACGTAAAGCAGGAGTTATGGGCTCCTGAGGTAAAGTTACTGAGAAGAACTAAGGGATGGAGCATCAGAAAAGTTACGGGATTAGGTGGTGCAAAAGAGAAAAATATATTCCCGGAATAAAAAGAAATTAAGAAAACGATGTCATTCACACTTAAAACCATTTTTGGTCTTCTCATTACGAACGGTACGAATTACGGTAAAATACGACTACATTTTCTTTTTTTCCTGGTGTCGAAATACGACTAACAGCGTACCTTTGAGTAAATCCATCGCCTTTCCCAATTAATTTTTTTCGCGTTCTTTGCATCCAAGTACCGCTGACATTGACTTTTGCATTAGGCCCAAGTAATCACTTGGATCTGAATGATCGGGATGTTCCTTGTTTTTTGTTTTTATCCAAGAAACACATGAAAAAGGAAATAACACATTTAGAACACATCCATGTTTGAAAAGTCGTTCTTGCCTTTCAGTGTGCCCTCTTTCCGTGGGAGTGAGCGATGGACGAGTCTCAGACAAAAGAATTTCTGCTTCGTCGGAACTAGACAACAAGCACGCTGCTAAGGAAGGAAGAATTTCATACCGTACGGAACATGACGGGTGAGAGGATAATTTTTTGTGTGTTCTCATTCACGCTAGACATATGATTGATAGTGATGAGAAGGATAAGAAGGATATTGTCATGAAAGGTTCGCGATGATAGATTGACTTAATCGCTTGTTTCACGATTGTGTTACAATAGGAACGTGGACCGCGACGTTTCATCAGGTATACTATTGATCTTCATCAGGCGATGGTGTCGACCGGGATGCAGCAATATACGGAGTAAGGTGATTGCTGATGCTTGTGCGTCTCAACCGTCGCTTGGGCTGTTGCTGATTGGAGTATTTAGATCCTCGTTGTTCAGACTAGAAATTGTTCCCTGGGCGGTCTGCCTTGGTACCGAGAGATTGTTGTGTTGTTTGATCGTGGGCATTCACGCTTCAGGATTTTCATGTCCACTATCCCTGTTGATGTTGTCAGGGTGAAGTCACACGTGAATGGCCTCTTTAACCTTATGGGTGAACAAGAGGGGGTCTCGGTCAATAAAAATTTCACATGGTTCCGGAGCGGATAGTGTCCGCTCTCATTACTGTGAGCTGAAGTGGCAGATGAATGTGTTCGAGCAAGCAGTATGTCCCGATCGTGTTCCTTAATCCGTATCTGCATACATGTTCCCATGTCTCTAATATGCGCCTTGCAACTCTCGTAAAGAATCTTGTAGGCTACTCCGTCTTGTTTTACTAAGTGTTGTGTCCAATCCGAAAACAGTCCTTATGCCCTGTTGTTGTAGGCAACCGTGGAGTCTAGAGCTGGTAACCCTTCGACATACAGTAGCACCATACTAGATTTATTTTCAGGTGAAGGGTCTTTTGTGGCAGTTCGTTTCCTGGTTTCGTAACACTTTTCACAAATGAATACGGATAGCAGTTGAAGACAAAAACTGACGAGAACTGTCTCCTTTCTTGCGAAATCATTATAAACTGCCGGTCGATCGCATTGGCACTCGACAAAATTACGTTTTATACAGATTGTGGGTGATGTAAAACATTCGCTAGGTACTGGTGAGTGTCTAGCTTTTTTGTAGTTGCCGGTAGACAGGTACTCATCCCGCCATATCTCTAGTGACTGATGTGTTCAGAAAAGGAATTGTGTTGTCAGTCTCAGTTTCGACAATAAAGCGCACAATGATGAGAATTATGGTTACCAGTTAGCTCAGGAAGAGCACTGGACTTTGATGCGAAGGTCTAGTTTCAATTCCTGGCCCGACCAACACTAAGGGTCTTAAAATAGCCGAGGACAATGTGCTGTCTTTGCTTAGACAACTGCAATACGTTAGACTTTCTAGTCTTCTCTGACAAGGACGATGAACTGTAGGTCCCGTCTCACAACACTTGTCGTAAGTAACTTTGGGGGACGTTAAAGAACCTACACGCTGTTCGCAAAGAGTAGGGGACGTAGATCCAGACCTGTGTGTGCGTCTGACCTGTGTGTGCGTGTAATCTCATGGCTGGGTGGGAAATGCTCGGAATACTAGCTACATAAGCTGCTCTGAAATCCGAGGGTAAATAAAGCTATGATAATGATGATGATGATGATGATGATGAGAATGATGTCGATGATGATAAGGAGGAAGAGCAGGAGGAGGAGGAGGAGGAGGAGGAGGAGGAGGAGGAGAAGAAGGGGGAATAGGAAGAGTAGGAAGAAAAATAATGTTATACCAGGGTTCACCCCTTTGTGTTTGACTTTTACCATGGAGTAAAAGGAGGGGAAGATCAAACATTAGCTAGTTGACCCAAATGCCAAGTGACCCGATATTGAGACCAGAAGAATTAATTAACGCATTACATTGCGTAATCTTTTGATTGCCTCACAGGGCCTGGTGTGCTGGTCCCACATTCGAGTTGGCAACCCAATATCTACAGGTGGATATGTTATTACTTGTACGTGTGTCCGGTGTGGCAACGCAAGGCGTATCAGCGGAAAAGAGTTGGGTCAATCGTTATCTGCTTCATTACAGTCTGGACGGATCCGAGACGATTGTCGTCACTGACGGCAAAGGCGAAATGAAGGTTGGATTTCTATCATTGCACATTTTCATACCGCGATAGTTGAAATTTGTCTCACCGGATAACTCTGGTCCTTTCCCAAATGCATCTCCGTCGATAACTTCGAGAACCTTGGCTCTCGATACTTTTTTTAAAAACTATCATTATAAAAATAATACGGACAGCAATATTACCTACATAGCAAAAGACGCACACCCACGCACGCACACACTCCCCACGCACACGCACATACACACAAGTACTCAATTTACACCAGCATTAAAAAATATAAAAATACCGATTAACAGGTACAGGGGCCTCACAAGGTGCTATATTTTACTTAAGAGATAGATAGTAGTTACGCGAAAACTTTAATTTCATAATAATAATAATAATAATAATAATAATAATAATAATTTATTACATTTAATATAGCGCTTTAACTATTAAAATATTCTAAAGCGCTTTACAATATGTACAAGAAAATATATATGTAATAAATGGACAGAAATAATAATGATAATAAGAATATAAAATTACAAATTAAAAGCTTTCTTAAAAAGATAAGTCTTCAACTGTACTTTAAAAGAGTCAATGTTCCGACAGTTTCTAAGGCTAGATGGCAAAGCATTCCATACTGTTGGTCCAGCATGGAAAAAGGCTCGATCGCCAAAAGTCTTCCGTGTCACCTTAGGGATTACAAGCAATGTTTCATAATCAGACCGCAGGCTGTATCTAGTTCTAGGCTTTACAACAAGTAGTTCAGATAAATATTGTGGCGCCAGGCCGTTCAACGTTTTAAAAACTAAAAGCGCAATCTTAAATTCTGCTCTAAATTTCACTGGCAACCAATGAAGTTCCCTAAGTACCGGAGTAATATGGGCAAACTTAGGAATTAAGCATGTAACCCGAGCCGCCGCATTAAGAACTTTTTGAAGTCGGTCATATTGATATTGCGGAAGCTTATACAAAAGAGCGTTGCAATAATCTAAATGTGGTGTAACAAACGCATGAATTAAACACTTTGTCGTTCATAAAAGTGCAATAATATGAATGTGACCTTATATCATTGAAGTTTGAGGTGATGTTCCTGTATTAGGAGCCTATCCAATTTCCCTCTTTTGCTGTCCTCCACTTCCAAAACTGCTTTCACTTTGCTACAAATACAACTCTAGTCGGTGTAACATTCTTGACTTCACAGCCATCAGGGGCACCCAACGAACAAATTGAGCAAAGAAGATTTTAGGGATATTTCTAGACTGCTTGTAATGTTTACAGACTGTTTAAAGAGATGTTTTTGTCAGCTAGAAAAATTTGATCTGTTCGGATTTCTTAGCTGAGAATTGAAGTGCCCGAAAATTTTAGGGAATGAAATCGTCATTTCAGAAATTGCTAGCAGAACGTTACCTTTAAAAAACTTCTCAGCGACCTATTTGCTTACCCGAAAATGCTAGGTGACCTTTTTAACAGCCAAAAATTGCAAAAATATCCCTTCCAAAAATGTAAGAGACTATTTTCCCCTGGATTTCCCTGATTCCGAATCTTTTTGGTGATGTTTTAGTTAAGAAATCAATAGATTTTTGGCAATGTAGAATCCGAAAGTCTTAGAGCGGGTAGACTCTCCCGAACAGATATTTCACCGAAGTTTCTCGTTGGGTGCCCCTGAGCCATGAATGTACTGCTTCGAGAGTAAGATACGGTGATCATAAAGAAGGGAGTCAAGTGGTTGAGTGATACCAAGAATTACATCAATTTCAGAAATTGTATAACTTTCAAAACGTGAATGACAGAGACTGTACAAATAAGCATTCAAACAACAATGAGGCATGCTTTCCTCTGTTGTATGACAAAAGGTACAGGGAGGAAACTCACTCTTCCCAATCTCAAAAGGGAAGAAGGGTAAGATTCTGTTTAAGTTCGCGTGATTTTGTATCAATATCGCATTCGAAAGGGATTGAGTAAGTAGTTCCCCAGTCAAGAGAGAGATTATTGGAGGCATAGTGATTGTCGAATTTCCTTTTCGCTGTAGGTGGTTTTGATATTTTTTGACGGTGTTAATTCTGTTTCGGAATACTTCCCATTAAAAGCTTTCGTCTTTAGTAGTACGTCACTGACTTGCATTGTTAGTCACAAGCTTTTCCCACTCAGGCAGCAGGGAATGACACAAGCCCTTTAAGTATAGTAAATCTAGCAATTAAGTTGTAGTTCTATTATGCGTGGCTCAATATAGACAAATTTAAATAAGTCTCCTACTTTGCAGAATCCAGAATGGGACGAAAAAGGAAGTAAAATAAAGCGAAATGTTATGATAAACGACTACTCCGAAGGAGGACTTAAAATGATGGATATAGAGTGTTTTAACAAATCCCTTAAGACATCTTGGATTACAAAAATATCTTGATACGAAAACAGCAGCAGTTGGAAGAGTCTTAGTTGACCTGGAACCTCAAGCATACGGATTCAAGGCCATATTTCTGGGAAACCTTAATAGTCAGAAAGGATGTGCGCTGTTTGATCAAGGTATCGGATCCCTTTGTTAAAGAAATTCTTGAAATCTGGTCGGATGCGTTCTTTGACGAAAATCACCTATTATCTTCACCCTTGTGGTATAACCCACTCATAAGAATTGAAAACGGACCCGTCTTTTTTAACGATTGGTTTCTCAAAAGTATAACCAAAGTTAAACATTTGTTGGACGACTGTTTTGACTTTCTATCGCTGACTGCTTTCCAAAACATATATACCCTGCAAATACCACCTTTAACTTATTGTGTGGATTGGTCTCGGCAATCAACTCTCTTCGCGGGCAAAGTGAAAGAACTCAAGCTAGTTATGAGAGCTCCTTTTTGAAATTTCTAGAGAATTGAAAACCATCTAGATTTGTCTATAAGAAGTTAGTATATAAAAAAAGTGAACAACCAACCCTAAGCCAAGATAAATGGCACAATGAAATCAATCTTACACACGGTAAAAAAAATTAATTGGAAAGCAGCCTACGTTTTGGCCTCCAAATGTACCAAGAGCTCAAAACTTGTTTTTAATTTTAAATTCTTACATCGAGGACTATTGACCAACAGCTTTCCTCAAAAAATAGGACTTACTGACAATGAGATGTGCCCTTTTGCCAAAACGGAAAAGAAAGCCTTCTCCATTTATTTTGGGACTATAAGGAAACTCGTTTCTTTCGGAATGATGTTGTTTCATGAATAGAGACCTGCAAAATTACTAGCAAAGATGACACTTTTCAGGCAGAGACTTGTTTGGGAGTGAGGCCAGATACTTCTAAATACAGCTTGCAAATCAACTTCTGTTTTCTGACAAGTAAATATTTCATCTATTTGCGTAGGTTTAAAGGACGGAGCCCAACGCTCGAACAATTCTTAGGATATTTACAATATATTTACAAACTCGAGAAGAACGATAAAATTACACGAAAGAAATAGGAACCTTTAGTATCTTTTTTGTAGCGAATAAGACAGACACCTTGCTCTCCAGCAGTTCATCTACAGAGTATTATTGGCTACTCTTAAACCAATAGCGCCTCTGCACCACTAAACTGTAAGCATTCGATTTAAAACTAAGTAAAACATTGTCATTGTCATTTATCTTTGTGTCTGGGGTAGTAGCTTGTGTGCATGGGGTGGGAGACGGGAGGTTTGTGTGTGTGTGTGTGTGTGTGTGTGTGTGTGTGTGTGTGGGTGTCTGTGTGTGTTTTCGGTGTGATTCCAGTTTAAAAAGTAATGTTTACTCCCGTAAGTCAAGTTTTATCTTCTCTTTTTTTTAAAATAAATGTTGCGGTTTTGTAACAAAAACAAACAAACAAACAATAAAGTGGTGACACGGAGAAATTAAAAAAAAAAAGAAAAAACTGAAAGTAAGCAGGACAACAGCCCCTTGTGAGATAGAAGGGGTAGGGGGATGAAGTACTCCATTGCGGCATAGATTGTATACAGGTAGTGCTAGGATAGCTAATGTTAACTGCTTTGGTTACTTGCTCCATGTTGGAGGGACCGAGATTTAGCAACTCTGTGTTTTGGTTATTTACTTTTAACCCGAATACTTACCAAACATACTTAATATAACCGAGAGTTTATCAAAAAACTCCGTGTTTGCTACAAAGAGAGTTAGATCATCGGCAAAAATGACCCGTTTTAGCTCCTGTTCGTCGATTTTAATCCCTTTAAGGGTTGTGTCAATTCTGATATTAACAGCTAGGACTTCCAATACAAGAATAAAAAGATGAGGGAGAGAGGATTACCATAGACACCCCTCGAGATAGTTTAAAGTGTGGGGTTGCTAAACCATTGTTCATCACAGTACACAGTTTGATGTATCAGAGTAAAACGCATTAATCCAGGCAATAACGGATGGTTCAAAGTTAAACTTTTCAAGAGTGTTTCAAAGAAAATTCCAGTTGACTGGGTCAAAAGCTTTATCGAAATCTATTGCTACCAATAAAGAGCTAATATTTTTTTGAAGCTGTATAAGACAAGATCAGTCATCAATTAAGCGTACCGCATCAAATATTGTTCTGCCATTAATGCAAGCATTCTGATTACTGTATGGTGTATGATATGTGGTGATACCTTTTCAATCCTTTTAGCAATGACTTTAATAATTTATTTACATCCTACTTTGACGTCAACATTAATCAATGAAATTAGTGTCCATTTTTTTTATTTGACGTCGGTCACGATCTTTTTCCTCTAGAGGAACAGTAATTGCTTGTTTTTGTGATGCTGAGAGCTCCTCCTGCCTATAAGATTAGGCAATTTCAATGTTATTTTTGACCCGGAGTTTGATGGTCAAGGTGGCGTTGTAAAATTAAAAGAATCTGCCAGACGGATCGAAAATGTCTGTTCTCGGAAAGGTTTAGTTGATATCTGGAGAATTAGGAATCCAAATCTAAAAAGGTTTACGTGGAGGCAGAAAACGCCTTTTGTGCAAAGAAGGCTCCATTTATGGTGGATAGATAATGCTCTTCAAGAGGATGTAGATCAGCTTATATTATTGCTTCTATCAAGTCAGATCACTCGGCAATCGTCCCAATTGTCAATAGTGTAGGAAATCAAACACGTAGACCCTCCTTTTGGAGATTCAAGGCAAGCTCACTGGACGATAAAGATTACGTAGACGTGGTAAACAGAAAGTATCAAATCTTGATTGAAGAGTTTAAGGATGTAAAGGGCCCGAGACTGTTGTGGGATCTCATCGAATATAGGGTTAGACGGGAGAATATGTCGGCACCCTTCAGAGTGACCATGTGCATTTCCTTGAAATCGTGAAGGAGCGCTCAGATATATTAAATAATAAAAGGGAAGGAAGCATTTATCTAGGGGGACATAAATACAGACTTTTAAAATACAACAACGACAACCAGACACTGATCTGAATATCTTGGTATGCTACATAATCAGGGCTTCATGCCACTGATTACTAAAGCCACCCACTTTACAAATCATTCGTCAACTTTAATAGAGCATATCTACACGAATGCGTTTCACACAGTCATAGAAGCAGGACTCTTCTTAGCTGATGTTTCCGACCATCTACCTTTATTCTGTACAGTCACAAATAAGCCCTTCATACCAAATGAAGAAAAATATTTTCGCGATTTTTTCTCATTTTGATAGGGACGCATTTCTGAAAGATTTAGAGGGTATGGAATTTAATTGCCTAACCAATGACAACGTAAATCAGAGTATGAACACGTAACGTGGTTGACTTACTGCAAGCTATTTCCAATAAACAAGCACCAAAGCGCAAGTTAAATAGCAGAAGGAAAAGCGTATGAACAAATCATGGATTACTAATGCTTTCATTTAATACTTCTGTAAACGAAAACAAATTATAATTGAAAGCTCTTCAGATCTCATTTTCCAAGCAACGACCCGAACAAAACTAAGGCATAAAAAAAACCCATACCAAGAAATTAAATAGGATCAAAGAGGCAGCAAAAAAACTATTTCAGTGCGCAATTTCGTATTAATAGCGAGAACTTTAAAACAATTTGGAAACTAATTGGTGCGCTAATTAACAGGTAAAAAACGCAATACGCAACCAGTCATAACAAAATTACTAAATAACAATAAATCATATACGGATCGTATCAATATTGCCCATCGATTAAACACTCATTTTTACAAGTGTCGGTAGCAATCTTTCCAGAAATCTTCTCCAGAGCATTACAAGCCCTATCGAATACATAAATCGGTCGGTTTTAGAGAGTTTCATGTTCCATGGAATTAACACACATGAAGTACAGGACGCAATAATGGGATTAGGCACCAATAAATCCTTCATAAGAATTCGTCCCAGGTGCATTAAACTTGCGTGCTCCCTTAAATGTGAGGCACTTGCACAAATTTTCAAGCAATCCTTGCCTCAAGGGATTGTTCCAGATATTCTTAAGATATCAAGAATAACCACTATTGACAAAGCTAGCGAAACAATACATCCGGTAAATTATCTACCAATTGCAACTTTGTCAGTTTTTTTTTTGTCAAATACTTGAAAAAATCATTTTAAAGCAGCTTAATAACTACATCGAAAAACAACATACAGTGGAACCCGGTTAATACGGACACCAAGGGGACATGCCATAGTGTCCGTATTATCCGGGTGTTCGTATTAAGCGGGCTCTCAGAGAAAACGTCAGCAACACATGTTTTATCGATATAAGGACCAAAGCAGACAGTTTTACGAGAAAACGTTGTTTAATTTCTTAACTGTAACAGTGACAAGTTCATCCTAAAGTAACCTTGGGATCATTTATCATAGTCTCAGGGTAAAATCTTTTAAGTTTTGTACAGCAGTATTGTTATTGAAACAGGCATGACACTGGATTCGTTTGTTCATTTGAAAAAGTCTGTGACTTTACTTTGTACTGACGCTTTTAGTTTGCGACTCAGCCAAGTAGACTGAATATTAGGCGGAACCTTTGAAAGGTCATTGGCCGTTTCTGATAGGTGTTCGCTCCTTCGACGCGGCATTGACCTCAATAATATCCTCATCACTGTCGTCGTCTGGTGAATTCTGAGAAGTGGATGCGGATAGACTGGAGACAAATTCCTCCTCGCAGTTAGCAGTCATCTCGGCGCACGTTGGCAGAGTAGAACCTGCTTTTAAGGCTTCACCTGGTGAAGGTACATCTGTGCCAGATGCGCAACTTGCATCGCGCAACAATGAATTCATCTGCACCAGTTCACTATCTTCTAGTTCCTGGAATGGATCAAATTCTTGGTGTTCCTCAGTAAATGAAACTAGAGATTCGTCTTTGGAAAGAAAACCAGCCTTTATAAAGCATTTCTTGATAGTTGATTCTGACACGTTTTCCCAGGCCTGGGCAATCCACCTAATGGCTTGGAGTAAATCCACAGACTTGGACACCTGAGTGACAGAGTTACAGTAATCTATTTTGCTAACGACATGTGTCAGCATCCGTTTCATGTATTTTAGCTTGAATGTTTGAATTATTCCAAGATCAAGAGGCTGGAGTCTGGATGTACAATTTGGTGGAAACAACACAATCTTGATGGGATCGTATTTGCCTTTCATATCCATTGTCGAGAAATAAAATAACATTCCTTCGCTCTCGTGCTAATTTCTGGTTAAGCTTGGATAGCACGTCATCTAGGACGTTAAAATCCATCCAGGCTTTAGGCTGACTGAAGTATGAGCCGGGTAGTTGAGAAGCAACGCGGGATTTTTTTACTTGCCGATAACAATCGGTTCTTCTTTACCGCCCGCCGCATTAACAAAAAATGCGCACCTTATTCTTTCTTTGGATTTTTTCCCTCCAGTACGCTGCTTTGATACCTCAGCTAGAGATCTGTTTGGAAGTGCTCGAAAAAATTGACCCTCTCGTCCATGTTGAAGATGTTCTCTGGGGAGTAGCCACTCAAGATATTCGGTAAGCGCTCTTGCCAAGATGTTACAATTTCCTCCCAAACTCCTCCTGCTTCACCACTTATAACTTTGCTTTTAATGTTAAACCTTTTCTTGAATCTGTCAAGCCATCCATTAGACGCTGTGAATTCTGAGTCTCCAAGCTCTTCACTCGCTCGTTTCTAGCAACATTGGTCCGGTCACTGGAATGTTCTTGATTCTTGCCTTTTGGTACCGCTCATACGTTGCCTCGTCGATATTTTGCGTTTGTGATGCTCTAGCTCGTTTAGAGAGTGCATTCTTGTTTGCGCTGTATTCGTCTAATATTTCAGTTCTCTTGGCTAAAATAGCGCTAGACGTTAGCAACAACCCAGCAATACGAGCGGAGGATGATCATGGTACAGCTCGCAGAAAGCAAACAACGTCAAAGAGGAAGAAGGTTAAGAGCAATGACTGCAACAAAAAGCCAAGGAAGTGAAACGTGTGTAACAGGAGGCAGAAAACTTTATTAAATGACTATACGTAGTACAAGAGTCAAAGACAGACTGTTCAAAATCAATAATATGTCACGCTACTTCGTTACCGTTTTTTTAGCGCAGTTCTGAATACAAAATGTTATTCACCCGTCAAAATCTGTCACTATTTGAACAGGGTACAATGTCTACAATTATCACATAATTGTGACGATGAAAATAGACAGTGTGCAGATAACCAGTGTCCGTAAAGCGGGGTTGACAAAATATGAGAGTTTGTGACTCAGGACACAGAAAGGTGTCCGTTGTCCTATTACCCGGTGTCCGTATAAAGCGGGTTAATTTTTGAGAAAATATATGAGCTTTTTGTCGGGACAAACGAAACTGTCCGTATAAAGCTGGTGTCCGTAGAGCGGGGTTCCACTGTATTCTATATGTTTCAAATTCATTCAACAGCAAAATTCATTCAACAGCTCTGGCCATTAGACAATTTAAGAAATCAATGAAAGGCCATCCATGGTAATCTTTACCTGTGTTTTTTTTGTAGACTTCTCGAAAGTCTTCGATACAGTAAATCACGAACTATTACTAAAAAAGGTTGAAGCATATGGAATAAGAGGTCGTCCTTTGAAATGCTTTAACCACTATCTAACAGATAGGCAGCAACACACTTCTCTACCACACGTCGAATCACCCTAACAAACCATGACCACTGGAATTCCGCAGTGGAGCGTGCTGAGTCCATTGCTATTTCTTCCCTATATAAACGACTTGCCAAGTTGCTCTGACAAATTAAGTTCCAAGATTTTTGCGGATGATTCCCGTAGTTATGTGGTGATGTTCATGCCCCTTTTGACGGTTGGAAATGGCAAGGTGTGATTGGTTGAATTTGAATTTCGCGCCAGGAAGGAGCCTTCTGATTGGTGGATAGCCAAACACGGCCATTTTGAATAAATTAGTGCTTGGCGGGGTCTATCACACTCAACCGGAAGTGGCGTCACACTAAATCCGGAGTGAGTCAGAAATGAAGTATTTTTAACAGTAGAAACGATTTAATGACAAAAACTTGAACTGTTGGCCCTGTTCATCGGGGCGATGGAATACCCAGGCCTTCCGTTCCAACACACTTGACGGGCTGACGGCAACTCAAGTAACAGAGTCCAAGGTTCGGCGTGTCACTTTCGGTCATGGCGGCACGCGAGGGTTTGCCGCAGTAGCAGAACAAGGGCCCAAACCAAATGTCCGAGTGCATTTGGTCTTGGAGAGCGGCGATCATTGGTGTGGCTCGGTCCTCGTCCACCCATAGGGCGCAATGATCGGTCACGCACTGCACCTAGACCCATCCCTTTCTGGAGACGTTATGGTACAGGGACAGATGGTGGAACGGGCACCGCAAGATCAGCGTGGGTGGAGCGAACCCTGGATATTTGCTGGGGCCCAACGGTGGTGATGTTGGGGCTTGACCTTCCTCCATCACTTCGTCTTCGTGTGGGGGCAAGAAGCTGCACGTGTAGACCTCGTCAGGCGATTCGTAAGGGGCGGCTGCTCCACGGGCTGGGGCTGAGGCTGAGGCTGAGGCTGAGGCAGAGGGGTCAACGGGTCGACCACAGGGACCGTGATGCTGGCCAACAGTTCCTCGAGGAGTCTGAGGTTCGGGCCTCTGCATGGTCTTGGCTTCCTCCTCCTTCTTCTTCTGTTCTTGGGGCCCCGTCTGTTCTGTTGTGGGTTGGGGGGACACAGGCGCCTGCCGAGTCCTCTTGCGGGGTGGTGGGCCACCACAGCTGTTGCAAGGCATGGGTGTCGTCGGGCAGCAGAGCACTCAGGTCCAAATGTTGGCCCCCTTGGGCGTGACATTGGGTAGCGGCTTTTTGACAGGCTTTCTGCTGGGTGGGCGTGGGCCGCTCGGACTTTTTCTTTTCGGGGCACGGCTACTTGGCTGGTGACAGGTCGTCGTACTCTCAAGGCATGCTTATGCTTTTGGACGGTACAGGGAGAAAACCAGAATGAAACGTGGGGTGCGTGAGCGTCGTTCTTATACCTCCGTCGGTACGCCCCCCCCCAAGCTTGACGGAATGACCTCATCAGGGCCAACGCCAATTGCTGGAGAGGGTTTTGGTGACGTCCCAGTAAAATTACGGACCACACATGGGCCGGGAAAGTACGGAGCACGTGGCACGTACCCGGCATGCTCGGCACCCGCGTCTATAAGGGGGAGCAAACCCCGCGCATCGTCGCAGTCATGAGTTATAGTTATCTCCTCCAGCCATACGACTATTTCTTGGAATGAGTGAGATGTGGCCATCGCCTTGGAATGCTCGGAAGTGGGTCTTCTCTACGATGCGAGGACCGCAGCTGCCTTCACACCACGAAAGCCTCCTCCACAGATGCAGACGTCGCCGGAAAAGCAAGAAACCGACCCCATTCCCCGTTCAACCAGTCCTTGGAGATCCATGCCCTAGAGCAGGAACTGGAGTGTGGTCGACGCAAAGAGAGGGACGCGAAGGAGGTGTGTCACCAACACGAACGGGCCCGCGACCAGCTCTAAGACCTACGGGACCAGTTCTCAGACTTGCATGGGGCCGGGGAGGAAGTGAGCAGCATCACCTGTCAAGCAAAAGCGCGTCTCTGCAAGAAGTTCGAGACCGAAGTGCAACAATGGAGAATGTGGCATGTCTGGTTCGACCACCTGCTGGATTACGTGTTGTGCGACCTCTGCAAGGAAGACAAAGACGAGGCGTACTTCGACGTGATAGTTAGCACGTACGAGACCGTCCACGAATGGACACCGGCCTATTGCCCCAATGTAGAGCATACAGACAATGTCTCGCCTTGCCCGAGCACATCAAGTTCGTGCATGCGCGTCTCGTGGAACCCGACCACGCGTGAAATTTTTAGCTTGTCAGAAAGAATAAAAGGCCATGTTTTGGAAACCCCTGTGTTCATTTGGGATCATGTCTTGGTTCGGGTTGGGTACGAGTTGGCTCAGAAGGCACCTTGTGCCCTGGGTGTAGGTGTGTCTGGTCGACATGGTGGGGGTGCCTGCCATGTGCCTCGACTTGGAAGAGGAGGAGGCCGAGGTCGAGTCCCCGCTGGAGGTCTTCGAAGTGTTGATCGACCGTTCCCGATTTCACTGGGCCAATTTCATTGCTTTCGTGGCATGGTTGGTGCGACAGTACCCCTATTCACGTGGTAGGTCCTGGTTCAAACGGCTCTCCTCTAAATCATAGTGCACAAACCGCCCGCCCCCTCCCCCAAAAAAGAAACACACTACAACCCTGACTTGGGTGCTGCTCACTTTAAGACCAGCGTTCGTTTATTGCACTATAAAAAGGGTAGAATCCTTCTGACAGAA
>BLFK01000395.1:91229-99382 GCA_014634185.1 Astreopora myriophthalma | reverse complement strand
TGGGGGCAATAAACAGATGCATCACACAATGAAAACCATAAGAAGTCAAAACCATCAACTCGGAAGTTATGAAATAAACAAAGTCTCACTCAGCTGCTTTGATGATAAAAGATATATATCAGAAGACGGTATAATAAGCTATGCATACGGGCACCATGCCATCAAAAACTAAATTATCATTCTTTACTTTTTGACATATCAGTATTCATTAATTTGAAGAAGATATTTTATGACTTCAACTGAAAAGTCTGATAAATCAATTTTCTTCAATCAACATCGGCGTATTTGTATTCTCTATACAGGTGCTGCTGCTGTGGTTTGTGCTTGTTGTAGCGGTTTGTATTTACTGTAGGGGCTTGTAGCGACTCTAGCACTTCGTCGTTGATTCTTGAGTTGAATCTTCAATTGATTGATATTTTGCTTTGTCTGAATAACTTCAGCTACAGATCTTCTCTTCTTTTCATAAGAAATAATCTTTTTATACTCTTCCAACGATTGTATTTGTAATGCTACAGCCCTTTCTTCTTTCAGTAAATCAACTGCATCCAAATTACCAATCGCTTGTGGCATATCGAAGGAAAACGTCTGATTAGATCCCATAAAACTTTCAAGAGTATAAATGGAATCCTGAAGGTTTTGAACATAAGATTCATATTGACGAGTAGCTTCATCAAAACTCAAAGGCATCTTCGATGTTGTTAATTTAAAGACAACCAACTTTTTATCAAAATGTTTTTACTTCTGATAAAAATATCAGAAAATTACAAACGAGATACAATTCTGATTGGTTAGAAAAATCATACGACTGTCTCGTGATGACTCATTTTTCTGGGGGAACCCCCTCTTAAGACCTCCTGTGTTTCCGAGAAAGTCACGCTTGGTGATTTTTCTGAGAAAGCCACACAATAAAAATATATAGTTTATAAAAATACGAGACCAAAATACTATAGCAGAAAATCAAGCCATTATATGGAAAAGTAGTATGGAGTTGGGGAGTAAGAGATCATTTTTAAAAATGGTCTCGTACCCCCAACTCTATAACTACTGCGGGATGTATTGGTTTAGTAAGAATTATGTTGAATGGCGTTGGAAGGTTGAGAAGTGTATCAACAACAAATGTGTACAGGAAAGAGGGAAATGTTGAGTACTTCAACTGTGAAAGATATAAAGACGAAGAAGACATGATGAGAATGAAGTGAGCGTGAATACCTTAAATAATAGTTGCGGTTGCAGGGAGAATAGTGGTAAACTACCCTTTCCGGGAGAAATGAGTGTGGTGTGTGTGTCCGGACCGTTCATGAGACTAATTTACCATGGGAAATATCCATACGCAAGGGAGAAAAGGCACTGAGGTTTGTCATTTACTTCAACATGAAACCGCTATTTTAGCTGTGGTGTGAAAAAGTAGCCTCTGCCGACAAAGGATTTTTTCATGTTCTTGACTGCATTGGTTGAGTATTGTGTGAGCGTTGTGTACTAGGAGATCAGAGTTGTGGCAATTTCTTTATTCGCGCAAAAGTCACGCCATTTGACTACACAACTGACGATTAATTTTGCTTAGGAATTGCGTGACGAATTTGTGGGCATTGAAGGGTTGTTGGAAGAGGCTACTTTTCGCAAGGTAGCTCACACTGAAAATGTAGCCTTTGCTCGGCGGGTATTTGTGCTGTTGAGAAAGATTGACGTTGATATGAGGGAAAAATGTGGTGTAACTCTTTGTAACAACTGTATACCTAGCCTCCCACACAGACGTTCTTAGACTTGTCACTCGTTCCTCCCTGTTTGTGGGGAGGAACGCGTGACAAGCCTAAGAGACTACTGTATACGAAACCTTCATAGTAGCGGGAAAAACATTTTTAACATCATTCTTGTTTGAATGGGTTTTTCACGATCATGTAAACCCTAACAAAATGAATTAAGGTCTTATAGCATAATGAAAGATTCATAGCAGTAGAAAATGTAAGTTTTTGTTTGAAGCCTATAGTGCTCGAGTAAACTAGAACAAAAGGAATCAAGATTAAGACTGCTGTGTCGCCAACTGAAGGATGGGGAAAATGGAGGATTTTGGTGTTTGCTTGGATTTATCGTTAATATTGGGAGATCAAGAGGGTCTGTTCCATTATATTTTGTTGAGCAATTAGCTTGTGAAGTAGGTTTTAATTATTTATTTTTGACAAATACTTGTAACAATTATAAACAATTTAACAACGGTCATGTCTGATACTGTAGGAAATAGGAAGAAAATTGTAACCTAATTTCAGGCTACAAAATTAAGACTACCCTTCCCTCCAAAACAAGGATGGGAAAAAGGAGGGTTTTGGTGTTTGAGTAGTTTTATCATTGCTTGATTTGGTGGGAGGGGGAGTTCTGTTGTACGTGTTACTTTGTTAGATTCAATAACACTTATGTACCATGGTAACGAAATAGAAATAAAATTACGATGGATATTAGAAACTCAACAACACTAACGTAGCTTTTAACAACTGGTAAAATTCGAGAAACACTAACGTAACGTCTTGCATGAAATAGAAGAAAAACTTAGATATCTTCGTGCAAATCAGTATGGGAAAAGTAAACTATTTACAGCGATCTTACCTGCACTCCTATTGAGGTATGGAGGTCTGGCAGCCACACAGGAATAATACTAGAACACAAGGTACTACGAATAGCCAGTCCAGTAAGCATACCCAGTCTCAAAAGAAAATCCCCAAAACTAAAACCCGAAAGAGGAAAAACGTGAAAGGAAAAAACAAAAGCTAAAGGGGAAAACCTTAAGAGGGAAGTAGACGTTTCGGGAAGGACGTAGCGGGAAACGCGGTGACGAAATTCTTTAAGTCATTAAAATCAAGATAAACTCGCGAGGCTTTTCGAGGCTGAGGCAAGCCGGAATCTGAAGCAAGCAGGTCACAGGGGGCCCCAGCCCGGAGGACATCGGCTAACTTAAGGTAATACAACGCAGTTTTTGAGTTCGTCCAACCAACATGCGACATAACATCTGCCAGTGGAGAGCCCGACAGGGCTAAGGTAACAGCGCAGCCTGAACGAAAACTATGAAGGGTTTCGCCATTGTCGATATGGGCATCCCGCAGATATTTTTTAAGGCGGGATTCAGCCGTAGAGCTTAAAAGAGGCTTGTCGACAATGTGGCCCTGTTGATTAGTGGCCCGAAATAAATGGCCACTGGAGAGACTGATTCCCAATTCTTGAGCGATTGCTACATAAGTCTCAATACCCTTAATAGGGCATAAAGTGGGATTAGGATGACGGCGCATTCCAAATATATTGGAGGCGCCATCCCTAAGAGTCTTTCCCCATATGTGATGGAACAAAAATCCATTATCAGCTGGGAAGCGAGCGATTTCAGGTGTTTTGACTTGCCCTAGGTCACCTCCTCTATCTCCGGAGAAGAACAAGGTCTTGAAGAATGCTTGATCTCTAGCCGTAATAAAAATGTCGGTCGGCGTGAGAGAAGTGAGGAGAAGACGCTTTTCAAGATGACGTGAGAGTAAGAGTAGCTTGTCCAGGAAAATGGGAGAAGCTTGCTTGGGAGTTACCCGAGCCTGAAGTTGCTCAGCGGTAACTTCCTTTAGATACTGCTTGACCAGAAGATCAGTAGCTGGATTACCGAGCAAAAGAGTGCGGTTCCAGTCTCCTTGGCGTCCCACCTCGGAAAAGATATATAGGAATCCACCGTGGAATAGGCAAGGCGCAAAGGACATTGACAAAGAGATGTGCCCCGTTGACCAAGATACGGACATCCGGACTTATGAACTTGCGTCTTACCCTTGAGATCCTTAAACACCAGGAACCGACAAACATCCAAGGGGGTAGCATCGAAAAGGCTTTTTTGGCCTGGCAAAGCAAAAAGGAAGCTTTCTAGTTCAATCTTTAAGGACTGCTTCTGCTTGGAATAGGCTGTTGACAAGTGATTTGATTGTAGGAAGTTAATACGGCCGTCAATAGCAGAGAGGTTAAAGGTAACGGGCGTCGGGACCAGATTGTGCACACGTCGCCTGGAATAACCACAATTCTGGCAAAAACGGAAGGTGTGATCGTTGGCATAATGGCAAGTTGGGCATGACACGGCAGGAACAAATAAGCGAGGGACAGGGGGAAGGCCCTAAAGAGAAGAAAACAATGGTAATGAAAAAAGGAGAAAGTAAGAATTATAAACAGTTGAATAAGCGAGAATAAAATAGAAGTCTACTGAGCTCAATACATAATTCTATTTTTTTTTATTGTTGTTGTTGTTGTTGTAACTAATCACAAGAGATGGGTTAACAATGTTGTAAGAACGTTGCAAAAGAAATTCACAAGACTATTTCATGGCAAAGTTATGCGGAAAACCCATAAGTCCCAGGGAAGGGGCCAGGAAGAAGAAAAACCATGGGGGGAGGGAGAACAAACTATATCCGGTGTTCCCCGAGGTGCCAATAGGAAAGAGGGAAATGATTGAAGTAGAGGCCACCAAAATTTGCGAGGCCGAACGTCAGGAACAACAAGAGTGCAAGGAATAGACTGGGTTTTAGCAAAGCGCAAAACTTGAGGAATGAGTATAATGGGAGGGAAAATGTAAGGATTAGAAAACAGGTGACCATGATTAGCTGGAAGCTGAGCAAAAACATTGACCCCAGAACAACCAGGAGTTGGGTATGGAGAAAAGAAAGGAAGTGGGGAGCCATCAAAAGAGCATTGTACATTTGACGGCAAAGCCATCAAATCTGCAGAGTGACCAAGCCGGCCCCCAAACTTCACCTGAACCTGCGACCAGGCAGACGGGGATAACTTGGCATCCTGCAGAGACAAAACTCGCGAAGGGGGGTCCGCAGGATTAAGAGGAGAGGGAATATAACAAAGGTTGAGATGAATATTAGTTTTTGTGACAACCCAAAACAGCTTCTTAAGAGCATTAGAGAGGGCATGTGATTTTGCACCCTGAGACTGCCAAGACCTAATGAGAACTTGGCTATCAGTAAATACGTCTACCCAGCTGTCACGGAAAGATAAGGCCTCTAGAGCATTGACAAGGGCTAATGTCTCCTTGACATTTATGTGAAGACCGCGTTGATCCGCAGGCCAGTAATCGCGTATCATGGCGTCATGGGCGTTGGGACCAAGGGAGCACGCCCAAGCGAAGGAAGAAGCATCAGAACATAATTTAACTTGATGATGAAGCTCTTGGCGCCAAGGAAGGTAACCAGTCCAAGATTCAAGGAACAACCAATGTTGAATTTCGTCTTTTAAAGACCCCGAAACAGAAATTGGACGAGAAGAGCGGAGACCTTTTGCAATAGCAATGTTGAGCTCATTAATGAAGAGGCGAGCTCCCGGGACCGCAAGGGCAAAAGACATGTACTTTCCAGATAAACGCTGAAGGGTTTTGACGTCTGTGGAGCTACAGCTAAGAACATGGCGGGTGAGGGAGAGACACTTCTGCTTCTTTTCCTGGATAAGCAAAAAGGCCTGACGAACCGAATCTATCAAAAAGCCAAGGTAAGGGACAACCTGCCTAGGGGTAAGGATGGATTTTTTAAGGCCAAGAAAGTATCCCAAACTAATGAGGGTATGACAAACTATAAAAATTGCGGATGATGCCCGAGCAAGGGATTTCTCCCGTTGCGAGGGGAGAGGGGCATAAGCTGGAGCCTTGATGGATAGCTGGATTTCCCCTGTGTGGCGATCATCGATGTACAACGAGCAAGGTATAAGAACAGAACGAAAGTAATGGGAGGCGAGAAGCCCAACAGAATGGTAGATGTATGCCGAGGATTTCCAGCCAAAGGGTAGAGTATTACTTGTAAAAAACCATCCACCCCATTGAAAACCAAAATAGGTACGACTCTCTGGGCAAAGCAAGATATGATCGTACCCGGATTTGTCATCACACACTGACTGGAAAGAAGAAGGGGTAACATAACGTGGCAGACTAGAAAGAGAATCCAACTGAAAGGGTGTGTCCTTGATCCATAAATTAAGAAAGCGATTATCATTGCACAGACGCGGCTTTGACTCTTCCACTGTTAAAGGTAAAACCAGATAAGGAGGGTCAACGTGACCCACTTTTCCCCAAAGAGAGATTGCCCCGGATGCTAGGCGAGCGATAATAGTATCAGAGATAAACTTAGATAAGGGTTTACAAGAGATGGCATTAGGAAAGGTCTTACGCGGGGGAAAACTAGAGTCAAAGTTTTCCCCCTTATATTGGCCTTTGAAGGGTATGTCAACACAGTTTTTGATCCAATGCAAAATCTTGGGAGTGAGTTCGAATGGAGCACACTTGGAGATACGTTCCCAGGCAGGAAAGCAATTGTGGAGATAACCTGCGACAAAGGTTTCCGGATCCCGAAACGCGAGCATAGAAGGGTCTCCAAGGGCATGGCCATCAAGAACTGCTTCCACAAATTCCAGAGAGACATGGCCATTGTTATCTGTCATCCCCTGAGCCATCTCAAGAGGTGAGTTATCCAACTTGACCCAACGTACTGAAGGTCTGGGTACACTTTCTGGGTTGAAATCAGGAGTAACTTCCCACTCCGGAAAGATATAGGTGAGCTTAAAGTGCTTGGGAGGGGACTAAAAGAAAAGAAAAAAAGTGAAAAAAGAAAATAAGGGAGGAGATGGCTCAAGGGATGACAGCTTTGAGCCTCAGTAATCCGAGAGGGAATTAGACTCCCATTCAAAACTGTCATCCTAGAGCGGGGCGCAAATAGGGAGATAAAGAAAATTAATGGACTCTAGGACAATATAATTTTATTAACCAGCAAATTTAGAGGGAGATACAAGAAATAGGAGAGATCTACTTATTAATGCCACGACCCCGCCTAGAATACGGGGTGTAGCGGTTTACAAATTGGCTACGACGAAAACATCTATTTGCGAAGTGGCCGGGGATGCCGCAATAGAAACATACGAGACGCTGGGGCCTGGAGGACCCTCTACCAGAAAAACCAGGCAGATCTTGATTAACGGTGGGAACTCGTTGGGTGGGTTCTGAACGAAGCAACTTGTCCACCTTCGAGATGCGGTCTAAAACCTGCGTATATTCTTTATCGGCAAACAAAGCAATAAAGTAAGCTTGAAATACTTTATTCGACTTGTGAAGGTGACTTCTTAACGTCTGCGAGGCAACGGCAAGGAACGACGCCTTAGAATGGCTGATTTGCTTTGCCTGCGAAGCCAATGATTCAGCCAGGGACAGTGCAGTGTACTTGTCGAAATCGGCTACGTTTCTATGGCCGTACGTGGATAGACGGGTTATTTGGCCCTCAACATCACCCTTCTGTTGGCTTTCGAGAAGCTCAATACGTTTTCTTAGGTGCTGGATAGTATCAGTCTGGCACAAATAAAGAACAAAGGAATGTAAATAAATGGATCTATATGCCACAAAAAGACATTGAGCCCACTGAAAGCGCTCAAATTTTATAAGTATGAATTTGGACATGGGTGTGAAACAGGGCGCAGAGAAACATTTGCATTGCAAAAGACACAGACAGTATCCAGAAAGCAAAGAATAAGAACATGTAAAGTAAAATGACATGAACAAACTTGAGCGCGATCGGTGAGGAGAAAGCAGAAGATACAATACTTAAGGCGGAAGATATTCTAACATCGAAAATGGAGTAACAAATAATACAGCATCTTTAGGGGGAAAAACAAGCGAACCCTTACCAAAGCAAAAGTATGGGAATGATATGGAAAAACTTGGGCCACATATGGCCCATATCTGGGAATGGTATGGGAAGGCTGAGCAATGATATGGAATTCATATGTTGTCAAATTTGGCCAAATTTTAAGGTATGGGAAATGTATGGGAAGAAAAGGCTTTGTTTCCCAATGTATGGAAGAGCTATGGGAATACAGTACCCTTAGCTTTACCATACCAGTGAAGTATTAGCTTTGCCTTCCCACTACTATGGAATTGATATGGCATGCTAATAGTTCAATACTCCATAGATTTTCCATAGCACCAAATCAACAATTCTTAATTTACTGCCCTGCTATAACCATAGAAAATCCATATCAACTGACAGGTTTCCCACGCCCCATATCTTTTCCATATAATTTTCTATTTAAATGGAAATTCTATGGGACAAGAACCTCTCCCTGCCTAAGCAGTCCAGGTTTTACAATTGTACAGAAGTGTTGAAACATGC
>BLFK01000395.1:71328-76328 GCA_014634185.1 Astreopora myriophthalma | reverse complement strand
ATGTATTTGCACGTGAATTTGGGGGCAAATTAGGATTTGCTGTTTTGTACTGGGCAGCATACAAGTTTGTCTGTTCAACCAAAAAGTCAAAAAATGCATCGGTAAGAAACAAACTCAAGTAGTCACCTGCACCTGCATTGTTTGGTAGCTGAACTTGTAAACCTGGGCAAGCAGTAAATGGAATTTGCGGTTGTCGATCGTTTGATGTCCACCAAATTTCTAACAGTGCATCTTCTTGTTGTCTATTTCTCCTACCACCACGTCTGGCAGCTCTGTTTTCTTGTGGAGCCCCTCCACCGCGTCCATGACCACGTGCGGTGATTTTCATTGTTGATCGATTATCGATCCTCATCTTCGCTCGATTCTTCACTTTCAGATGCTTCTAAGAAGAGTGTTGTAGAGAATATTCGTCACTTTCATTTGAGCTGCTCTCATCATCAAAATCTGAGCCCAGTTCAGCAAATACTTCATCACGAACTTCTTCAGTCGTATACCTATGTGGACCCAAGGCCATTTTGTTTTTCACTTGAAATTGGAATATGAGCCCTCTGTAGGTTGGTCAGCAGCTTTTCTATAAACCAATAAGTGCTTCTTAACGACCGTCATAAAGTTTGTGTCTGTTTTTGGAACGACCGAACATTGATAGAAATGTTTTATTCCAAGACGTATATATACGTCCCAGGTTGTTTATGTCACACAGCTCAGGATGTATATATACGTCCATGGCAGGGAAGGAGTTAAACAGGGAAACAGCTCACTTCTGTGGTTGCCATTCACAGCTCAAAAACGTCGCATGCTTAAACTCTAAATGCTATTAACCGAAAAGAGCCTTTTAAGGTGTGCTTTGCTCAATAGTTATTTTGGCATGGGTGACCAGTTACTATACACTGTTTAATATGCTTATTTTTACAAATGATCTTGCAACAATGAGTTTTCCAACCTCACACTACCAATAAATGTTGTTGTTGATTTGGGCGGCTTACGCTAATTTGAGAAACCATGCAAACAAAACTAAATGAAAATGCGCAATACGCCTCAATTTGTCAGAAATTCCCACTTTTTTGTAGCACCGAGTCCCATGGATGCAATCAGTCACCACCACGGCCAAATTTTGATCCGTTTCTCAAAATAGTAATGAGCCCAAAATGACTTTTTTTGCGAAACGTTTTTGTCCCATTTGAGGTGATCTACGCCTGCACATGCCTCTGCAAGCGTGCACAGGAAGGTAAATGAAAGTAGATGGAGGTAGCTGACGGTAAATGAAGGTAGCTGAAGGAGAATTAATGTGAATAAAGCCAGATAAAGGTATATGAAGGTCAATTAATAGGTCGCTAGATGAAGGTAACTGAACGTAGATGAACGTAAATGAAGGTATAATAAGGTAAATTAAAGTAAATGATGCTAGATGAAGGTAAATGAACGTAGATGAAGGTAGATGAAGGCAAATGAACGTAAATGAAGGTACATGAAGGTAGATGAACGTAAATTTTGAAGGTAGATGAAGGTAGATGAATGTAAATGAGGGTAGATGAAGGTAAATGAAGGTAGATGAAGGTAAATGAAGGTAGATGAAGGTAAATGAAGGTAGATGAACGTAAATGAAGGTAGATGAAGGTAAATGAACGTAAATAAGGGTGGATGAAGGTAAATGAATGCAAATAAAGGTAGATGAGAGTAAATGAGGGTAGATGCAGTGATCCATCTACCTGCGCGTCCCGCATCTCAGACTCATAAATTTCCCTAAAGACGCACAAATAACATCCCCGATGCGTCCCTTCAGACGCATAGATTCTCTTTTCTCTGTTATCTTCATGACTTGATTACTTTTCTCCTCCACAAAATCACAAAAACTTCAAAATTTCACAAAGTATTAAAGCAGCGCACGGTCGTAGCACATTCAGCCATTATAGTCTTTGTCAACGGTCTGTGGTCTTTTAGGGAAGTGGCTTAGATACTTCATATAATGGTACTTAAATCTTGTACTGCAATACGGTGCTCTTTGTTTTCGGAAGCCAGACTCGTTAGGCCTGTATTGTCTGTACCATTATTTAAATTTAATAATGCCACCCCCCAAAAAAGAAAAAACTTCAATTCCTTAAGGGACAAACAAAGCTCTCATTTGAGGGAGAGTCAACAAGAGCAAGAAGCAAAAAAGCACAGAGAGATCAAAAGAACAAAGATTTTTTGAGCTGTGGCTGAAAAAAGTACTCTTGATTAGTCTATGAGAAAGATGGCAATTTCATGTATTGTAAAGTATGTACTAAAAAATCGGATGTACTGTACAATACAATACAATACTTTATTAATTCTCCCCAAGGGGCTTTTCAGAATTAATTTACAATATGAATATAAAATTATGACTAAGACTGATTTAAACTATGATGACATGCATTTTCTTGATATAAAAACAATGACTTAAGATTACTACTGATAATAATAACCAACAATGTAATAATATACTATAGTTGTACGTTGAGACGCCGGTATCCTATTTCTTCATTAATTCTGCCTTTGCATACTTTTTAAATGATCTCAATGATTGAGCAGTTCTAGTGTTGTTATTGAGACTATTCCACGCTTTTGCTGCCCTAGAAAAG
The DNA here is from genome assembly GCA_014634185.1 of Astreopora myriophthalma. NCBI lineage: Eukaryota > Metazoa > Cnidaria > Anthozoa > Scleractinia > Acroporidae > Astreopora > Astreopora myriophthalma. The sequence continues at coordinate 73,731 of BLFK01000395.1, read as the reverse complement.
AAACCGCGCTGGGCAGCCACTGTCTGGCATTCTGGCAGGTTTAGATCTTCACTGTTGCGGAGATTGTAAGCATGCGCATTGGATCGCTTCCCTATTTTACAGCTAATATATGCTGGCACTAAGTTGTTAACACATTTATACATCGTTGTCACATCCTGCAAGCGAAGTTGCTCCTCTATAGTTAGCCAGCCAAGAGCTTTCAAGACCGGGGTGATATGATCGTATTTCCTTGTGTCAGTTAGTATACGGGCTGCAAAGTTCTGCATAAGTTGTAGTTTATGTATGTTCTGTTTGTACGTACCAGACCATACAGCAGAACAGTAAAATAATTTACTAAACACAATAGAGTTGATCATTATATACAAAACTTCTTTGGAAAACAAGTGGCAGATCCTACTTATTTGACACAAACTAGAAAGCAATGATGACGATTGTAGCGTCAGGTCAGCGGTTATATTTAGCACATGCCTACTGGAATAAAGTGTGTTCATTTGCATCCACCATCTTGAGTGTATGTCGTGTCTTCTCGGAGAACACTTCATGGTGTCAGAAGTGGGATGGAGCACCTGAAACCGCCTGAAGCTCTGATATTGTCTACAGCGACGAATAAAGCCGAAGCATGGCGGCGTTGGAAAATGTCATGGGACCTGTACAAAGTTGCGAGCGGACTCGATCGAAAGGATGAGAAGATTCAAGTCGCTATGTTGCTCCACGTGCTTGGCAAGGAATGTGTGGAAATTTTTTCAAATTTTATGTGGGATTCCGAGGATGATCGGGATAAAATTGAGGCCGTCGAGGGAAAGTTCAAAGCTCATTGTGCGCCACTGACCTCGAGGCACTTCAATCGTTATTTGTTTATCGAACGGAAACAGCAAGACGGAGAGACAGTCGATGAATTCTGTAGCGCATTGAAAACACTTGCTAAGAACAGTGACCTCGGTGATAAAGAAGAATCTTGGATTACATCCATGTTAGTCCTGGGGCTTAAGGATCCATTTTCCAAAGAAAGGTTGATGGAGAGAGAACAGAGTTTAGAGAAAACATTGCAAGCAGCTCGCATCGCCAAAACAAGCAAGCAGCACATGAAGAGCATAAAAGAAGAGGGTAGTAAAGTTGAGAAAGTGGATGTAGTAGACGGCAAAGGACGGAAGCCTCAATGGAGAATGCCCTGTAGGAGTTGTGGTATTTGACATGCCCGAGATTCATGTCCTGCTGCTGGGCGATGCTGCCACAAGTGCCAGAAAATGAACCATTATTCAAGGATGTGTCATACCCCAGAAAGACAAAAGAAACAGGTAAACACTCTTGATGATTGTGACTCTGACTCTGAAGTTATGTTCATTGGAGCAGTCAATGCAGGAGACAAAGACTGGGTTGAAACTGCCAAATTTGGAACTGTTCAAGAAGTCTTTAAACTAGATACTGGGGCCCAGTGCAATGTCTTGCCCAAAGCCGCATATGACAAAATTACAACAACTCCTTTGCAACCTTCCTCGGCAAGATTAGAAAGTTACTCCAAAACTTGTATTAGATCTGTTGGAAAGTGTGAGTTGCCTTGTTGGGTGCGTGGGGTCTTTTCCGAAGCCTTCTTTTTCTTTACACCTTCATCACTGTCTTGGAGATCATCTAAAGCTTCTGGAGGTTGTGTAGGCCACTCAGCAACATGGTTCCACAAGAATTCAGGACCTCGGCTCCACCTGTCAAGTTTTTCAGCTTCTGATGGCTTGATTCCTCGTGAGGCGTAGTCTGCCGTATTCAGCTCAGACCTTATATGTCGCCACTAACTTGGCTCTGATTCTTCACGTATAGCAGCAACTCTGTTCGCAACGAAAGTCACGAATCTTCATACATCATTGGCAATGTACTTAAGGACTATCATGGAGTCTGTCCAATAGGTTACACTGTCAATCTTCATTCGTCCTTCTAACTCTTTCATAACAACTCTGTTGATTTTTACTGCCAAGGTACCTGCAGTCAACTCGATGATGTTATGTGGTGTAGACAGGCCAAACATGACTCCTATTGGTCAGGATAGGAAATTCAGAGACCTCAGAGTTTTGCTCTGACGAGTACATCTTTCAAAGACCTCCCTTTTCTATATGAAATAAGGGGAGGATTTTTAAATATATTCCATAGTAAGGGCTGGTTTTGTATAAGATGCCATTTGTTCATAAGAATATGTTTGAGATCAGGCATTGATGGGCCGTATTCTGTAACAAACGGCAAAAATCTTTTGCGCGTTTTTTGTTTATTTTGTAGAGCTGACATTCTTTGGCTGAAATTGACTTTAGATAGGATCATGTTCAAAAGGTTATCTGGGTAACCCCTGTGTTGTAATCTTTGTTTGAATAATGCGATGTGTTCGTCAAATTTCGCCTTTGAAGAGTTAGTTCTGAGGAGCCT
>BLFK01000395.1:60133-65133 GCA_014634185.1 Astreopora myriophthalma | reverse complement strand
TTGTCGGCTATGTCGCTGTCCGCTTAAGATCAAATTCGGAGAATTCAAGAACACCTCTTACGTTTCCTCGCGAAATCTTTTCAAGGTCTCTAAACTTGATGGACTTGGAAATTCCACTTTGGCCGAAGTTTGCTCGAAAATTGGTTTAGAGATGGAAAGGTCAGACGCTTTTTCTGACCGTGTTTGCCATGCCTGTGCACGTAAAATGAGAAACGCCTCCGAACTTTACAACTTCATTTACTCGAGCCTACAGAAAGAGAAGCAAGCTGCGATCGAGGGATCTTGCGATTCAAGCAGATCCAAGCGTCTATTGCCAACGACCATTTTGTCGCCAGATCGAAGTCCTCAAACAAGGAAAGGGCATAAAACATGCAGGGAAAGTTCACCAACACCTGAAATTCAGTGATTTAGAACTAGAACCAACATGCTCAAGTACGAACAACATCACTTTGAACTTGCCAGATGAAGTTCCGGAACTAACACCTAGTGAAATAGCTTTCTCACACATGAATGTAGAGGAATTACTTGAAAGCAGCGCCACTGAAGTCAAAGTCATAATTGTCAACCCGAATGGACATGTTGAGACCTTTAGCTCGTTTGATAATCGATATTGCAAATCTGTGCAGAAAAAGATGGAAGACGGTGGCGAATTTGGCATTCGCAATTAAGGATGTGCGAGACGAACTTGCGGATCCCTTGAGAAGAACCATAGCCGGAGAGTTTCAAGAATACTGTAACAATACCACAGATTCAGTGCTAAAGAAGTCGAGACCGGACGATTTGGCCTCCTTTACGAATAAAATTTTAGTTCACGAGGCGGGAGTTTGGTGTCCGTTTTGGATGAGTTGTCTCAAAGGAGCGTGCAATGTGCGAAAATCCTCAGAGCTGGATATCAAGAAGATAAATTCGGTGGCCTTGATGACATCTGTTGCTGCTAGAGCAAGAAACCCCACCATGTCAGCTGTTGCTTACCGTATCTCCGCAGTTCTCTTTCATAGCGGCGTCAAGCACGAAGATCTACGAATGTTAAACAAATTGGGTGTATGTATGTCTCCAGATATGATTGTCGAATTCCAGAGGAAAATGGGTGAAAGCTGTGCAGCTAAAGTGTGTCAGTGGAAGAAAGAGATCGAGAAAGTGAAAGTAGCTAGTCTGCTACTGAGCGAAGTCAGGGAAAAACAAGTCGGCCATCACGAGGACGAAGAAATGCGAGTGGACGTCGACTTCTCGGAGGAAACAATAAAGAAATACAAATTCTTCGAGCCCAGCGCTTTCAAATTCTGTCAAGAGCATCTAACCAACGTCTCGAATGGAGATCTTCTAACTGATCAGGATTTAGAAGCAGCGAAAGCAAACATTGCGGCAGTGAAACTTCCATGCTACAGGTATTTTAATTATGATAACTTGGGAGTGGAAAACCATATAACTTTATTTAACAATGAATGTAAATCTTAAGTTAAAGCCCTGGAATTGACTTTGAGTATTTTGTTGTTATGTTTACCATGAATGGAACTTGAAAGTGCTTTTGGTGTGCAGTCGGGATTTTGTGTTGATGTCAGATGTTATTTGTTTTCATCTCTTATATCGAATGAAAATTACGAGTGTGTAAATTTAATAAGGTTTCCTTCAATGGTAAGAAAGTAAGGGAAACGAGCAATTTTATTATTTCAGTCGCTAGAAAATAGACGGCTGATGTCACTCTGTTAAGGGAAATGTGGCGGGAAAACAACAATGTTTCAAAGTCAGGGAAAACACATGGTCAGGAAATTTTGTAAATGCTCATGGGAAATCTCCTGAAGTGACTTTAAAGGTGGGAAATGATTTGCTATGCGCAAAAACATATAAATTGCTTTATATAGGCCCGTGAACGAAGTTCGTATTTTATTGTCCTCACAAGGTTAGTGAAAATTGTTCACAGGTCAGTGAAAAGTCATGAACTTGAATTTTTGGGTTCTGTTGCACTTAAACTCTGTAACTTCTCATTATGTAGAGAGTCATGTGTAAATGTTTCTATAAATCTTAGGTTGGTGGGGGACAATGTTGATTTGATGGTCAATGCCAGAATTCAAGATACAGAACATAGCAACCGTTCCATACATTGGACACAGCAGTACGCTGTTTTGAACAGGGTTAATGAACCTAACTTACACACGACAAGACCACGGAAGTTACTAAAGGAGATCCAGTTAATTGATCTTCTTCCATCCGAGCCAATACTGGGACGCCTCAAGCAGAGATGGGCAGTGCTAGTGAGCAGAGCCATTTGCAAATACCTCCCAAAATTCCAACCTTACAGAGATGTAGTTATCCGTCACATTCCTCATCGCTACTCCAATGACATGAAAGCAAAATCAATGACTGTAAGTGTAACTTCCATAATTTACTCACTTGTAATGCATTACTTGCTAGTATTAATAATATGGAATATACAATGTTTGCCCAAAGGCAAAAACCAAACAAAATAATTGAAGCAAAACTATAAGCACCGGTTTGAAAATTATTGTGATTTGTTTTATTTTTGCCTTAAATTTGTCTAGTTAAGTTAGAAATCTTTAGTTTTAAATCGACTAATCTTGTCAGTATTACTTTTCTTTTTTGCTAAACACCTGTGGTGGTAGTAGGATACCATTTTTTTAAATGTGTTTTATTCAAGTTAAACTTAGTTTTGTGGGAGTTTGAGCATGTCTCACCTCCTCAATAATATTTTGATTGAAATAAAACTGATTATTTAAAACCTAGGATTTTGTCACCCCATAACTCTGGATTTTGGCTGCAACTGCAAATCAACCTGTATATATCACTTTGAAGTGTCATCACAAGAAGTGTTTTCTTTGCAGTGCAGTCTGGGTGTTGAGTTTTTTAATCCAAATGTTGCAAGCGAGATGGCACAACTCATGATTTCCAATCAGCAGAAGTATGTGCCATCATTGCAAACTGAAGAAGAAACTGTAGTCCTCAAAACAGTTCCGTTTCATGGAGATCAGCTTTTTGAAGAAAGGGCCAGAAATACACGGTGGGTCTACCAAGATGGGGATAATACTTATGACAGATTGGAGGGACTGGAAACAGAATTTGCTGATTGGCATGCAAAGTTTAACCTTTACATGGTTTGTAAATTCTAACTTTCAATTAACTGTGATCATATCAGAGTAGTGAAACCAATTTTCTTGTCTGTTTTTTTTTTTGTGTGCTATGAATGTAAAATTCGAAGAAAATATTTTCAGTCTCCAGAGACCCAGGGCCTTTGAATTTTGGGACAAAGACCACAACCACCAATTTGCAACAGAACAAGTTACAAATTTTATCAAAAAAGAACATTCTCAAAATGGAGATCAAGACTTGCTATCTCTCTATACTTTATATATTCAATTACAGAATAACAACTGCAATGACTCTAAAATTAAGACATTCTAAATGTGTCCTAAAGTGTGCATGTATGATTTGAACTTTTTCATGTTGAAAGTGACATATTCGTAAACCACTCCTCAGCTGCAGAAATTGGAACTTCATGTGCAAGCATGAACAGAACATTCAAGACAAATGCTGCAAAGGGTGTAAACAATCACTATAATGAGTATAAAGAGTTCCACCAACGGGAAATAGAAGCACATGTCTGTGCTTCATTCATGGAGTTGTCTGGAATGAAAACTTTTGATGGTAAACACAAATTGATTAGCTCATTTGATGGTCACATCATTGTGTGGTTCCATTAGTTTGGTGTTTATATTACCGTCACATAATTTTCTAGTCTATACAAGAAGCTTCACTGTTACTCAAAGATCAATCTATAGTCCCTCCTACACCCTTCTTAATGTACATGTACACCATTACAGCTTGTGTTCTATGATCTGCTAACAAACTGTTTGTTTATTTTTTTCAATAGATTAAAACCACTTTAGAGGGTCTAGTTGATCTGAAAATCAAACTCACCCACATTATATCAAGTTACGACATTATTCAGGGACGAGTCTCAAAGAATCAGAAGGTGGTAATATTACTAATGTAGTTACAGTATTGTGCAAAAGTAATGCAAACGTATTTCGCCGAAATTCGCAGCTTTTCTTGGCTTTTCGACGAAAAAATATCGAATTTTCGATGGAAGCGAATTTTCAGCGAAAAGTCACGATAATTCGCAAGGCCTATTGTTTCTAACTACGCGAATTTTCGAACGACAATTCGCTCGGAACGAAAATTCGCTTCGAATTTTCGTGCGAAAAATCGCTCTTTTCGATAAATGACTTCGAACAATGCTGCGAAATTTCGCTCTTTATTTGCTCTTTTGGAACATTCCCACGTATTTTCTGGACAATAATTCACCAAGTTCAAATTTGCCGCTATGATTCTTTTCTGCCATCATTTCACAATGTGTAAGCTCTACAACAAACTCTTGTTCGTTTACATAACAATTCTACAAGACTCACCTAGAAATAGACTCACCTAGAAATACTTCAAAGGTTCCTTTTACTGTTTAGTTCACGTTAAAAGCAATGCAGCTCTTTAATTTTACACAATTATTCTTCGGTCGTTTCTTGGCTCTACAAGGCCACTCGCCGACACACGCCATGTTTTCATAACCCAGACTCCGCGCGTACTTGTTTTTGTATCACCGTGGAAACCGCTTGAGCGTCCTCTTACAATCATTCCCGTTGAAACTCTCTTGTGGTAATCATGCCAAAAGTTTCCAACACGAATCGAGACTTCCACCCAGCTGAGATATTTAAATCGTTGAAAGGAGAAGACTTACTCGTCAGCTTCGCCTTCGCCAGTGTGATGCTACGTACGCAACATCTGTACTGCAGGCCAAATCACTGTGGGCTCATAATTTTCCAAAATTGTCAACAGCGTTCAAAAGACATTGCACCGTGGCTGGGCTTGAATACGAGCCACTAAAGTGGATGCTTACGGTCGATATGGAAGAAGAAAATGCTTGAAACAAGCTTATTACTTTTAAACCCGGCAGGGATTCAGTATACGAGGTAAGACATCTGAAGACTGTTTTG
>BLFK01000395.1:43030-52238 GCA_014634185.1 Astreopora myriophthalma | reverse complement strand
TATCCCGTACATGCACAGAAACATCTCCTTGCAGATCGGTCGTGACTTATAGAGAAAGTTGCATCGCGGGCTTCGTTTCCTTTTTTCCCCAGGTACTTCCATGCTCACAGATGCCTGTATGTTTGCCAGTATGACTAAGTCAAGCTCAGTGTGGGAAAGCTCAAGGCAGTTAAATAAATTTCCAACTACAGTCTCCTCCGAAAACTGTTTCGAACACTCGGTGCCATTACAGCCGTGACAACATCCACACCCGTCCCGAAGTAATCTTTTAAATTTCTCTACAATTTCCTCAGCTTGAACGCAACTCGACTCTTCCATTTTGGGATTTGTTTCTATGAACATGCGGATTGCGCGCTAAGGTGTAATTATGAGTGGTAGTAGTTACCAAGACAACGCATTTCCGAGGTATGTTCGTAGTTCTACGATTGGCTTTTTAAAAATAGTAAATGACGCGCGTTACCAGTCACGCAAGACTCACGAAAGAGTATTATGGGGTTCGAATGTCAACTTCACGCCTTGATGAATATCAGCAGCAGTAAAAATACTTGGTTATTTTCAAATCCCCATTATTTCGAACTCAAAGACATTTTCCTCGGATGTTCTCTTCAGTCATTTACTACTGGTTATTTTGAACTCCCGCTAGTTCGAAATGGCGAGGTTTAACAGGATCTATTTTGTAATTTTGCGATCCGACTGCAATTGCAAATTTCATAGAAACAAGTAAAGCTGGGCCGTGGGAGACGATCACGGGTCGACCGGAAGGAAGATATCCAGGTATGTTTGTTATAATATTTAATTCCAAACGCTGTAAAACAAAGCGGCGTATTAGGCACGTCAATTCACGTGACCCAAACACGGCTTGTTCGACCACCATAGCATTTCGATAAGAGGCAAATCAAAACACGACATATCGAACGTTCGCGATCATAACTATGTCTCCATCAAGAGGCCAACTTTATTTATTTACATGCATCCCACGGCTTTCTGGTCGGTTCGGCAATTGAGTCTTATCGTCCGTTCTGTCTTGAAATACTTTTTACCTTTTGCCGTGCGAATTCAAGCTCTGCAGCTTCTGTTTAGCTTCGTTTAATAGTAAGCTTAAAATGACTGTTCTTTAAAACGTTTTAACAAAATTAATTCGGAGACTTTTTTAAAACGGATGGTGGTTCTCGTTAAAACGGATGCTTAGGCGTTGTTTTTTAGACGTTTTTTTACCGGACTGGTTTTACCATTTAAACGGATGCTTAGATTTCTTTAATGGATTACTTTTGCCGTTAAACGGATGCTCAGATTTTTTAACGGATTGCTTTTGCCGTTTTAACGGATGCTCAGATTTTTTAACGGATCGCTTTGGCCGTTTTAACGGATGCTCAGATTTTTTTAACGGATTGCTTTTGCCGTTTTAACGGATGCTTAGATTTCCTAAACGGATACCTCTTTCCGTTTTAATGGATACACGAAATTTATGAACGGATGCGAAAGCCGTTGAAACGGTTTGATTGTAACATTAAACGCTTCCCCTAAAGCTTGAAACGGTTTTCAAGAAACGTTTAAATGGATTACAAACGGATAACAAACGGATGACAAACGCTTTTATCCGTTAAACGGATGAGGCCCAGTGTACGTTATCCTGTGTAAGGTCACATATCTTCTCCAACGCCGCCTCTGCAGAGCAGTAAAGAAATTGTGGCGGATTATTTCGCACCAAATTGATTTTGTCAGACGACAATTCCATTGCCGTGAAGTTCAGCGACATCATCTCTGAAATCTGGTCATTGATGATGCTTTTCAGCGGTGAAATAACAATGATGCAGGTTCTTGTAGAGGCGGATAATTCTAGTCTGGCGAGCGCAAACAAGGTAAATATCATACTTTTGCCAAAGCCAGTGGGCAAAACGGCCATCACATCTCTCCCACGAAAGTAACTCACTTACAGCTATTTCTTGCTCAGGTTTCAGTACAATTTCGCGATCTTCAAGAAGAATATTTAAGCACGATAACGCTTCTGATAAAGCTTTCACCACCATTTTCTTGTTATTACGCGCCAAATCATCTGTGTTGTTCCTTTGAGCTGTCCCTTGGGAAATTACCGAAAAAATTGATTGATGTGCTGGCGTTCTCATCCAATGGGAATAGCCAGTACGCCAGCGTACTGGACTAATAAAAAATGCCGGCCACCCTGGCAGGCGGTTTCTCAGTTCTCTCTTTCCCAGGCTTCTCGCGGCCTCGCCGCTCATTTTCGCGACTTTGCCGCTTTTCTCAGGCTTCTCACGGCCTCGCCGCTCGTTTTCGCGACTTTGCCGCTTTTCTCAGTGCTAAACCGCCAAGCTACGCAGGCTACCATACTGCATGATGAGGAAGAAACCAAACAGGCCTGAGTTTAGGCACCTCGTCATCTGGCACTTCTCTCGATGACCCTTCTTTCTCATACTTTTCTACCACAGTACTATACTGGCGGTGGAATACTGGATTCTTCTGAAACTTTCCTTTCAGCCACCTCAATCTCTTTTCGGCTGTTGGGAGACTCTGGTAGGTCTGGGGAGGTTTTACGGAATGGAAGTTTAACTTGATAATGTTCATTCACTAGGGTTGCAGATTGATCCATGATTCGCTGGGCTTTGCGGTCCTCAACTTACATACCTTTGTCTACACTGGTATTGATTTCAATAAACTCTTCATGGTACATACGTTCCAACTGGGCACTCAATCTCTCTTCCTCTGTCCAGGTAAAGTTGACATTCACACGACTTTCAGCAACATCACCAACGGGGCCATAGACGCTATGGCTGTGGGCTCACCATGCTATCCTTCTCTCTTGTCTAACTGCTTATCGATGATGTGTGGACGGTCGCCGCCAATCAGAATTGTTACTCTCCTGTCCCCAGTATCAGGCAGACTGACGTCATAGAGGTGTGGCCACCTTCTCAAATCCTCTTCGGTAGCTACATGCCGTCGGGTAACAGGAAGATTGGGTGTGGTCAGGACATTAGAGATTTGAAACTTTGCATCTCCTTCAAGCGATTCTATGTTCAACTGAACTTCGTAACCAGATCTTTCTTCCTCGAGATTGGCAGTCGTCATCGTAAGCCTAACTCCTGGACCAGACTTTCTAGAGAGAATGTTGCATCGGAGCCACCATCCAGGAATGCACAAGTGGTAATCTGTTTGGTACCTCCCTCACAGTCTAATCTTAACCGGAACGACTTTAAAGCACACTCTTGGTCGACTCGCCCTAACGGAACAAACTGCTACAGGACTGTTGGAACTTGCCCTTGTGGACTCGCTAACTGGAGGGGAAGTGCTTTGATTTACTGTATACACTATTGTCCGTGCTTGGTTACTCTGGTGTTCAGTGACAAGCTGTCGCATGTGGCTAGTACTTGCACCACTCTCAAAAGTGTTATGACGGGTAGTCTCTGCACTGTTTCCATCAAGATTCTCTCCTGGATGTATCAGATAGTGGTGATCTTTCCCACATCCCGACATTCTGCAGGTGAAACCTCTAATACATTGCTTGGCACTGTGGCCTTCCCTGAGACACACTCTACAAAGCTTGTGTTGTCTTACGATCTTAAGGCGGTCACTCAGTGGGGCACTTTTGAAGACTCTGCACCTCCAAATGCCATGAAGTCCGGAACATTGAGCGCACTTAAGAACAGCTCTTGGTGGCGAGTCTAAGCTTCGCTGATTCCGGTCACTTCCAGTGGCCAATGTTGTCACTCTGGACTGACAGTCCGACTTTCCTTTACTAGACTCTCGTTTGTCTCTTTCATTAGAGGAAAACACCTTCAGCTCATGTCCATATCTATTGTTGATACGTTCTGCTACTCTACGAACAAATTCGACAAAATCTGCATACTCAGCTCGGCCTTTACGTGCAATAAGATCTCCTGCTCTGTCAACCCACTTCTTCTTCAAACTCTCCTCAGGCAGCTTCCTCATCAGCATGACTAACACATCCTCATTGTCCAGGCGATTCATGTAGTTACAGCCCATACTTGTCAGGACCCTTCTGGCATCTTCCAGTCTCCTCACAAACTCCATAAGGGATGACGCATCAGCCTTTCGCACTTGCATTTCTCTTAACCTCTTCACGTGGGCTTCAACTATCATATGGGGTTGGCCTATGGGCGAGGCGTGAAAATTCGAAAAGGGAGAGTTGTAAAAGGACCAACTACTTCCCGCATCACATTCCTTCTGTAACTTAGCACTAGTGACCGCAGGACGGTCTAAAGCACTCCTGAGATTGGGGCAAGCCAAAGCACACCGTTCACCAACAAAATTAATTTGAAAACCAAAACGAAAACCCTCAACAAGATAATTGCTTAGAAAGGGGTTATAACCCTGTAGCACAATTTCAAGACGATCCATGTTTACTGGCGTTACTGGCAGACTGTGAAGAACCCGGCGTTTGAGTTCCTCCTTGCACGCCTTTAAAAGGGGTTCGGGGTTGGGGTGCGGAACATTGACTACCCGGATGTTTTGCACCACACTTGAAACACTCATGGGTGAACTCTCAGCCTGAACAGTACTTACCAGCCTGGAATGCCCAACAAGTTCCTTTAGGGAAGAATTGTGAACGAAACTGGGAGCGATTCTGCATGGCTGGTTTGTTGGTGGACGGTTGTGTTTTGCGAAAACTGCTAGATGCTCGTCACCACAATTCCCAGTGTGTTTGATCCCAAGGGTATTGCTTGGGGGCCGATTGCCTTAAATACCAAAACTGTTTGTCATACCAAATCCAATCCCGGCCTTTTGAGCCAAATCCCATACTACGTCACAGTATTTCATCAACTGGGGGGTCTCCGCCGTAAATTTCTCAGAATAAACAGAAACAAAAATAGTAAAGACAAATTCATTGGTGGATAGATTGAATCTGCTTGGAATTATGTAAGGGTTCGAGTGTTAACTGGGGGTGGATAGCTGACCCTGCTGAGGGTGACATAGAAAGGGAATATTGCCCTTCGTTGTGAGGGGAAGAGGTTAGCAACGCCCCAAAATCTACATTCATTGGCGAATATTTTCGCTTTCAGTCTAGAGCTAACCCGAGAACTAAGAGGGACAGAAATACTCGTGAAAGTCATCTGTGGCCGTGAATCAGATGAAACGAAAGGAGAGGGAGGGCCCTCTTTGGCAGTACCTGACGAGTTGTCCTGGATAATATCAACTACCTCAACATTGACAGCATCCTCAATAGTGCCAGAGGAAACCTGGGGAGACACAGGCAAAACTGGTTGAGGAGCTTGACTGCTTGCAAGAAGAACAGCTATATTTTCTGGCGAAAAGGCAGTCTTGATGGCTTGAGATACCACAGCAGATACGGTAGCTGAAATGGCAGAAACGTCCAACGAAACAGTGCTTCGGGTCGAAGAGGTGTCGCCAACAGTGACTGGAACGCTCTTGGAAACAGAGTTGCATGTGGAGGCTCGTGGTCTTTTGGTTCGTGTGGAAGTTGCTGAAGCCGTGGAAGTCTTAGGGGTGGCACGTTTTTTAGGAGGCATTTCTTACAGAATACAATTGATAATAAAATATGAGAAAGCAGACAACAGCGCAGGACAGGGGATTGCAAAAATAACTGTGACAATGCATGTAACTGTAGCTGCCAGTTGTTCGGAAACGTAACAGAATAGATATTGCGAGGAGCATTTTCACGAAGGGGAAAATCATGGCATGCGCCAAGCCGGCCAGACGAGGCAAATCTAAGCGAAAGTTAAAAACCAGAACAAACACTCAAATAAGGCCATCTCTGCCATGAACAAAACAAGTGCAAAATCACAAAATGCCAAGTGCATTGGACACACACCAGAACTGGGGCAATCAGTAGTTGTACACTGAGAAGGCAAAGGCACAAAATGAACAATGCCAAGGCCGTTAATTGCACAGTATGTTATAACCGCGACTTGAACATATTTCTATGGCTGACAACACAATTGATTACGGCACTGTTGATGAACACATCCACCAAGCCACACAGGCAAGGAACAACCCCGTGTGTGAGCAATAGGCGTGGCTTGAAACAGAACACATTGGCCTGGTGAACAAATAAAATTGAAATGGCAAGAGATGCAAATTGAAGAAGTGGATCAAATGAATTTTTTGGCCTGTACAGACCGCAAGCATCATAAAACTGCCCCTCTCAAGCTACGAAAATATTTGTAGTGACCTAAGGAGTTGAGGTGAACACCATCCTGTGCTAGAAAGCTTGATTTACAATTCCAAAAGCCTCGGTGTCACCAATAAACAACATAAGGGAGCGGCTCCAATACGACCTGAAGATACTTAGTTAATAACTTCACTTGGTGATTAAATAGAGGAACATCCCTACGAAAAATCGTTTGGCAAACACAGACCAGCTGCACACCGTATGACCCATGTAGCAAACGAGTTAGATCCTCAAGAGCAGAGCCAGTTTCAATGGCAGAAATGGTTGGCAGATCATTTGCACCCAACTGTAAAACAACAATGTCTGGGGCAAAGGACTGAACTATCTTCAAATAATATTGCAGAACTTTAGCAATGGTTCTTCCCCCTATGCCATGCCATTTGATACAAAGATCCCCAGGTATGTGCAAGTTTTCCGTAAATTTCTGATTAAAATTGTGACAAAGAAAATCGTGGAAACGGCGAATAAATAGTGGCCGAGAACTAAAACGTGTCGGTGCCATGTAAGAAACGAAAAGGCCTAAATCCAAAATTTGAAACAATAAACTAAAGGAGTCAAGATCACCAACAATGAGAAAGAAAACAATTAATGAGCTACTTGACTGAAAAGAGATTTCTTGGCGATCTGTTGTAAAGATGTTTCTGGGGATCTGTTCAATCTGATGGTGAGGAGAAGAAGGAAGACTACCTTGGCCAATTTACTACATGTATTTCATTACCACGCTTATCATTTGCTCTAACCTCATTGGCTAAACTTATGGTGCTATTCGTACCTGGTACAACCCACCTCCACCGGGTTATCATGTGAGCATCATGCCTCGATATAAATTACATTATGTCAAGCCATAATGTCTGCTTATTTGCGGATTTTGCGGATGGTACTTACCTTGATCCGCAAAACTAATTTTCAACAGAAAAAAAAAGCACCAGCAAAATTAAAAACCAGAAAAACTTACTCCCATTAATATAATTAAAAATGCTTTTAATCCAGTTCTGTCACCCTAAGCAGTGCTACAGTTACTTGATGTTTGTTCAACAACAACTGATTTAAAAAGGGGAAATGGGCACATTTGGGACTATGCACAACTTAACTTGAAATACATACCCCCTCTAGGGGCAGTTTTTTTCCTTTTTCCAAGGCCTGTAAAGAGAAAATTTACTCTGGATGAGAAACGACACTTAAACTATAACATAAAGTGAAGAATTAGAATTTCTGAAGGGTGTCGATCATGTCCTTGTTTCATGTTTCTCAACTGGTCCTGTGAGGAGTACTCCATCCATCCTATAAACCATCAGTTTGTGTAGGTCTTCCCACCTATGCCACTGTTTTGTGTATTTTTATTGTTTTGAAATGCACCATATTACTAAATAAATATACATATTACTAAATAAATATATACTTACATGCATGTACTTACATGCATTTTCATGTTACTTTCAACAAACCAGTTCCTTCTTATGTGAGCAGCAGACACCTGACCATTACCATTTCGATATTTCACCTGGCGCCCAATGCATCCAATACCCACTGATTTAATGTAGTGCTGTATCGAAAATTCAGTCACACCTACTGCCTCCTCACAGCCCTTTGCCAACAAAAAGTTAAGCAGTGAGGAGACATGGAATGTAACCACTTCCCCACAACCACAACATTGTGGCATAAAATCTTGATCAAAAAAGCCAAGTACCTTTAAAAGAAACAAAAGAAAAAAAAATATATGAGTAAAGACAATAAGGAAAAAAATTAAAAATCCATTAGTGTTAAAAACGACAACTCGGCCTCTTATATCTTTTTTATTGTGTGCGGTTGTGAACCAAAGTTGGAGGACAAATACTTACTTCCTCTTTGTCCCCACTGCTAATAACCTTAGGCATAATGTCATGCAGAACCATCTCCACTTGGCTGACCTTTTGAAGACATTTTGATTTGCCACCTTCGCCTATTCCACCACTCATGTAACTGGGGAGAATGATGATGACTTTTTCTTTAACACTATCAAATTCACCAGAGATATTTACTGCATCTAGTATCTGCAAAAAAAGTGATGAGGTAATATAAAATTATGTTATATTGAATATACCAAATGTAGAAAATTTAATCAATTGACATTATGCAACTTACATTTACTATATATACTATTTGTCATTTTGTCCTTTTATTGTAGCAAACGCTACATAATACAGATTGTGGAGACCTGGTTATACAAGTACAAAAAATGAATGAAAGCAGTGTTTCTATTTTTAACAAATAATTTAGAGGACAACCGACAGTCTCACTGAACGTGCATGCTTTTGCTCACTTTAACAGGGCAGATTATGGATTTTTCTTAGGAGGAGGGGCACCACTAAGGAATGGCATAGCTGACTGGTGACTCTTTTTTGCACAATACCATTTGTGATAGAAAGCAGCAGGTCATCTCGGGGGTGGGAGGGGGTGTGCACCTCCTGCACCTCCTCCTAGATCCGCCCCTGTTTAATGATTAGTAGTGTTTTATTGGCAAATGTGAAGGACAACCTTTCTGCAGCAGAATAACATGACTGCAAATTTCCTTTGCACCTGGTGGTCAATTGCTGACAAAGTTGAGCTTCTACACGCATCTTCGATGACCGCCTCCATTCGCTGAAAGTCAACATCATTGGAAATGCCAAGAATGCACTTGTGGATGTAAGATGTTACAATGGATATAGACTTTGACGCAGTCTTCGTTGTCGCCTTCAAGGCCATCTCCCTCTGCCACCTCTCTTCCCCTTTCAGTTTGGGAGAAGGTTCCTCAAACTGGATTCTAAACCATCTTGATTTTACTCAAAAGAGAAGAATCCCATCAACTACTTAATGGTAATTCCGTTTCAAGGCTAATCTACTAACATTAGATAATCGTCAATAAATATGATTACAGTTAGAAGATCTAGACATTATCAAGTGCAGTCATTCAAAACAACATGTTGAATAACCCACATTTCAGAACGATATCTGTCACTTAGTCAGGAGGCAGATAGCAGAACAATGATTTTCGCTAAACATTTTGAGTAGTTCAGGAAACATGGC
>BLFK01000395.1:30530-38030 GCA_014634185.1 Astreopora myriophthalma | reverse complement strand
ATGTCACGCAATGTCAAAAGAAAAACAAGCAGAGTCAACATCTTGAAACTGGAAAACCTGACCAGAGTCATCGCAAAGACAGTAGAAACTATCACAAGCTAAAGGATCGGAATGCCAACGACTAAGATAGTCCGCCAACTGGTTGTGTCTCCCTGGGACATGTAGCGCGCGAACTTCAAAATCGAATGGAGCGGCGGTGAACCACATTTGTCGTAGACAGCGCTGCACAAAAGGATCTTTCGACGCATTGGAGGTGATGACCACGACTGCAGCAGAGTTATCACATGCGACGATGAATTTGCGACCTTGTAACTGAAGAGCCCAGTGTTTAAGAGCGACAAGTATCGTGAAAAGTTCTAGTGCGTTTATATGAAGAGAAGACATAGAAATGCAGTCCGGGAAGACAAAACTGATGCACTCCATTTGACGAGTGGCACCGCCTCCGTGAAGGCAAGCGTCAGTAGAAAAATTGAGGCTCTCAAAATCCCAGAGAAAAGGCTTGATAAGAAACTCAAGCCACCATTGCATGTCCAAAAGCATATTAGCGGAGATGGGATACCGGTAACTACAGTATTGTGCAAAAGTAATGCAAACGTATTTCGCTGAAATTCAAAGCTTTTCTTGGCTTTTCGACGAAAAAATATCGAATTTTCGATGGAAGCGAATTTTCAGCGAAAAGTCACGATAATTCGCAAGGCCTATTGTTTCTAACTACGCTAATTTTCGAACGACAATTCGCTCGGAACGAAAATTCGCTTCGAATTTTCGTGCGAAAAATCGCTTTTTTCGATAAATGACTTCGAACAATGCTGCAAAATTTCGCTCTTTATTTGCTCTTTTCGAACATTCCCACGTATTTTCTGGACAATAATTCACCAAGTTCAAATTTGCCGCTATGATTCTTTTCTGCTGTCATTTCACAATGTGTAAGCTCTACAACAAACTCGTGTTCGTTTCCATAACAATTCTACAAGACTCACCAAGAAATACTTCAAAGGTTCCTTTTACTGTTTAGTTCACGTTAAAAGCAATGCAGCTCTTTAATTTTACACAATTATTCTTCGGTCGTTTCTTGGCTCTACAAGGCCACTCGCCGACACACGCCATGTTTTCATAACCCAGACTCCGCGCGTACTTGTTTTTGTATCACCGTGGGAACCGCTTGAGCGTCCTCTTACAATCATTCCCGTTGAAACTCTCTTGTGGTAATCATGCCAAAAGTTTCCAACACGAATCGAGGTCCTTTACAAGCAAGATTTCCACCCAGCTGAGATATTTAAATCGTTGAAAGGAGAAGACTTACTCGTCAGCTTCGCCTTCGCCAGTGTAATGCTACGTACGCAACATCTGTACTGCAGGCCAAATCACTGTGGGCTCATAATTTTCCAAAATTGTCAACAGCGTTCAAAAGACATTGCACCGTGGCTGGGCTTGAATACGAGCCACTAAAGTGGATGCTTACGGTCGATATGGAAGAAGAAAATGCTTGAAACAAGCTTATTACTTTTAAACCCAGCAGGGATTCAGTATACGAGGTAAGACATCTGAAGACTGTTTTGTACGACTCGACTCTGGAACCGATCGAGACATGCACTGCTCTGCCTAAAACCACGGAAAAGACATTTGAGAGCTTTTCAGTTTTGATTCCAAAATGAAATGTAGTGGTTCATCAAATAAAACTTTTGTCTACAGACGTTCCGTCTCATTTCTGCGTTGTTTGTTTTGGAAAAGCGGGCTTCTGTAAACATTGTCCCATTACCAGAATTCGCGCCCAGTTTCACCGATCGATACGAGTCTGCGTTGGTCGAAATACTTGTGAAGCAATGGCAGTTTTCGTTGTGTGAGGCAATCTTTTTTTTTTTTTCGGTTGAAATAGCCAATTAAACTGTTGCATCATTGAATCTATTTTCGATACGACTTTAGTTTATTTACGCGTACATACGCTTGTTCAGCGATGTTGTTCATGGCGGCCGCCAATTAATGTCACAAATTCGCGGCTTTGAATTTCGTTATCTCGAATTTTCGTTTGGTTACCTCGAAAATTCGCTACTTCGAATTTCGCTATCTCGAATTTTCGAGAAATATTGTGAATTTTTCGCTTCGAACCCTACGAAATATCATTCGAAAATTCGATGACTTTTCGTGGAAAATTCGCCAGAACAAAGGACGAATTTCGACGAATTTCGTTTGCATTACTTTTGCACAATACTGTAGCTGCGTGCTTGCACTCGCGAAGACTGTTAAGGAGTCGGGCCATAAATAATCTACCAGGCTTGACACATGCTGTGACAAACGAGAGCTTCCCAAGAAGAGCTTGAAGCTGCTTCTTGGTAAAAAATGAATATTTTTGCCAGATTGTAAGTTCGGTTCGTAACTCCTCAATACATGAAGCGGGGACCTCGAGAGTAAAGGCTTCCGTATCAACTAAAACTCCGAGACAGATCATGGAGGTCGAAGGGGGCGTGTCTTTCTCGGGAGAAGATTCTAAACCAAGTTGTTAAAATAATTGACCGAGTTGCGAAAACGCCTGACTAGCCAGAGACGGATATTCGGCTCCGTAAAAGTCATCTAGGTAAACATCCGCTGAAAATCCCTGTTCGTTGAAGATATATACGACCGCTTGAGTTGTGCACTGACAAATCAGAGCCGATGAGCGTAAACCGAATGGACAATGAGTATCAAAGTAAAATTTTCCTTGATAACAAAAACCGAGTAAACTATAGTCCTTGGGATCAACAGGGAACTGTCTATAAGGACGGCGTAAGTCTTTCTTAAAAACGAGACAGTTACGGCCTTTAGCGAGAATAAATTCAATGAGCCAACCTATTCCAGGCAAACGTAACTTGAACTGGTCACCCAAATAAGTATCAGAGGGGATGCCATCATTTACGGAAGATCCTTGAGGAAAACTAAGATCCATAACCACCCTCCGGGTTGAAGAGCCGCGTTTAGGGACAGTTTGAAGCGGAGAGCAAACAAAATCCTCTGCAAAAGGTGGAGAGGTGAAAGGACCTGCGATGGCATCGTAGGATAACTTGGTGTCGATATACGCTTGCGCGTGAGAGTCAAAGTTCAAAGCTGAATTATGATTACGTGAAGATGAGACGGGACGTGTACAGGCAGAGTAGTTTATCGGCCACCCGTAGGTTGGAAAATTGACCACAATGTTATCATGATAATTAGAGAGGAATGTTTTCCAGTTCGCGAGTAAAAGCGATGTGGGCACTAAAACCTTAGCGCCAAAGGCATTTGGTTGATGATAACGTGAAGCAATTAAATATCGTACAACAGCTGCGTTGTTGACAGATTCGTGTTTGTGTCCGTTCCGGGTCTTAGAGGTCAATGGATTGCAGTCTTGTGAAGCTAATAGTCACTGTGCCGGAATTGGAGTGCGGCGCTTCGGACAATGCAACATGGGATGATAAGCCTTACAAACACGACAACGATGATGTTCACTATAAGCCGCACTGTTCTGTTTGTCACAGTCGCAAGTGGCAGTATAATTCCATGACTTACACGCCTTGACATTGGAACCCGCGCCGGGCTTAACCGCCTGCTGGTTGTTCAGTGGAATAATACTGCTGGAATGCCAAGAGTTATTGTGCGAATTCTCGTAAGATGAGGATGATCGAAGGTCAGAATGGCGAAAAAAGGTCGCTGCCTGATCGTTAATTGCTTTTGTATTGTGCCATTCTAAACATCGTTGCTCTACTTGCTTCGAAACGAACTTATGAAAGGCCCGCACGCTGGACCATGAATAACTAATAGCTTTAATCATTAAAAGCTCGAGGTGCGCCAGGAAAGCCTCTCAGCTTCGCATCATAGGTCTTGATCATGATTAAAAAGCCTGAAACAAACTCGGAGAGATTTAGTTTATCATACTCGCCTTGAATGCCTGGGACGAAATCGTGGGGCCAGTCTATTGATCTCTTGACCCGTCGTTGCGCGGCTGGCTCATTGACTTCCTCGGTGAAACCTTCAAGTGTGTGTTCTTGGGGGCATTCCCGATGACTCAAACAGAACTTTCAGTTCCAACTCAAGCTTTTCTCTTTGAAGCTGGATCAGCTGAAGCTGTTGATCGTAAGTGAGAAAGGATGCTGAATCCTCTGGAAAGATTGGCGGAGAAGAGACAGCAGGAACCATGGCAGGTTTGGATCTTGCGGTTTGGGGCTGCTTTGCTGACTGAACGTGCTGAAGCGTCTCGCCTTTTTCCTCTAGATCAAAATCCTCGTGAAACAATGAGCTCGGAGGAAAATCGTAGAGAAACTCAGGATCATATGCTTTCTTGGATTGACGTTTTGGACGGGCGCCTAAGGAGCGTGCCATTCTAAGAAAAGAGCTTGGAGAATAAATCGACGTGGAAAATAAGAGCTTACACCTCGTCTCCGGATCTTACGACAGATGTCCTTGCGGTCTGCGCAGTCGATTATAAGAGAAATTCAATACCTTAATTAACCATCATAAATGATTTCTCAACTACACCAGAGTCTTCCATGATTATAAAGCCATTGTAGGTTTGTTTATTATCGTCAGTTTTGGACCTCTCCGTTGGTAACACCTTGAACTTGAATAAAGTGTAGCTCATGTCGTGGACACAATGCATCATGCAATCTTGAACATGACCATCTCAAATAAATAGACCTTTTTACGGGTAACAACGCCATGTTGCTATTGCTTGGGGGGGAAGGGGGCAAACAGCTAAATATTGCAGTGAATGCAAGGGGCTTTGGCCCATTTTGAACCCCTGTAACTCCGCTATGGACGCAGTATTTTGACAGCGAAATTGTGTTTTAAAAGGCATCTGAATTCAGAGTTTATTCATGAAGTATAAAGAACAGATTCAGGCTACAACGACCATACATGTATTTTCAAGGTTTCACACAACTTGTAATAAAAATTATGTAAATTGCGGCGAAATTAGAAGCAACATGGGAAGAGTTCGCCATAACATTAGTAGTCGATTTTAGAGTGAAACGTTTGCCTAGGGATCAACAACCATATAAAGGGCAACAACCATAGAAAACTTGACAGAGTACCGCGTGGTCGGTAAACATCTACCGAGCCTGGGCTGAATATCGAAACACAAATTGAAACCTTTGGAGATAAATATATGGAAGAGGTAAATTACTGGCTGACAAGAATCATATTGGAAGTCATGAGAGGTGATGGCAAGCAGTACCCGGCGAACTGCTTCTAATTCATTAGTATGCTCTATATACTCATTAGTATGCTCTATTTTTTCATTAGTATGCTCTATATATACTAAGAGTCGCACATGCGGTAGTGTTGCGTATCGATATAAATCACTCTATTCCTTTGGAGACTATAATGAGAACTCGGAGATCCGAATGTAGAAAAAGTCTGTCTTCCACGACAAATGGCCTCCAAAATAGCAGCTTTAAATTTGTGCTTCCAACTTGCGTAAATTAACACGTTGAGAATCCTGCAAGACTTAATGAATAGAAGCGTGACGTGTGACACGAGTAGGTTTACATTTCCATTTGCGACTTTCACAAAGAAACAGCCACATATGGAACCCAAACAATCACCAACAACTGATATTGAGAGGGCCAAAATGGCTATTTTGTTTGCCCGTCCTGATCTGTATACCCTTGTGTTTCTCCTTTCTCCGCATTTTCTCACAAACGAGTTATAATACATCCCACTTCGGAACTCAGAAACGCAATGAAAATCATAGAGGCATTTTCGTCCAAGGAAAAGGCTCGACAAAACGACCGTTCTCTTCTCAGAGGAAATGTTGAAGCAAGAAATGAATGTTCAAGTAGTTTCACAGGAATTCGGGATATAACTTGATCTAGCAAATGACCAGCTCATAGTCTACTTGATAGCTCAGTTGGTAGAGAACGTTCCCCGTAATCGCTCGCGATGTCCTTTCGTTATACGTTCGTACAACAGCTCATTTATTTCGAACAGCAACGACAAAAGCATGTTCATGCAAACTGTGAAGAAAATAGATAGACCTTAGCCTTCGCGGGAAACCACACTAACTACATAGTGATCCCACAAGGGGACCGGGTTGCACGCAATCTCATATAAATACGTAATTAGTTACAGACTACGGCAGCGCAGTGGGAGCTTACAGAATAAGGCTGCAGGTTTAGCGCCGCGGTTTTGTTATAAAACCACATGGTGTGAGAATGCCTCGCATCTGTAAGTCAGCGCAGTTTTTCTTTGTTTTGAAGATGAGCGATACACAGCCTACTATCAATCATTTTTCTCACAAACTAATTCTGGCTTTTCGAGTTATAATACAAGCCATTTCGTCACGCACAAACGCAATGAAAAGCGGATAGAAGCGTTTTCCAGTCGTTGAAGGAAGAACCTCCTTGAAACGACCGTTCTTCTCTATTTTTGTGTCCAATGTTCAAACAATTTCACCGGAGGTCGCATATCAGGAGCAGATCTCGAACATGACCAGGTTTAAAACTAGTTTCTTACATTTCCAGCTATCGTTCGACTTAAGCTTACAGCGCGCATGTTCGAAGCGTCTTATACGTTTACCCTTGACTACGTCCAGCTGCTACGTGCCATCAATATTCCTTTGTGAAATGAATCTGACGTTGTCTCTAAATAACGTACGAATAACACACCATTTCATGTCCAAGAACTAACGACAATCAAATTTGCTAATTGCGGCGACGAATACGTATAAAGGATGTTTTCTTCGTTATTCTAGCCGCTTTGCGCATGGATTCGAAAATACGTGGAGTGCCTACGGCGTATCGAGCGATAGGCACGCTTGGTTCAAAAGTGTCCTCGTGTAAAATAATACGGAAAAAAAGTAAGTAATGTGTTTATTTCCGACTGAAAGAACAACGATGCAGTTGCGACGACCTTGATCCTACGGCATAACGATTGTGCTGTTGCGACGTAGCCTGTGTATTGTCTCGGTATTTAACCACACAACCACCCCCTTGGTGTATTTTACACTGGCTCCCACTGTCCTCTCTTCTCGCCAAAAAACCAAGATGACAGCGAGGAGTCTTTTGCAAAATACGCGTACGCTTGCACTAACGCGTTGCTCATCGTTATGATCAGATCGCACCAGAGGCCGCCACGAAAAAAGGAAAGAAAGCATCCCCGCGTAAAAGAATAAAAGGAAGAAAAGTTAGTGATATGTTGCTCCCCGGCAACAAGAGAAATGATCGAGATCGAGCTGCCTAGTGTTCGTGTGTCGATGTAAGTGCACGGTTCAGCCTGTCGCTTGACGATTGAGCCATTGAGACATCACGTATGAAGTGAGTGGAAATTAAAATTATTTAAATTTGGTTTTCTTTGTTTGAGTACACCAAAGCCATGTTCCGTAAGGTTGATTTCTTTGTTCGATTACGCCTACAAACAAAGCCCCTTTTGTTTCTCGAACAACAAACGACTTTGAATAGACACCGCCAAGAAAAACGGTGATTTCTGCATACGATAATTCACGGAAACAAAGCGCAAACTAGGAAAAAATATATAAGGGCAAGTTTTTTTAAATGA
>BLFK01000394.1:28121-32778 GCA_014634185.1 Astreopora myriophthalma | reverse complement strand
GCTGCGGAATTCTGGAGCCGTTGTAACTTTGCTATTTGTTTAGCTGGTAACCCGTACAGAATACTATTACAATAGTCAATGCGCCCAATTATTAGGGCAAGAACAAGCGTCTGGGTTGCTTGGTTACTTAAATACTTTCTTATTCGTCTTACGTTTGTAATGTAGTAATAGGCCGCTTTACACGTGTATATTAACTTGAAGACTCATGTTACTATCTATCCATGTCCCTAAGTTCTTAACCGACTGAACAGGCGACACATGAGCGTCACCTACTGCAAGCGAGTCAATATGAACCTTGGATAATTGCTGACGGGTGCCTACTATTACAAAGTCTGCCTTGCTATCATTGATCATCAGTTTGTCACACAGCATCCAGGCTCTTATCTCATTTACACACCGTTCCATAGCAGCAATGGCATCCTCAGTACTTGAGGCACAGCCAGGTTTAAACGCTAAATACAACTGCGTGTCATCGGCATAAGCATGAACGCTAGGCAGGTGTCTCTTGACAACTTCAAAGAGTTTACTGGCATACAGAGTAAACAGTAACGGCCCTAAACAAGAACCTTGAGAAACTCCTTGATTTAATTGTAGAGATTCCGAACACTTGCCACCTAGCGAGACAGTGCTGTTCCTCGGATTCCAAAACTTGTGCTCAGCCGAGATAGTAGCACAGAATGTTCCACCGTATCGAAGGCAGCACTCAAATCCAACAACACAAGCAGAACAACTTCTTGACAATTCAAGTGTAAGTGAAACGAGATGGTGACAAATGCAAACAACTGAGAATTTGACAAGAATTGACGAGAATTTGACATAATAGTGTATTACTATAGAAGGACCCAAATTGTCTTGATACCAAACTTAATCACGCCCCAAGATGAAGACTGGTTACGTTAATAATAGTAAGACAATTTACGTTAGGTCTGAACAATCAACAAATGTTAATTCTCATACCTTGGCTTTGGTGATGTCTTGAGCCTTGAAACTTTGCAGTTGGATTGCTCTTTCCAGTCTTGAAGAAAATGTGAACAGACCGGCTTTTCAGAGTAAGCGGATCGTAGTTTTACAAATTGCTCTTGGGGTCCTTCGTAAACTTTTCGAAACTTTCTCGAAAAGGCCCCCTGGGCCGACTTGATCAAAGCAAAAACCCGAAGTAAAGACGAAACCCCAACCCTGCCAAAACAACTCGGCCCTGGGCCCGTTTCTCAAAAGTCCCGAAAGAAAGAAATATTTCAAAAGGATATGTTCCGTTTTTGGAACATTCTGATTTTGGGATATTTGGAGTACATGCCAAAACAGCGTGCCCAAAGTTAGTTATGCAATGTCAAAAAAAAAATAATAATAATAAATAAATAGATAAATAAAATTAATAATAATAATAATAATAATAATGAACGAGCACCAGTGTTTTATCGGGTACAATAACACCTAATATTATACATGCATACAACAAGTTCTCAGTACCCACTGGCTGAGAGCATGCCAATTTATCCCAAACAGAGTGCAAAGCGTGGAATGAGAGCACGAGGTTGAGACTAATTCTGATTGGTTAATAACTCAGAGACAGCCGATGAAACGCGACCTCTTCATGGCGAGTACACAAACGAGTTGCGAACGAAAATAAATTATTGGCGGGCGCCTTGAGTAGGTTTTCTGAACTCAAAAACAGCTCAAAACATTTTGGCTGCCCGTTTAGAAAACATGATGCTTGCAAAAGAAAAGTGCCAATAAAATGGAAAACAAACAGTAAAGGGTAGGAGATGAGCTCGACTGATGACAAACTATTTCGAAATTGTTGTATGTAAACTGTTATTATTATTATTATTATTACTATTGTTATTATTTTCATCATTATTATTAATACGCGCGGCCAAATGACAAACTGCCCTCTGTAAAAAGAGCCTTTTAGCGGGCCAAATGGGAAATGCGCGGGCTGACAATGCATTTGCCGCCCTGATTCTGATTGGCTGCAGAGATGTCCCTCGTAGCATCATTTGCACCCTTGCTCTGATCGGGCGCAAATGATGCTACTCGGGCCACAAATAAACTATATGCCCTCCAAAAGTCAGGTGATTGTCCTATTAATAAGGAATCACATGATTATTCTCGTGCAATTCAGAAAATATAAGCACTCTCAATTTTTTTAAATTTTGAAAGACCACAAATTGCACTCTACCAACAAAACACGTGATACAAAGCTCTCTAAGGACAAACTCTCTGGCAATTTTCCAAACAAACGAACAAATAAACAAAAGACAATGCAAAATAGTCGATGTATCAGTGTCCATGGCACGAACATAGTTTAGAGTACGGCGGCAATATTGATTCTTTAAGGTAGGCTCTGACCTTACAGATTCCGTTGTAATGATAAGAAAGTTGTCCTTGTACTAGCACGCATTCACGTGAAAGTGATACAGAAATTTAATCCCCCCCAACCAAAAAAAAGAAGTCCTTAACAGACTTGAACTCAGTTATATATATATATATATATATATATATATATATTACCTTTACCTTTGCCCCGTCGTCTCTTGCGTCTTAACAGCAAAAAACCCACAAGAACGTTAACTACAAGTGATATAAATAACACTGCCCCCAGGGATGCTGCCACTATTGCTATCACGGAGTCCTTCTCGTCTTCATCTCTGACAGTTTTGCTTGATACTGCTGTAGTGGAAGTTGTAGAATCTAAACAACACATTTGGTGATTAGTGGGCGAATGTGTGCGCGGTATTCTCCACGCTAACGCTTCCAACAAACGCTGTACATTGATAACAGTTGTTTGGAAGCTTTGTATGGATAGTTGGTCTCATACTAGAGGGCCCCCCAAATTCTAAAATATGAATTGGCTAAAATGAATTATAAAAGTGTGCCGAGGACATTGAAACGGAATTTCAAATTAAGCCGTTGATCATAGTCCACGAAACTAGTAATGGGAGACGATAAAGAGCGTACAGCCCAGACAGACCGACAGACAGACCGACAGACAGACAGACAGTCGCTGTTCCCCCGCTGTCAACGTCTAAACAATTCCACGAATGAGAAACGTTACCGTTAACTGAGATCGCCTGATTGGTAAGTCCTGTCACTTTTGAATCTCCTCAAAATGTTGAGCAAAGAGTTATTTCCTTGGTCAAAATAGCAACCATCTAAACTCAGTTAGATATTGAATATAAGTTTGGTACCCAAAAGTCTCTTGAGCCTTGTATCAAGATGTATCCCGAACGACACAGGACTTAAAACGCAAAATTTAACATCAACAAGCTATATACTTTAATCATAATGGCGACAAAAAATAAAAAAAGTAAATAAACAAAACAGCCAATAGTCCAATTTCGACACATTAATATTCACTCTTAGGCAAAAGGCACCATCTCGAGGCTCAAGGGAGAAAAACTGGTACAAATCCTTTTATTTCCCGGAGCCTCGAAGTCATGTTTATTGTGTGAAGTTCAATTTTAAAATAACGAAATTGGTGTATTGTCATGGTCGTCCTGGTGCACAACTGCAGGGTGTGATGCGTCGCGTCAGTGGGTATTGCTTTATTTTGTTCGTGTTTATTTTCCCTTAATACTTGTAACTAATGCGTGTGTTTATGTCAGCAGCCGATGGTCAACTTTCCCGCCTCTAATTCATCTATTTCGAGTTCGAGAAACTTCCTCTTTTTTCTTGCCACGAATTTTCACCAATGTCATTTTTGTTTCTGAATCCAAAGCATGAGCATTATGCCTTTCAACTGAATGAACTTATGCCCCGTTGCTGTCAGTCAATCGATGGAACTGACCTGTAAGACCTGTGTACAGACTGGCGCCCGCTATTCAGCTTCCATATTGAATTGTAAAGAATAATAAAGTAATCACATGATTTCGAGTGCAATTTGCGGACCAGTCAAGGTTTCTGGTAAACCACTCGATTTAAAATCGAAACGATTCGATAACCACTGGATTCACGATTCCTTTGACCCACAGTACGATTGAGACTCGTTCCATGCCATTCTAGAAATGGGAATGTGAGCAGGATAGTTACGTCCCCAGAATAATACCTTTCTGGCCCAAGTAAATTGTTTGAAGGGTGGATGACACTATCCACTGGATAAATCACTATTCCCTGGATAATTATAACTCAATTGGTTTTGCCAGCATTTATCCTCTGGATAGTGATTTATCAGATGGACAGCATTATCCTTCTTTTAAACAACCAGACTAAGGTGAATAGCATTATCCGCCTTTTGAACAACCGTGGCCAGGTTTGAAACTTCTGGAATGTTTGTATTTGTCCAGCTAAATTCTTCCCCTCCTGGCAAGAACAAAAATAAAGAACTGAACAGTAATCTGACATTCAAGAACAACAATACAGCAAAAGTCTGTAATTAGCCGTGTTCTAAACGAGCAGAAGAGTGGGAACGAGTATTAAAAATCGATTGAATCGAAGAATTAAGCCTGTCACTGGAAAGAGCAGCCAAACATTAGTCAGTTTATCAAAATTGAGTCTAATTGCTTAAAAGCCAAAGACATGGTCCACTTTTGAAAATGACTAATTTAAGAGAGATTTGTATGGTTGTAAGGACAGGCGTCCTTCCAATCTATACTCAGCTCTCTTGTTTGAGTGATTTTTAAAAGCCCACCACTGAGTTCCCTTTAGTGTAATCGTGCTC
>BLFK01000394.1:20621-23121 GCA_014634185.1 Astreopora myriophthalma | reverse complement strand
GTCAAGGTTGTTTGGTTCTAGGTAAGTCCATCGCCACAGTTTCGCGGTATTATTGAATTTTGTTGAGTTAACGCAGGATCTCGCAACACTTATCCAGCACCATTTATTCGACGCATTCAACATTAAACCAATATACCACCGATCATTATTTTGAGATCGCGTATAGTTAACACTGATAGACTTTAGAAATTCCCACTCTTCGTCGCTTTCCATTGCAACCAGATCACCCTGTGGATATTGACGGCATTTTTTTCTGGCTTCTATCCAACTTTTAACTTGGTGATAAGATTCGTAAGTCGAGCAAACTACATTGTCGTCGCCTAAAAGCAAACAAATTGGAATAAGCCCTTGCTGAAAAGAAACCAACCAACCAACCAACCAACCAATTGTAAAACGCAGTATATCGGAGAAATTCGCTGTTAATTTAGATTAATTTCCGATACGGAAATCACCACTAAGGGCAATACGCTGTTTAAGTAGAAACTTGCTAAGGTCTCGTGGGTATGGATGTATCGCTCTTCGGGTTCGAGGTAAGCCGATGTTCTGGAATAACTGACTTTGAAACAAGTTTAAAAAAATTGAAACGGTGCTGAAGCTGATGGGTTTTGCACCCTGCCTTGAATTTGCACTGAGAGTGGGGTACGCAAAAATTACGAGACATATACGTCATGTCAGTTAACGAATAAAATCATATAGACTCCTTTGCGAACTGTATACGGCTTCATGCTCTTTTCAGGTTCTCGGCTACAGTGGGTAATGCATGTACCAATGACCTAATACTTTTTCCCCCAAATGCAATATAATAACAACAATAGTAATAATCATAATAATAATAATCATCATCATCATGGTCATCATCATAATTACATTAGGAAGAAGAAGAAGAAGAAGAAGAAGAAGAAGAAGAAGAAGAAGAAGAAGAAGAAATAAATAAGTAAACAAATGATCATTTTCAAGATAATATTTGCAGAAAAAAAAAAGATCTTGAAAAATCAAATTCAACACGGCCGCCTCACTGCCGTTCAGGCACTCCTTTCAGATAATACTTCCCAAGACAACT
This sequence comes from Astreopora myriophthalma, assembly GCA_014634185.1. NCBI lineage: Eukaryota > Metazoa > Cnidaria > Anthozoa > Scleractinia > Acroporidae > Astreopora > Astreopora myriophthalma. The sequence goes on along the minus strand of BLFK01000394.1, from coordinate 22,061 downwards.
ACGTTTTTGTTTCCAACTTTCGCCGACGTAAGTCCCGCACATGAGGTAAATCAAGCGAACAAGGTTTCGGTTATAAATCAATCGACTATTGTGAACTATATCCACAGGCGAGTATATCCACCGGCGAATAACATTAACGCTTCCTAAATTGGTTGAGAAACGGTGAGGACTTTTGCTAAATAATTTACGAATTTAAATTACCGACCAGGCCTCAACATTAAATAAGCAGCAGGACTCACCACGCGGGTTGTCTCCTGTTTGGATGGTGTTCGTGATTTTCGAAAGAAAGGTAATTAGAAACTCCAATTTAGCTCCGATTGCCATTATAATGCAGAAAAAGAGAAGGTAAGGCTGAATTTTCCTGCTAGTAATCCTCAGTCGTCTTCTAAACAACAATTAAATGAATTACGGCAGGGCCTTCCGTACACACCTGATCAAGATACACCGAAACGGAAAGGTATACCTTTGAAAACAACGGAAATATGTTTTGGAAGGAAAATATTTTTGAAAAGATATCGAAAATTTCGAAGAGGCGGAGTTGAACACCCTACGAAATAAATAGCGTAAACTACCACCTAGTGGACAAGCACTATCGCGCTCTTTTTCTTTTGTCTTTTTGTTGCTTTTGTTTTTTGTTTTCTAAGATATATGGCTCCATGCATCTGCATTGGCAGGTAGTAATTAATGTCACACTGACAGTTTGGATGCAGTACTTAAGACGTTTTGTTGCAGGGAGTAGTCATTCGACAGCATCTTCTTTTTATCCGCATACGCTTTTAAACAATAGTCACTGTAACTGTAACTGTAGCAGCCGTACTATTACTGTGTTCAGGTTCGGATTCTGCATATTGTAGTTTTCTCATTATAACACTGTACTGTACTTATCAAGTTGACAGACGTTGTTTATAGATCATGATAGCGCTCGGCGTCAAATTTCCCTTCTGTCAGCTTCCCGATGCAGCCAGTCACAAGAGAAATAGTTACCTTTAAAAATGTATTCACAGGGAACCTCGAGACAGAAGCCGCCTCCTCTGTTAACCCGCTTCCCTTTATAACCACTTTTTCACAGTTTGCGTGCCTCTTCAAAAACTGATTAATCAAGTAGATGTAGCATAACGAAGGTACGTGGCCGATGACCTCTTTGCTCAAGATATTTGGGTGATGGTAAAATGCAAATTGCTCAGTACCTTAACGGCTTGTCATATCGATCTTCCTTTCCTCAGTTTGCGACCCGTCCTACTGACGGATAGTTTCTGAGGAGACTTCGTTAATTCTGTGGTACACAATGAAGACATTTTTGTTCTCGTAAAATAATACTAATACTGATACGGATACTACTATTACGAATACTACTACTACTAATGACAATGATAATAATAATGTTAAAAATAATAATGATAATGATAATGATAATGATAATGATAATGATAATGATAATGA
>BLFK01000391.1:3573899-3598868 GCA_014634185.1 Astreopora myriophthalma | reverse complement strand
GGGGGGGGGGGGGGGGGAAATACATATTGCTACTATGATAAGTTGCTATTATTCTCGCTGAAAAGCCTTATTTAGAGGAGCTTCAATAAAATGTATGTATGTAAGCTCGTATATGTTCACTGACATACTGGTTGTATTAAACACTGTGCACTGAACCTAATTTTTGCACTTTGGAGCAAAGACGTCGTCCAAATTTAGCCTTGAAAACATCTGGAGTAATCGTAAGACCACGATTTAACGATAGAGCAAAGACGTTGGTTCAGGCTTCCTTGAAAGGCGACTTTATAATACAATTTCAACAACACATGTTGACAAGAACAACACAGCACACGCCCTTTTCCGTATAAAATTTGGAGAAAATCTCATCTGCGCTCTTGTGTCAAAGGGAAAACTTTTCAAGCGAAAGTTTTTAGCTACCTAAATTAACCAATTCGACCCATGCAATGAATTTATGTGCACTCACCTACTGGCTACAACAAATGGGAAGCGGGCCTTCAATGCCGCAAGCAGCTGTTGTTTTGAACGCTGTGGTTAACCCAGAGCCCGCGATATTGCTGTGTTGGCACTTTGCAACACATGCGCAACACTACTCTTCCGGTTCTGTTTTCAACATGGCGTCCAGGTTGGATGTCGATATCGCAATTGAAAGTCTTCTGGAAAACGAGGTGGAGGAGATTTCCAGAGATGGACAGGAAAAATACGTTCCGTGAGTACTACGGCGCTATTTAAATAGACTTTGTAATTTCATACGAATCGTAATCAAGGCAATAGGATGACGCGAGGCTAGGCTAAAATAAATTTGTTGTCCCCTGTGCAGGCAGTTGTCAATGTCAGAGATGCTGGCTAAGTTGGCACACAAGATTGACTTTTTATCAGATGTGAAAGGGCATGAAGATGACAAAGAGAAAGAAGATGAGGAGAAGTCTCTTGTCACATTCCAGCCATCCCTTTGGCCTTGGGATTCTGTGAGAGAAAACCTGAGGTAATTTTCTAGGGATTGTTATTATGACCAGCAGAATTATTTTTCATTTTCTGATCTTCACCACTGTTTTAGGAGTAAACCCATTTAAGATAAAAGATAAAGGAGTTTTGACGTTAGTCTCATGAAATCAAGCGAAACTCTTTGAGACTGTCACTTAAGACCGAGCCTTTTAACACTGGTAACAACTAGGCACCCTTTATGCCAAATGCTTTGTTTCATATGTACTAATCAAAGTACTGTGGTGAAAAATCCACAGAGTACAGGCTTACCTTGACTGAGAAAAATGTACAAGGCTTTGAGGAAAATTGAAGCCTGAAGGATGAGTTTTGTTTTTGACCATTTGTGGGCTCCAAGAAAACTAATACCTGTCATGATCACTAAATAAATTTATTTTTTCCTTTTCATAGGAAATCATTAACAGAAATCTGTGTGTTATCAGATGTACTTAATGTCGTACGTGACAAGAAATACCTGGTCTTGGATCCTGTGTCCCAGAACCAAGCCACTGCTAAACCAACAATGTCCCTTATTGCCAAAAAGAGGGTATGGAAATGAATATTATCATTTTAAATTTTTATGCATAGGACAAGTTTTTACAGCCGTTGTGTGATTTTCAGTCCATCTTATTTTCCTCTATAGCTGTGTCCACATATGCATTCTTTCTTCTTGCACCTGAGGTTTTTTTCCAAGGATGCTGTTACACTGTAAGGTTGAGTTTGGTGTCTCCATGCAGCTTTCTGGAAGCTGAAGAGAAGACAACAGGATGCTTATTATGCGTTACAGTTGTAGGACCAGATTATTATGTCTTTATTCAGTACACTTCAATTCTTGCATCTCTTTTAGAGTCTGGCCAATGCTGCAGACATTCTCCTTCGTGGAGCTCAGAGAATGGAAGATGCAGTGAAGGAAAGAACCGATCACAGCTTGGGGCAGGGAAGTGTCGTAAAGGATTTCCACTCCGAACTTATGATGCTGCGGAAGAGATGGCGATTGAAAAGGACAGGAACATCCATAATGGGAGATTTGACATACCGATCAGGTAAGTCAAAGTTCAAAGTTCAAAATTCAAAGTTGTGTGACCTTCCTTTGGGGTATGTCTGTAAGGAAAATATGGTGTTGTCTTGTTGGGGCATAAAGCCCTACAAATCTGTTAAATTGGCCAGCACTAAGCCTGTAATTTTGTTGACGTGTTTTGCCTGTTGTTCCAGTTGGTTCACAGTTTAGAAATCCTGGACTGTTTGAAGTCATTCAAGCAACCAAACCTGAGGATAGCGCTGAAAAGCCTGCCACTACAGACAGCCGAGCACTAGAAGTCACTGTTGGAAGTGATCTGGAAGGGAAGGCAGAAATCAAAGTTGCTATCGTTTCATCAGGAGAGCAGATAGAAAGTGCCACTCCGAGAGGTAAGAATATTCACAGCAGTTGGGGCTGCTTCTACTTATTTTAGTTCTTGATCATTTCCTTGATGTGGCTCCTATAGGTAGTTACCATGGCAACATGTCTGCAGTGCTCCCACCCTGGCAACAGCAGCTGGAGTCAGCACAGTCCAACTTGTTTTGCAAAGAACTTTTTGTTCAGGTTTGATTAGAAAATTATCAATTGGTAATTTTCCTTTGGATGACAATGGCCTGCTTACTGTACATTGTGAATGATGAAAATAATTTTTGTCATCACCAGCTGTCTCAAGAAGCATATAACACAAAAGAAAACCGACCACACTTTGTGATGGCAAATGAAATAAGAGCTGAGGTGGGTTTACACAGTTTTCTCATAATATTTGAATCTAGTACCGGGAATGATATGACTATAATAAGCATTTGTGTCAATGATGTTATGTAGTATAATGTGCTGTCATGGTAATCACTAATATTTCTGTCCAGATTTTTCCAGGAACAGATCTTTGTATAACTTACAACTCCAGGAAAAATGATTCTGAAGAGCTTGTCCCAAAGGTACATCGATTGTACTGTAACATTATTTTGAAGTCAGGACTCAAATAAAAAATATACGTGTGGTCGTCAGAAATCTTGTTGAATAACTGTTTTTATTGCCAATGCCACAGGCTACCCAGGATGGAGTTCCCTGTGACCGGTCTTTGGTGTACGCTCTTCACAGTCTCCTTCGAAAACGTCACCATCAAGCACATGCACTGCCGACACCCCACCCTGTCACTGCTTACCCCTTGCAAGGAGGTAACAAGAGGTTGTGTCTTGCTGGAGCATCAGCCCTGACTGCAGCTGAGGTAGCCCCTGATTTGCAGAGGTGTGTAGATCAGATGTTATTGAACCAAAAAGTAAAACGCACCGAACAAGTGTATATTGTTCACTACTTAGAATTACTTTAGGCAGGTTGTAGCCCACATTTCCAATTCTTTGTTAATAGTAAAAATTAACAGTAACAATGATAACAACGTCAAAAAACAACAACAACAACAACAAAAGCAATAATAATAACCAGGTTTCAAGTTGTCATGTTGTCATCTCTGTTAAGTGGATACCATGAAATCTCTTTTTCTTTGATGTTTACAGTGAGGGTCTATTGGAAGGGGTGCTTAAAATTTCGAGGCATAAAGTTCTTCGCAAGAGGTATGTGAAGGGTTCCCTTCTTCTTTCTTTGACCATGGAGCCTTCACTAAAACTAAAAATAGTCATTTTTTAAAAAATCACTCAAAGTTCTATATGCAAGTGTTATAACATTTTGAAAGTCTGAGTTTACATCTAAGGCCTAGACCACTTTCTGCCAAGAAATATGAATCCTTTTCGTGTTTGCCCTAGACTTGGTAACAAATGTAAATGCTTGCAAGTTCAAAACAAACAGGTGTGGTAGTCCTACAAACCAATACAAAGGAGAATTGGTCACAAATTGCATGATTTGTGCTTGAAACAGGGTTGTAGAGGTGATTGATAGGCTAAAGACGCAGATAGCAGATCCGTGTATCACTTGTCACTGGAGTGTGACTGGCTGCGACACAACTACTTTGGCAACCATTCATATCACATCTCCAGATATTGGACACATTGCAAGGTCAGAACTGTACTCTTTGCGGAACGGTGACTGTGATCTAACTCAAAAGATTGAGTGACTGGCATTATAAATTGCCGCTGTAAAATTGCTTTCAACACCTTTCCACCCAGTGCGCAATGAGTCGATTTACTAAAGACCTGATTGGTTGATTTTCTCCCTTTAAGATCATCTTTCCAGCTTCGTCTCGAAGTTCAAGGGATACATGTGGTTAATGACAGTGGAATAAGTCTGGATTTCTCCATTCATGCTCAAGACCTGGAAGATTTCATTTTAAGCCAGGTTTAGACACATTACTTGTAATTTGCAACAATTTTATACGTACCACCATGGAATACCTATCCAGCAACTGTGCGGTTGCCTTGTTTCTTCTTCCTCTCACAGATCTGCAATCATCGCTTGTCTGTGGCCCATTCGCTGGTGCAGAGCCTGGGCTGGCACGTGATTCACTGTAGTCGTCACGTGGGTACTGGGCCTAAAGAGCCGCAAGGTCTCGTGGGAGGCTTGATGGTAAAATCACCAAATGGCGCCAAGTAAGCGAACTCTCTCGATATCTTTTCTCACGTACCAGTATTGCAAAAGTAACGCAAAGAACAAGATATTATTGGCATAATCGTGATTCAGCGCCTCAGTCGTGGAGTACAAGTTTCATCAGCGACGAAATTATTCGTATTTCAAGGAGTTTAGCTCACCTAGGCATGTGCTGAGCGTTTTTTTCAAACCTGAAAGTGAATCTAACAATTTTGTATTAAGAAAGAATGAAGTCAACTAAGTGAATTTGCAACAGTGAGGAGAATAAAAGAAAAAAAATCGGAAATTTTTGGAGCCTTAGCCCTTTGCAACTCCCAAGCAATACTCCTTTTTGGAGCTACAATCGCAACAACCTGAAAACCTGAAAATTTCAACGACTTTTTTCATCAACACAAATCTGAGCATGAGAAATTCAATGACTTAAAAGCCACGGAAACCTGCAATAGGCTGCCACTTTTCTCTCAGCTGATGTTGAATCGAATCCCTGTCTGTTAGAATTCAGTAACCGCTGAAAATCACACCCTCTCATTTATTGCTTTCAGATCCATTGCCGTCTGCTTTGGACCGACCAGCGGTGTAACAGTGTTTGTCAGGCGTCCTGAGGTTCCTAATGGTGTAGCACCAGAATTATTTGGGAACATGAACTGGGGGAGCTTAGGTGGAGATTTCAAGGAGGTTCATTATGCAAAGATGCCTGGGAGAACTTTTGTACAAAAACTGTTTCTGTTGCTGGCTGTTGAAATGCAGTGAATATCGCAAACACGTTTTTAGTTTCTCACGGCAGCAAGGAGCGTTATAATACGGATTTTTCAGAAACTCGTGTTTTAAATGTCAAATTCAAGCAATTAGATATAAGTGTACAGGTCGAAAGTACATGAAAAAGAGGATATGAAGAAGTTCTTACTGTGTGTTGTTTTACTGTCCGTTTACTGCGCCTGCCAATGACATTGACCATATGCAAAATGGCGGTTGATTTATTACACTTTGATATATTTGTTAATTTGATCCTGCTAGTGAGTCCCATTTGTTGACAGTCGTTTCTGCATAAGATCTATGCGAACGCTGAACTTCAAAATCCAGTCGGTGACTGCGTTTTCACTGGCGTCAGTAATTCACGGCGACATGCAGCGACGTGATTGGATTTGATGAAATTCGCGTTCAGTTGGACGCCATTCTTTTGAGGTCGTCGAGGAAGGCCTCGAAGGGTCTGACAGATTTGACTTCCATGTGTATACTATCTCCCATGAGTTTCATCATAGGCAGATCAAAGGAGATGCGGTCCACTTCATATGGGCTTTCAACACATAACAGTATGAACACCTGGAAGATACATATGCATGGCTGGTTTGGTACGGTGGTGTTTCACTCCTCCAGGTATCTAACAGGGTTTGCAGTTTCTATGAAACCGGTTAATCGACCCCGCACTTTGCTTTTGCATCGCTGAGCGTTGTGATTGGTTCAAACATTTCGCGCCATTTGGTCAAGCAAGCAGAAACTGAAAGTAGGCAACTGCGACTTTGCGCGCCAAAGGCTATTTCCCGCGCTTAGCGCCGGCTGCATGTCTGTCTACCGATTGATTTGAGTGTCTTTCTTTGTGAATGGCCCATAGTTAATAGAAGGCATGGTCGTGGAAACCTCATGAACGTCTTTGCTATGTGCTTTTCAAAAGCACTTTTGGTTTTGACCATCTGTAAAATCTGGTCTTGAAATACGTTATAGCAAATGGCAGCTTACCAAAAAGAAACGTTCCTACTAACGCAGTTGCTTCCCATGCAACCTAGATTTTCGCGCCTTTTTCGAAGACTGAAAGGCTTCATAACTAGTCCATACATTTAAGTATATGCATTGGCCAAAGTAGGAACTTGGTTTTCGCTTTAAGATGTCCAATCGACAGCCTCTCTGAATTCTCGTACCTTCCTTTCTCCCAGCACCTTCCAAATGTCGACAACTTTCCCTTTCTTCTTTCCTCCCATGGCTACTTTTGCTTCTTGGAGCCACAAACCCAGCAGTTCATCTTGAGTTTTTCCTGATGAAAGTTTGTCCAGAAAAAACGTGAGAAGGAAAATAGCTGGGTCAGAGTGATTTAGATTTTTACTCTGTGTCTTCGTTGCTGACTGCTAAGCTTTTGAAAACACAAGCAACCCTCGAACTTAAAAAAACAGAACTTAAAAAGAGCTGTTAAGGAGGTTTCACTTTCTATGACTTGAGTTTGCGCAGTCGGTAGGCGACGAAATCGACCAAGGACTAACTTATCTCTGGGAAAGAGTTGTGTCACAGAAATACCAATCTTACCAGGGTACTCGACATTGAACATAATCCAGTAAAACAATCCTGCTTTAGGCAAGGTAGGTAAATCGTCAAATGCGATGGCATCACCGGTCAGCTTATTGTTGATGTCTGTAGCAAATCCTTCGTAAGATCGCAATGGTGTTACTGCAATGTGCACTTGGTCTCCCATTTCTTTCGACAGAGGCAGCTGAAACGAAAGTCTGTCTATGTCGTCTGGACTGTCCGCTCTCATAACTGGATGAAAAGCAGACAAGCAGAGCATTCAAATACTTGCCCAGGATAGAGTTCAGCGGCTAGATCGTAGCGGCTCAGCTAGGCCTAGTTAAGTTAATTTTAGAGGCTTTCTTTAAAAGCAAGTCGCTCTTTGGAATGCACTTAAATGCTACTGACCCACAAACTCTTAAAACGCTGATCAACACGAAAGGAATATTCTGGTGGCTTTCATACCTCAAAAAAGACAAACGTAGATCATTTCAAACTCACCACAAACTGTTTTACGTTCCCCAACAATCTGAAAGGAAAGTCGTCAGATTAAAAGCGCTACGCAAATGAGGTGCGACTCGTCCCCAACCCAATTGGAGAGTAACTTGAAGAAGATACGGACAATGACAGCACCCGAACTAAGTGTTCAAAATTTATTATGAACATTAATTAACATAATTACGAGTGGTGGGAAGAGGTCACGTGATAGTGAGAACATGACTTCGGATCCGGTAGTCATAGTCTTATAGATCGTTTTCACCCACGTGACCAACGGCCGTATTGATTTACTGAAACAAAAGAAAATATTTTCATAAAACCCGGAGATTGTCTTTGGTACACCAATATAGCCGCCGTAACGTCATTCTACAAAGAATTGAAGCCGCACCGGAGTGAAGCGAGATACAACCAGAAACTGTAACAAAAATTAGTTTTGTAAGAAAGGAACCACTTAAAATACATTTTGACACTGGGACTGGAATTCCTTTTAACTCAAGACAGTCACAGCGAGAGTACTGCTCAATTCGTTAATTGCTTTATGCGCTCCGTGTATTTTAACTTTCCGTAACTGACGGGTGTTCAGTTTTCAGCTTGGCTTTGTTCTGAACCGTCCAACGAATAGACTTTCTTCTTGGTTAATGCTTCGCATTTAGCATCAAGGATAGTGAGATTCTCCATCACTTCTACAACTTCATTTTGTAATTTCTCGATTTTTTCGAGAACGTGGCCAAATCGTATCTAATTATTATTCTTTTATTATCACAATTTCTAATATCAATTTGAGCGTGACGCTTGCATAATTATTGTATGACTGCGCAACAGTTGCCCTCGTCACGCATTAAAGTCAGTTAGACATCTTAAAAATAATGAACTCGTGCTACTCGCTCGGTCATTAATTAGTTTTTAAGAAGGCTTGGAACTCAGGTATTAACCTGTATATATGTGCAATGCGGCAGCATAACATACAGGCGAATAAGGTCTATATATTTTCCTGAATAGACCAGATCTAGTTCTCAAGTTGAAATATACAACTGGTGTAAACTAAAGAGAAGAAATCAAATTCCTTTCAAATCTATTCACCTTCCATATCTGTAAAACTTTGCCTTCTTCCTTTGCTTTCAAAAGTGCTTCTGCTTCTGTTGCCCACGTTTTACAAAGCTGCTTCTGTGGTATTCCTTTGTATTCAATGGTGCTTTCAATTAAGTACAGTAAATTCATCTTTAAAAGACAACAACTGTGGAATTCGGTTTTAGGTTTCACTGTCAAAAGAAACTGGCAAACTGATATTCAGTGGTCGGTCGTAACGAATTAGAATTTGCTGTACTCCAGAATGTTGTCACCAATGATATACGCAAGATATCTGCTCACTACTGTAGCAAACGAACACTATATTCGATTGTTTTCGATTTGTTTAGGAATTCTTTCGTTCATTACCCACAGTGCTCAGCAAAATGCAAAGGATGCCGCGCTCAACTTTACCGATGTAATATATACATTCTTTATTATTTTATTGACGCGCGTAACACATACATATATACATACCTATTCTTTTTGATAAGGCAGCTCAGTACGTGGCAACCCGACGGCTGGTGTGGACCTGCCGGTAAAACCTAGCAGACTTTCAAATTTCTGAAATTTAACAGCTACAAATTAAAACTATTTCCAAATATAGAAGAAACATGTATGATCCTTAAAAAAAAAAAAGCAATAAGAAATCGTTTAAAAATATAAAAAGTCTGGACCTTCCATCTACCACAACAAATTCATAGAGTTCCATTTGACCATTGTCAAAATGGCAAATTGCATTTATTTTGTTTGTTGCTATGAATGATAACATCGGGCGTCAATCTGCTTTCTACGTTCAGTCCACCGAATATAAACACACCGCTCTCATAAAGTTCTAATATCAATTTCAAAATGTACTCACTGTGTCTTCCATACGATAGATACACGGGGTTTAACCACGCGCACTTGATAAACACGATAGAATGGCCAAGGAAACAACTAGGAACACAATTTCCTGTGTAACGCTTAACTTCAAAGTTGTTGATTGTCAGAAAGAGACCATATACAGAAAGGCAACCCCGTACAACTTTTTTCATTCGTTTGTTTACGTGCTTTGGATTGATCCGGCGATGCATCGTGACCAAAGGAACGTAATAATCAGCGGTAACACAGATGAGACAGGCGCACTCGGGGTGTATGAGGCTGCCATGTTGGATTAAAGAACTACGAGTGTGTTCATACATTTCTCTGAATTCCGTCTCGTTCATTCGGCTCAATCTAACAAGATTACTACAAGGACCAGTAATGCCTGACGCCATGATGCGTTTCTGTACATGTTTTCATCGAATACGAGCATATTCGCCTCAACACTTACAACTCCCCTTATTCGTGCAAGACAGTGTTGTTGTCAAGCGCGAGTGTCTGTGGAAATGGTGCGCGTATCTGTGAAAAGAATCGTAGCTACGCCACTGGAGTAGTTTCTTTTCCCATATTTTTCACTGACAAACAATTTTTTGGCCGACGTGTGGGTAATTAATTTACCAATGATTTCAAGCCACTTTCAGTAATTTATTTTTTTTCCACCATCAACTTTAGAATTTAAGTTTAAGAATTAAAATCAAATGCAGTTCAGTGCATTAAATGCACTTCGGTTTAGTCTTCCGCAAGTTTTTTAAGGTCCTCGGCCCATTCTTCTACCGGTCGTATTGACTTGCACTCCACGTGTACGCGATCTCCCATCTTTTTCATGATTGGTAGATCAAAGGACATCATGTCGACTTCCGCCGGATCGTCTACGCACACAACTGCAAGAATCTGTTATGTGAGAAAAAAACAGACTTAACAACAATAAAACGACTCCGTTTTGATGTGTTTTGTTGCTGCAGGGCCGTGATATTTTAAACAGCGCTGATTCCATTTCCTTCACGTGACTATTTTAGAGCGCTTCGTAGGATCTCGATCTCTCCAACTTGCCTCTTGTTGTTAACGTTACACACCGTCAGATCCCGCATGTAATAGTATAGTTAAAAAACCTGGTACCTTGCGTTTTGCTACAACTTTCCACAAATTCATCACAATTCCAGCTTTTTTTGCCGCCAGAGCCGCCTTTGCTTCTTCGACCCAGATTATAAGGAGATCCTGTTGAGTCATACCTATAAAAGGGATATGTTAATTACTTTGTTCAATCCACTTGCTTTATCTGAATAATAAATCTCTATAGCACCTCTACAAAGTTTACAGTCGTCCACTGGATCCAGATCGAAAAATTTACAAATGTTGAGGGAGGGGGTGGGAAGGGAACCGGTTAACCTCTCGGAGCAGAGTAGAAAACCAGCAACAACTCCAAGAATCAAACCCGGGCCGCATAGGCGGGAGGCAAGTGCTCCCACCACTGCGCCAACCCTGCGCCAACCCTGCGCTCCATATTGCATATTAGATAAAACAAGATACGTTTAAATGCAGCACAGCCCCATAAAAATTCATTCAGTATACAGCGTACTCGCTGTTTAATTCAAGAATAGAGTGAGAATCTTGCTTGTGTGCAATTGATGCATCGGGCTCTCTGGAAATCTTTCCTTACTCAATAAAGAATTTTCTTACTTGGATCATAATCCACAGTAAAAGTCAGCAGGTAAAACAAGCCTTTCCTCAAGTTCACTTCCACCTCCTCAAACTTGTTCTCTTCCCCAATTCTCTCACTGATATCACTGGCGAATCCCTCATATGGCCTCAGGGGTGTGAACGTTGAGTGCATCTGATCTCCAAGGGCCTGGTGAAGAGGGAGGTCGGCAAAGCACGTGTCCAATACTGAAGGAGACTCTACTGACATCACTGAAAGACAGCGGGCGCAGAAAGTGTTATGCGATTACAGCCCGGCTTAAAAGACTTTGCAAAGATTTGGGAGGTTACTTTTGTGCACTTCCGCGTCCCCTCCATAAGATAAAATAGCGCCTCTAGTTTGGCCTGCTACTGGCTAATCAGGATTCTATAAAAGGTTGTTTTTCGCGTATCTAATACGCAAACTGTCCAGAATGTTCAGCTTTCTCTTTTCTTTGTGTAATGTGCACCATGTTGCTGTTCTTTTTTACCTGCGGCAATTTGAGTATTGTTCAGATAAATTAAACAGTCAAAATCGTTGAACTAAAGAGTCTCGGTTCAGAGAATCACACACATTTAGTCAAAGTCGAGGAAAGGCTGAAGGAAAAGGTAGTTAATATATTTACCACCAAGAATATTTCTTTCTCCAGCTACCTGAAGATAAACAAAAAAGTGAAGTGAAGTGAAATAAAGAACCTTCATTTATACACGGTGACATTTCAAGCTTCAAGCTTGTGAAGTCGTGTATAGGAATTAACAATTCAAATAAACAGAACAGCATTAAGAACCCAACTGGAAGGACGCAGCAAGTTGGCTATTTACAAAGCGTAGTCGCCTGAGTTTAATTCGGGACCAGTGACGACAAATCGAATTTATGTGGTGGTCAGAACAGGGTAGGAACCTGAAACAGGCATCAAAACTCAGCGCCCTAACCACTAAAAATTAAATTATGTTGGCTAATTATGAATTAAAGGCTAAATAATTAAAGAATACTAGAGATCTTTATTTAAAGATCGCTGTCTATAGTGTTCTTTTCAACCCCGATCCCCCCCCCCTCCCCTTCCGAGACCGAAATCAAAACCCTCTCCGGGCTTTTCAGAATTATCGTTCTATATATACCGACTGTAAAAGTGCATGCACGTGACTGATTTCGGCCATATGATAGGATCACATGTCATGAATTATTAATGAATTTTTGCAAGAAAGACTCATCCCATGCGAGAGTGACGTAATAAGAATCCACGTAACGCCAGTATGGGCTGTTTGTTAAAGTTCCCTCATTGTGACCTTTCCGGTCTTTACTGTTACGTAAGACTGCTACCTAAGACGGTATCCCTGAAAGGACATCCTCAAAACTATCAGCATTCCTTTCCTTTCACGAGCAGAGAAAAGAGCGAAGTTTAAACAAAGATATCGAAAGTTGGTCACTGGTGATATCTTAGTCCTGATATCTTTACGATTATTCCAAAATCTTCCGATGACATACTCGAGATACTCAATGCGATTAACCCCTCTCATTCACATTTTTGCCATGACTTCCTTAGAGCTTTGCAAAATAAACCAAAATATGACGAAAAACAGTGCGTCTACAATTTGGACCTATTAAAAGTGCATATTGGGCATCCCGCTCCTTGGAAATGCAGCGACAGTCACTATTTTATATCGTTACGATATCAAAAATAAGACCTATATGAACCGATACAAATACAATACAAACGCTATTATTGAAAGCTTATTCAGACTCAACAACTTTTCATACCTTAGTTTTTAAGGACGCAAATACCACAGATAACTTATCCTCCTTTGACAAGAGATAGGAACCTGCTTATTTTAATCCGATTTTGACAGTCTAATGTTTTATGTAGCGTTCACGCTGCGAGAACAGCTGCCGGCTTGCAAACGTAGACTTTCCATCGCCAAAAATAGGGTCAGGCTATATTCTTAGCCTACAAACGCTTGATCAATACGTAGGTGTATTGCACGTCATTCCCTAATTTTGAGATGCACCGTTCCGTTAAAAATTATTAAATAAACAGGATACATAGCGGGCACAATGGCTTGGGTAATATGAACTAAATATCGATTTATTTTTGTACCATTTGATCATTTATCAGACAGACATGCCTTCCTTGATATGTCATCAAATTTTAGGTGCTATTCTCCCAAGTAAGATTAACTTGTCGCAGGTAGAACTGTATTTGCACGCAAAGTTCGCCGGTCCATGAAACCCCTGAGCTGTCCCCATCGCCCTAAAATTATGCGAAAATGGACATCGCAGCAAAAAGTGCCGTACTTCCACAAACAACGATTTAAGCTTAACGCTACGAGGTATAACTAAATTGCAAATAGGTTTACCGCCAAATCTCATATTCTTGTTGGATTGCGCGTGTCTAACTGACTACAAAGAGCGAACGTGAATATTTGACCGACCTACCTTGAAAGCGCATTTCATGAGACCTTGGTGGTACAACTTAAAAGCGGCGCCTGCATGTTTCAGCCACAGCTTGTACAGTTCTTTCGAGGTCATTCCGTGGTAGTCTAAGCTCGTCTCAAAGAAATACAGAAGGCCCATGGTGATTATTGTCGAACAGCCGGAGCTCCACGAACTTCTTGTAACAATAGACGCTATTGGCTTCCTGAAGGAGTGGTATTTTCGCAGAAATGCGGTAACCTTTATATAGATGAGAATATAAGTTGGCACTGTACCTCGTTACGCTCTGAACATGTCACCAATGAGGCTTTTCATTATCAGGTGAATACACAAAGATGACTTTTAGAAGTCTGATATCTGATTGGCTAGAAGATGAATGAATGAAATATTTTGTGTAAGACTTCTTGTTGTGGTCGAAACTTTAATGTAACCTGTTGTCGGATGTCAATTTATTCTTTACCTGCAAACAAGTTCCCTTTTTTTTTCGTCATTAAGGCAAATTACGAAATCACCGAACCAAATTTATTTCTTTTTTCTCCCTCACCTTAAAAAAAAATTAACATAAACATGAACACGTTTTCAGTAAAATAACAAAACCGAGGCATGTCATCTTTAGTCTAAACATCACGTTTTAAAGCATTACTGGCTGGATTTTTCTGGTTTTATTTACAGATGGAAAAATACCGGATTTTAGGCTCACGTTTCTAAAATTGTGCGGTTTTTACAGGGGAGCGGCAAATAATGACAAAATAATAATAAAAAAATAAAATTAAAAAAAAAACTCTTTCCGCTGTTCTGTCATAAAGTGAGTAGAGTATTTTTGCGTTGACTGAGGGCTTTGAATCTTTCTCGAGCATGGCTCGAGTGGCCGCTTACAAATGTTTTGTCTCTCCTCCAAATTGTTCCATTATACCTGCCAATGCATGCGGCATCACAAAAGGCTTATCGCTAATTGCGTTTCCTGCTTTTAGGATCAAGCTATTGTGTTTCAAGCGTAGTGTAGTGGGTTAGTCAAGTGTTTTACCAAAGCGGCCATTCATCGCAGCCGTCATAAAAAGTTCCTCACTAATTAAGGCTGGTATTCTTTACTTTTCTTGCTTACCAGTTTATGAGGCTTGGACTGAAAACGCTTGAAAAAGATGATTTCCTAGTGAAGTGTTTTCCTTTCGTTCGCAAAATTCTTATGGAAAAACCGACGCTTTTTCCTGCTACTTGACTGTTGTTTTTGAACATTTTCGCGATCGAAAAAATGACGTCCGCAAAGTTTCTCCAAGTCCAATATTTTCACTTCAGAAACACACTTACGTAAACTGACCAAGCAAACTTTTAATATAAAATAAGAACCCTCTCAAGCATGTTAAGGCATGGCTCAGAGGCTTATTTGCATAAAATATGAAAACAGTCCGGAACTTTGAAGAAATTCGCAAAACAGTTTCATACTTGGCAAAGGCATAAAACTTATTGATGAATAAGAGGAAGGGTTGGGGATCAGTAATCCATATAGAATTCATTCGATATGTACTCGCTAACGGATCTTTGTGCGTTGAACCTTACATACACAATTGAAAACTCAAAATCGCATACGCGGTGTCAGCCAAGGTCATGAATTAAAGGTCACAATCCCTGACCGTTTATTTATGTGCGGATGTATGATCCAACAAAATGAAATCTTTGTACGACAAATATATCGTATACCTAAATCAATTGAGGCTTAGAAAAATGTTAAGAACTTTGTGGTTTGTCCTCTTAAAGCCATGGTCAGGACTGAAAACCATCTTCTATAGTAAAAGTGCATTTGCTTTGCAGGGGGGTCTAGAGAAGAACCATGCCTTAACGTGCTTGAGCTGGTTGACATCTGCGTTTACCGGTTTTTGGTTCCGTAATCAAGATAAAAGACTAGTAATAGTTCTCACTAAATTTTTTGCTTATTGAAAACAATTACATTATTATATTATTCTGTTATCCTACATGCGTGTCCTGTGGACGTAACAAGATGGCGCTTTGGTGGTCTTAAGTCTAATTAGTCAGACATGTAATACTTCATTGCCGTCCGTTTTTTCAGTCGTGGAAATGGTATCTCCGCTTCAGGTGTATGTAACTACAGGTCTTAATCTTCTTAGGAAAGTTATGAACACAAAGGGATGTCGCATATCTTTCCACAGCGGTATTAAATGGCTCTAGCGATCGATGATGAAAAATGTTGAAAACCTGAAAGTTAATTTTTCCGTTTACTACTTGCACATCATTACGAGAATAACAATCGGACGAGATAAAAAGAAGAGAGAAAAAAATAATAATAAAAACAAAAGTTGGAACCAGACTCGAACTTGGCTCCTACTTGACTCCTGCCCGGACTCGAACTTGACTCGTCCTACAAGTAAACTCGATCAAGCGTGTCGTTGCTAAAAAAAGTTACCCGAGACCACCGCGCGCGCTTGCTGAAAATTAACCGATACGACCTTGCGCGCCTAGTTTCCTCAAATCGAGATATTTTCCGTGCTACCAAACCAAAAGATATATAAGATTTCAGAATCTTCCTAAATACGCGGGGACTGCTGTTATGCCTCCTCGGGTTTTGGCCTCTGGGCCAAAACCCTGCGGGGGCAATAAATAAACAGTGGCGGCCAAACTGGTGCGAAGAGGCTGACTCGTCCCCAGTCGTCTCTCATGGTCTTATTGATCATTAACGAGGGATGCGCAGGGGCGAGCGTGGGGGGTGATGGGAAGGCGGAAAGGAGAGACCGAGTCTTCCTCCCTCGTTTTCTCCCTTCCCATCATGCCTTCGCGCGCCTTCCTTTTTCCGCGTAAAGACGACTGGGGATGAGTCAGGCGAAGAGGTGGAAAACTAGGGACAAGCTGGTAGCCAAGTCAAACGTGATTTGGACAATTCATTGGCCATGAAACCAACTGCCGCCTTGGTACCCATAGCCCTCTCTTCCCCTCGTCTACGGGTAAATTTTTAAAATTCCTTCAGTTGCTTGACCCCGACTTTTTCAGCTCGTACCGGCTGCTTGACCTTTGACCTTTTCTACCACATTCCAGCAGCTTCTTGTAAGTCGAACGAAATTCGGTCATGCGAAAGCAATAAATCCAGGGATTCATTGCCGAGTTGCTCAAAGCCACTGTCCTGGCCCAGTTATAAGCTATGCCCATATTACTCCCAGCATCGGCAGAACGAAGGTACATCAACGGAACCCAACTCACTGTGAATACCACCACAACGATAGCTATCGTGACTGTCACGCGACGCTCAACCGAGTGTGATGAGCTCTGTCTGTCGTGACTGCTTCTTGAAGTTCGGATATTTTCCGTTTTTCGATTCCAAACTTTTATTATTATCAAGATGTAACAGGATAAGATGGTCACGTAGCACAGGGCAGCAGCAATGACCGTAAAATAAGATGTCGCTTTCTTGCTGGTTGTCATGCGCAGCACCACATAAATTATGGGAAAAATCCATGCAACGAAAACAGCTATCTTGAATCTCTTCATCGTTCGAAATTTTTTACAGTCGAGAGGCCTGACAATTACCAGACAGCGATCAACACTTACAAAACATAAGTGAAGAACTGACGCAGAACACGACATATTACCGACGACACGGAACGTCTCCGACACTGGCTCGTTGCATTCGCCGTTTACTTGCAAGGCCCAGAACGCCACGAGAAGCGGCTGACCCAGAGCTGTCACCATCAGATCGGCTATAGCCATGCTCGCAAGCCAGAAGTTTGAAATGATCCGTAGACTTGTGTTTGTGTAAACTGTTGCGATGACCAGAGCGTTTCCGATCGTGCCAATAATGACCGACAAAAGGTTGACCGGAATTAACGCAACTACGTGCGTTAGAGGAAGAAGGCAAGCATCGGAACTTGTTTCTGTGCCATGCGTTGAATCATTCATGGCATGGCCTCAAAAGAAATTTAACTTAAATTCGGCAATATATCCGATGGAAAGTCAATTTTGTGTCTTGTTTTGTCCTAGATTAATGAATGACACGGGAAGTGCTAATATAGAAACTGATACAGCTGAAATGTGCGTCTGCTCACCAGTGGTAGGCTGAGATCTATAAACAACTTCATCAGAAAATAAACAAAATGCGGAAATTGAATTCCGGAAGCGTGACCAGCATCGTCTAAATGCAAAACAGTGCGTGACCAGCGAACTCTCGTGGAATTCTGGGTATCCTTGCCACTTCGACTTTGGCGTGCGAGCAGCTTTCTTTCAGTGCGATGGAAGCTCGTTCAAGACCTTTAGTGGCTCGTATACCGGCCATCGAACTTCCTCCGCAACTTCAACAAGTCGTTAACGATGGCGTTACGGAGTTCGAAGTTATAGCGGCCGATCCAGTGAACATTACGAACGTGCTTGCCCAGAAAGTCAAAGGACTGCTGCTTTACGGGCCTAGCCATAGTCACATTGACGGGCATTTAATGGATTTATTTCCAAATCTCAAAGTTATAAGTAACTGCGGTGTTGGTGTCAATCATATTGATGTAATGGCCGCTAGCGAGCGCAGAATTGCGGTTGGAAATACTCCTCATGTTCTCACAAATTGTACGGCTGATATGGCATTTGCATTATTGTTAGCCTCTGCCAGAAACGTTGTAGAAGGGGACAGAATCACAAGAAGCCCCAATACCAAAGAGGTATGAGCGTTAATGAGTGTTGTTTTTTCAGGTTTGCGTGAACAGCTTGCCTCATTCTCATCCCCAGAGCCACTCGTCTTCAGGCTTAAAATGACCAAAAGAAACGGAGGCTCTGGGGACGAGAATGAGCTTGCCTCAATTACACTGGCTGGCGTTAAAATGTCGGGCACGGGCACGTGTTACCGTTGATCACATACAATTTGTGTACAGTTAAACCTCTAAGGGGGAGGGGGGGGATAAAGCGTACTTTACTGAAGAGATGGTTTGAACGGGCCATATAAGCATCAAATTACAAAATGGTGCTTTACGTGATATAATTAACCTTTCATCTTAGGTAACCGTTATGGGTATCCGCTTGGAACACATGGAAGACAAAAAAAAAATCAAGTTGGCATACTTACTCACTCGCTCACTCTGGGGCTAATTCTTGCCATTTGACACTATTAGCTCTAGCTGACTGCACATGTGGCTTCAACTACTTCTGAACTTGTTTTCTTCCCTTGACTAAAGGACAAACATTGGTTAACAGTCTTAAAGACATTTCTTTTATGTGGTTTGGGCTAACACATAACCCATTCTTAATTTATCGAATACTTCATTGTTCCTTTTTTAAATTCACTTACAGTTTGCTCACTTGCATGGCTATTATGGGTCAGAGGTTAGTGGATCGACCATTGGAATTGTTGGAATGGGAAACATTGGGAGTGCTGTGGCAAAGAGAGCCAATGGTTTTGACATGAAGGTTCTCTATCACAACAGGAAACGGCGAGAAGTCGATGAGAAACAGTTTGGTGAGAAACAGATGAAAGTTCTCTTTCTGGCAATTACTTGGTTTCTGTTTAATTTATGGGTTTTTTTTGCACGTAGTAGTAGGCATCCGTTCATCAATGTCAGTGATATTTGATCAGTCCAACTCTGGCGTGACAGTCTCATATATTGTTCATATATCAATATATTTTACCCCAACTTCTTCCTCATAAAGTTCTGTCATGTCCCACAGGTGCCCAGTACTGCAGTACATTAGCAGAGCTCTTGGCTCAGTCAGACTTTGTCGTGCTTGGCACTCCGTTAACATCTGATACAAAAGACCTGATAACAGCTAAAGAACTATCGCTGATGAAGCCAACCGCTACACTGGTCAACATCGCACGTGGGGGCATTGTCAATCACGCTGACCTGACCAATGCATTACAAACAGGGGTAATAAAAGCTGCCGCACTTGATGTAACAGAACCTGAGCCGCTTCCGAGGGACCATCCCCTGTTGAAACTGCCTAATGTTACTTTAACACCACATTTGGGATCATCGACTGCAAACACAAGAACGAAAATGATGGAAGTGGCTGTTATGAATTTAAAGGCTGGTTTGAAGGGGGAAAAGCTGCCTTTTGAAGTGAATTAAATTTTTATTATCCACGGGGGGCAAAAGTTTGTTTTCTATGTATGGAGTCAACAATCAAGACAAATTCACGTTCTATCTGTCAGTCATTAATGAGGGTGGTAAAAGGGGGGTCTAGGTCACGTTTCACGGAGAATAAAACGGACCTTTCACAATTCAAGAAAACGTAGATATAATGAAAATCACAGTTCACGGTGAATTAAACTTGTATTTCTCGTTTCACAGAAAACAATTTTGCTAAATCCCCTTCACGGCTGCTATGGAAATCACGATTCACAAGGACAAAATTTGCCACTTCACATTTCACGGGGAAAAAAGAGCCGATCACGAGCCACGAAAATACCCTCCACCAGCCTCATTAATTCAGTGGAGGTTTGACGAAGGGTAACGCAAGGCCACTCTCTTGTTGGTCACGAGTCCTTTCTCGGTACGGGTTATCATGTCACCATAGATCGTTTTCACATGACGTCATCACTTTCTAAAATCCAAAACTAAAGAGCCACGAAAGTTTTTATCCGCATCAGGCATAAGAGGGGGTATATTTATATGTGTTTACAATTTTACAGCTCAATAGCGTGCTTCGTTTGGAAACCAGAGCATTTTGAATTTCAGAGTTAGGGAGGTGCGTGACACAAGGCTAAGATCGAGTTTGTTGAAAAATATATACTTATCTCATGATTTTGAGCCTTTTTAGAAGTTAAAACATTAGTAAAAGTGCTTATGTAAATGCTTGCTTGGTCAGTACTGATAATCAGTCGCCTAGATGGCCAAAGTAAGCTCCAGATGTTTACACTACTTTCCGGCCGCCATATTGGTGTACCACGGAGGTACACCAACATGGCGTTTTCATACTGCGCTCTGCAAATTTGTGCGAAACATTTCGACGAAAATCTGAGGTTTCGGAAAACGCACAGGCCTAAAACTTGGAGAAGTGTCTAACTTAGTTATCTTCTATAACATCACAATTCCTTAGCTTTTTCCACTGGATGGTTTTCGATTTAATATTTTTATTGCGTGACAGTGAAAACGATCTATAGAAATGCCTGTTGAACGCTCTCCCTTATGATTCATTTTGGTACGCGCTTTGAGGTTTTGTAGACTTTGCATTTTCAGGAGCTAATATAGCATTCTTTGTGAATTTTTTAAATTGTTTTTATAAACAGTTGCTTACATTGATTATGCAAAATACGAATTTGTACAAACAAGGATTCTTCGGAAATGTTTCATTTGATCTCAAAGAAGATTGTTTTAAGCTAAAAGCAGAAGCACCTTTCTTCCATGAAATGTCGCTTCTATATTCCAAAACTGCAGAGGTCAAAGACCTCATGCCACAATAGTAATTTCATTTAGATATTTGAGGAATCTAAACGAAGAACGTGTAGACAAACTCACTGGCAGTTCTCTGAGCGACCTGAGCTGATTGTCTAAAATAGGTGACGTAGAATTTAGAAGATTAGTGTCTTGCGCCTTTGCAGAGCAGTTTGCCGAAACACGTGAGAGAATCCAATGGTACGCAATACTCGACCGTCAGATACGACGGCAGCTTTTGGTCAAGGATGAGTCATATTACACGGTATTTTGACATACTGCAGTTGCACTTTTCAGCTGACTGACATCCAGTTCACTGTAATGCGTAACAGCGTTCATTTCGTGTTCCTCGCCTCCATTCCCACACCTACAGGAGGGCGCCCATTTCAACCCCAACAACCTTCTGTAAGCTTCGGGAAACTCGGCAATCCTTAAGCAATAAATCCACGGATTCACTGAAGAATTGCTCAAAGCAAGAGTCCGTGCCCAGTTGTAGGCAACGCCAGAGTTTTCCTCAGCGAACGCGGAGCGCAGGTACAAGAGAGGAAACCAACAAACCGTAAAAATAACAACCACCAAGGCCATAGTAACAGCTAAACGACGTTCAATCGTTTGATCCGAGAAGTGTTTTTTCACTTTGAGGAAGATTAAAGCGTAACATAAGATGATGGCGATGTAGCAAAGGCCCACAGCAATGACAGTAAAATGCGAAGTTCCTTTCTTACTGACCGTCAGGCGCAGGACACCATAAATAAGAGGCAATGCCCATGCGACCACAAGAGCCAACTTGAGACGGTTTTTGGTCCGAATAGATTTTGGATGAGAACAGAGAATCACCAAGCAGCGATCGATGCTTATCAAGCACAAATGAAGAACCGACGCCGAACACGACATGTTGGCGATGAGACGGAACAACTGCAATACGGTTTCCTTGCATTCACCACCGATTTGAGAGCCAAGGAAGACTGAAAAGAGCGGCTGTGCCAGTGCGGTGACCAACAGATCGGCTACTGCCATGCTCACGAGTAAAAAGTTTGAAATTGTTTGAAAACTTACATTCTTGGAAACTGTACAAATCAGCAAGACGTTGCCTATCGTGCCAACTACTGTGGACAAAATATTCACAGAAATCATGCCCAAGATATTTCCCAGGGGCAGCAAATGGCAGCTATCGTCCATCTCTGGTGTGTTAGTTGAATAGTTCATTGGAACCGGATTCACTGACATCGTTTCTTAACAGACCTTCAATAACCAGCTAAAACTGACCCTAAATGAGCTCAACCTTGGAAACAGCACAATGTAAATAAGCACTTTTTCCTTTTTGTTATCTCTGACGCAATGCTTTTTGTTGACGCGCTTGACTTCCGCGCCTTCTGTGATATCAAATGAATCATTCACGTTTTCTGTTGACTTAAACAGCGCGGTATGTTTATTCTTGTTTTCCTTTTAGCTCTCTGACAAGTGGTCTCTTCAAGGGCCACCGTCACAGGGGGTGCTGTTTTGCTAACAAAACTGTGCTAGAATCACTGCTCGGCGAAATTACTCGTTCATAATATTTTGCTGCAGAATTAGATGTAATGAGAAGTTTGCAAATCCGTCAGGCGCGCTATGACCTTGTCATCCCTGACAAAATAAGTTTCATTGATCAGTGACGTCACCTTTAAGCTTTCCAAATATATACTGCGCTGGCGTGATGTAGCTCCTTTAAATCAAGGTGAAATGAAACCAGATAAAACAGACATTCTGGCATTACCGTTGTTACCTATGTAGCACACGAGTAAACGCAAGCTGTGGGGAGCAAAAGAATGATATCAGTGGACAAAAGTCTCCTTTTAGATATTTAAATTCAACCCGAGAGTGAGGACTCGAGGACAAAAACAAAGCAACTTGAACGAGATGTTTATTTATTTCTGTTGTTTATGTCCACTTGGCCTCACCCTCAAAATGATTTTACTAACAAGAGCAAATTGTCCGTTTTGGACTGAAAACAAAAACAAAAAATCCCGCAGCTCTCATCATAAAAACGTCCACTACTAGAATCAGTGTTCGTGTGGCACGATAAACCTATTTGGCTTTAATTAGGTCATAATGTTTTGCTTTTTCTTTTTGCTGTCTTGCCGCATAAGTCAATATCAGTCTGCCAATACAAGAAACTTTGAGAATTTGTCTATACGGGCCCATGCCGCAGCGTTTTTAGGAGAAACAACACGTTTGTACTACGTTTGTGCATTCTTGTAACTTCTGCAGAGAAACAGAAATCAGACCACAGCTATCAGACGCGATCGATTCAGACGACAATCTAAAATAAAAATTTTTCACTGCTGGCCAGACACAGTCATCAATCACATGTGCATGCTTGTTAATTGCTTCAGGTTGTGGACCAGACCTTTAAAAGAATCTGCTCCACAAACGCTGAACCATTTCACTCTGGTGTCAATCATAATGACGTCAACTCTACTGGCAATTAACGTTCACCTGTGACGCTATAAAAGGGCAGCATTGCCACCCACTTTTTAGCAATAGGTACAAAAACGTTCAATCAGAGCTTTTGGCTCAGTCTGACTTTCTTGTGCTTTGAAAGGTTTCTTGGATAGATCAAACAACAAGTCTCTTACAGCAGATGAAACTTATTCAATTAAACGTAAAACTCACTTTGTACTCTAGCTTTGCTGAAAAGTGATCAAAACAATTCTAGTGACTGTAATGACCTGATCAAAAATATGAAATACGGCGAATGCTTGCTAGATTTCGAACAGGAAATCGCAATTTATGCATAGAAACTGGCAGAAACGCAAGACCTAAAATCTCCAGGGAAACAAAGACATTGTCAACGTTACCTATATGAACAGCTGCTGAAGATGAATTTCATTTCCTTTTCACCTGTCCTTGTTAGAGGCAGACCTTAGCAATAACTATTTTAAAAAAAGATAAGCAAATCTGCAGAATGCAGATCACATGAAATTTCATTCTCAGTGCCTTTGGAATTTGCGGCTAAGTCTGGCAAAACACGAGAGAGAATCCGAGGGTACGCATACGCGTGTGTCAGATACGATGGCAGCTTTTAGGTAATCGTATTTGGTCCACGATGAGTCCATATTACACGGCATTTGAGCATTTTGCAGTTGCACTAGCACTTGTCAGCTGAGTGACGTCCAGTTCAATGAAAATGGTGTTCATTTCCTGTTTCTCGCCTCCATTCCCACCCTGGCAAGAGGGCGTCACTATGAAGCCCCACAACCTTTTGAAAGCTGTGCGAAGCTCGGCGGTCCTGAAGCAACAAATCCACGGATTCAGTGAAGAATTGCTCAAGGCAAGAGTGCGTGCCCAGCTGTAGGCAACGCCAGAGTTTTCCTCACCAAGCGTGAAGCGCAAATAAACGAGAGGAAACCAACAAACCGTAAAAATAACAACAACTAAAGCCATAGTTACAGTTAAACGACGTTCAGTCGTTTGATCCCACGAGTGTTTTTTCACTTGATGGATGAATAAAACGTAGCATAAGATGATGACCCCGCAGGAAAGGCTCGCAGCAAGATAAGGAAGAAGCGACGTTGCTTCGTTTATGGGCCTTATGACGGTTAGGTGATAGACCTCATAGAGAACAGGCACTGCCCATGCTGCCACAATACCCAACTTGACACAGGTTTTGGTCTGAACAGATTCGCGATGAGAATGGTAAGTAACCACTTTGCAGCGATCGATGCTTACGAAGGACAAATGAAGAACGGACGCCGAACACAACACGTTGGCGATGATACGGAACACCTGAAACACGGTTTCCTTGCATTCACCACCGATTTGAGAGCCAAGGAAGACGGAGAAAAGCGGCTGTGCCAGTACGGTGACCAAGAGATCGGCTACTGCCATGCTCACGAGTAAAAAGTTTGAAATTGTGTGAAGACATACATGTTTCGAAACTGCACAAATCAGCAAGACGTTGCCTATCGTGCCAACTACCGTGGACAAAATATTCACAGACATCATGCCCAAGGTATTTCCCAGGGGCAGCAAATGGCAGCTGTCTTCCATCTTTGCTGGGGTGCTGGAAATTCTGAATCGTTTCTGGCGTCGTTTTCGAACGCACCTTCAATAACAAGCTAAAACCCTGAACGAGCTCAATTTGAAACTTTAAACACGCAATGATTTTTTTGCGGGGGCATGTAAAATAAATGGACCACCGGACCCAGCTGGACGCTGGACTCTCGATTCTAGATGGTGGACTCAAAAACAAGATTGTTTATATATATATATATATATATATATATATATATATATATAAA
>BLFK01000391.1:3554049-3572622 GCA_014634185.1 Astreopora myriophthalma | reverse complement strand
CAGAATTCCGATTTTTGATACCCTGTTTAAGACATTATCAATGCCAAAGTCAACGGAAGTCAATATTAATTAACAAGAGCTTGCTGCTGTTTATCGTCCGAGAAAAGATATCCAGTTTAAGACAAAAATTGATAAATCGCCACCCTGATTAAGACAAAAAATGATAAATTCGATACCCTGTTTAAGACAAAAATCCCGAAAAACATACCCTGGCTGGCCGCACGTCCCCATTAAGCCCTTATAAGGGAGTACCCCCCCCCCCGGGGGACTCGGGGACACAAACAAAGCAACTTGAAAGACATGTTAATTCATTTCTGTTGTTTGTGTTCTCTTGGCCTCGCCCTCAAAAGGAATCTTAAAACTTTGTCCGTTTTGGGCTGAAAAAACGCAGCTATCATGAACCAATGTTCATGTGGCATGATAAACCTATTAAGATTTCATTAAGTCATCATGTTTTCCTTTGTGACGCTCACGTGCGACGTCACAAAGGGCCAGCATTTGCCGCCCGCTTTTTAGCGATAGCTACAAAAAAGGTTCAATACTAAAACGCCCTTGGGTTAAGTCCAGAATAATCGCGATGTTAAAAGAGATGCTAAAAGTTGGTGATTTGCAAAGCAACGCTAGTCTTCGGTGTTAATACTTTATGTGCGTTGCACGGAACGATTTCAGCTAAAAATGATCACAATATTGACTTATAGGATCCACAGGCGATTTTTCTTTCAGCTTCTTTTTTTTTTTCAATAGTCCATTTGCTTGATGGCGTAATTGGTGATTTCCGAGTTCACGCCAGCCTCTTTTTCAAAGCGAGTCCATGTTCGAAAGTTTATGCATGTGAATGAAAACTCGTTTTCATAAGAAGGACTTCGCACTTAGACTCGCTTTGAAAACAGGCTGAAGTGAACTCGTAAATGGCCTATCTACTACCAAGACCAGAATGCATCGAGTGGCTTCAGCAGCGGTGGCTTTTATTGTTAGGCATAGTTTACCAATTGATCGTTTTCACTCACGCGACCAGCAGCCATATTGATTTACTGAAACAAAAGGAAATATTTGCATAAAAATTAAGTTCAATTCCCCGAAGATTGTTTAGGTACACCAATATGGCCGCCTTGACGTCATGTGAAAACAATCAGGAGAGTGCAAAAATCCGAATAACACTTGCATTTGCATTTGCAAGCATCACTTGACTAGTCTGAAGATGACTTCCGCTCAAGTGGTCGAAACGTCAGTCGCCACCAACAACAGTCCTTCTCAGGACTACACTCACCTGGACGATCAAACTACATCAAGGTATGTCACTCCTGGGTTCAAACCATTTTCTATTTTAAGAAAACATTTGACAAAGCATTCTGGGTCTTGGTAGTAAAAAGACACCATCATCATGCAGTAGTGCCCAGTTCACACTCTGTTGTGGCATTTGAAGAGTAGGGTCCAGCTCACACTTTGCTATGAACTTCTGTAACGTGAACAAACATGTCCACGAAGTTTGGAAAAGCTCTTGTACAACGTGCACTTTATCGAATAACACATACAGAACAAAATAAAAACAGCAGAATTCGTGAGAAGTGTATTTCCCGCCTCACGGCGTTATGGTGGCATCGAATTGACCGGATGGCATAGAAATTGCAAAGCAAGCGAAAATCAAGAGAAAATACTGCCAGAGGTCTATAATAAACACAACGGCTGGGCTAGATTTCTCGTGACAGGCATAATTAATTAGCATGGCCTCGGTTTGTCGCCATCGCCTATCTGGCTTCGACTGATAACACAAACATCGGCTTTGATAACCCAAAAGCTCGCCCAATGAATCACAACTAACGTTAATTTGCGTTACGTGTCAATTATCAGAGCCTATGCTCAATAATATGTGCCAACTGGAACATAAACAGGTTTCCGAGAGGGGAATACTGCGGCCTGCTACACCGTTAACATTCTGTTTTACTTTCGAGGACTGTTTGCACACGCGAAAGATGGGAGTTGGGGACCACTGTACTCCAGTCCAATTTTGCAATTCACGGTTGCCAGAATAGCGAAGGTGGACCGCAAGTCATTCTGGACTGTTCTTGAAAATTTAAGAAAACAGGGGAGGGGGGTTGGTTGCGAAGGAGGTGGGGTAATATGTTGATGGCGCCCAATCATCATTGCCAAGACGTGCACCTGCAGGCGATAAAGCTTGTGTGTGTGTCGTATTACCAACAGGATTCTCGTTAGAATTACATAGCCTTCTAAAAATTCACAAAACCGCGGAATTCAGACTACAATTTGTCCAATAGGGAAGTCCACAAGTTACGGTCACACAAAATGTTTTAAATGGTTATTATTGTAAGACTAAAACTTAAAAACACCCGCAGAGATATAACATGCAACAGCGCGACAAGTAGGGTCTCGGCCTAGCATGCATGCATACTCAATTCCACCAAACCAAAAGGTTGCCCAAAGATGGCCTTTTGCGGCTTTCGAGGTTTTGACTAAAGCAATTAAAATGTTTCGATCGAGATGGATTAATCGTTTTGCCGCCACGCGAGGTACTGACGGGAGACTCCGCGTCTACTCCATGGTATTATTTGAGGAGAAGAAATGACATCTTTTTAATGAAAGCTAGATATGTTTGGTTTGAATAAATTATAAAGGAAGTGTCGAGTTATTGCCAGCTTTGTTTAACATGAGGACAGTCTCGACTTTCACAGTAGGTTGGCTTAATATTTTATTGCACTTAAGCTGTGCCTCAACACCGAAGAACAATTTGTAGTTTAAATATTTACTTACTCAACAGAAAACTTCACTGTGCACGGCCCGTAAGACGAAACGCCTATTGATTATCAAGATCTTATCTTACCGGCCATGTAATCCATCATGCCTTTAGTCGGGTCAATTAGAATTTAATTGGATAAATAATACGTGTTTCTAAATGTGTGCACACGGTTAAAAATCGATGAGTTCGAGAAGCGCTAGCATTTGATCTCGGAGAGAGGAAAATAACAACACGCCCGACAGAAGCATTGTCTTGAGGTTAAAAACAAGCCACGTTGA
This sequence comes from Astreopora myriophthalma, assembly GCA_014634185.1. Lineage (NCBI taxonomy): Eukaryota > Metazoa > Cnidaria > Anthozoa > Scleractinia > Acroporidae > Astreopora > Astreopora myriophthalma. The sequence continues at coordinate 3,569,592 of BLFK01000391.1, read as the reverse complement.
TGGATCCTTGATTGTTGTGCTGTAAGTTACCGGCCCAAAATCAAAGGTTTAATATTTTCGATGACTTCCGTTTTTGCTTAAATTTGCTGCGCTGTTTAAAAGCCTCACGCAGTAGACTGCAGCCTACATAAGGCTTGTTTTTGTTTTTTTTTTCGTTTAACCAGTCTCGCTGAGCACCGCTTGTGGGACGCTTGCCTGTTCGAGTGACCAAAAAAAATCAGAAACTTTGATTGTACATACTCTAAAGTATATTTCCTGAAGCAGTTTATTTGTGGTCTGCTTCAGAACCAATCTCACGCTAATACAATGGGATATGGTCAGGAGTGAGCCATGGACTTTTTATCTATTTGAGTTAGAACATGCGACATTTTAAACGTAAACCATTTTGGCTTCAAGTTTTGGACCAGTTAGAGATAGAAAAGCGAGGTCGGTACATTTTCCTAGTTTGATTGAAAGAGCATTTGGAGCCCAGCTTGTTTCAGTGTATTTTGCCCTGGGCTTTATCAAATCTGAACTTCGAGAAAAATGGGTTCGTGTGACTACGCCCTGTCCCGGCAAAATGCTTACAAACAAGTCACTTTGATTTGTTGCTCACTCAGTCTCGTGTGTTTGAACCTTGTATGCGTGTTTGTCAAAAAAAATGTATGTCATGTCGGAAATTGAACTACAACTAGAAGACTCACTAAATTAGCCACGTTCATGTAATCCTTCTCGGATTAATTTATACAAGGGCATATCAGTACTAAAGGACGTTTCAAGAAGGTTCCAGTCCATGCAAAATTTTTCCGATGCAGTTGTCAATTGAAATGTGTCGTTTGTAAAAACAGACAGTCCGAATCGATCAACAAATGTAAATAGCGTCGGCCAAATATACCTTTCACTATTATTTATTCATCGTATTCTGTGTTAAGGCGAAAACCTCTGCTCCTCGCGCCTTCCCCTCAAATACGCGACAAATGCTTTCACTGGCGGTCAGGCTCTCGATCTCTTGGACATATTCGCTGGGACGCAGTGTACCCAACTGATCAGAGCGAAAAACTTGACTTATTCAGCGCAAGGTCAACGGAAAGTGAATCTGAAGAGAGTCACAATTTATCTTATCAACTTTGTCGATCACTATAGACACATCACTAGTTTCTGTGGAACTGACTCAAAGCCCCTTTATGTATTTGAATGCTGTGGCAAAACCGTTTTTCGGCCGCTGAATAGTTTGCAACACCATATGGCGAGATTTTAAAACTTGCCAAAAGAGAAATTTGAGTTAGCCTGGCTAATGGCTTGAGGACTAATAGCTCAGTGACGAATGATTAGCAAGGAAACGCATTTTGTTTATTTTTTTTCTAAAATTAGTCATTTTTATCCAGTTTTTACGTACGGCGATTTTTGTTGGCGTTATTTCTTCCTCTGATAAACTCGTCTCGAAAAACGACGACTCATCGGCGTTTGTTAAAGTGTACGTCAGTACATTAGTAGGTAAGTCCTGACTAGCTCGTGTTCTCGATCGGACGTGTTCTAAGGGACATTGTCGAAAGGTCTGCTAATTCAATTGATGACAGCTTGGTGGCATAAGTGTACGCGTTCGCCAAATTTAAGTACTAGAGAAAGAAGTGAATAGTGGTTTTGGGTCCCTTATCCTGCCATGCGAGGGGGCTCCGTGGGTGGTTGGTCAGTGAAATAAACAAACTGGTCTGGATTCAATAGCCAACTAATGGCTGTGACGGTGGGTTTCTGCCGTGATAAACTGAGTGGCGGCCGTCAGTCTCACATACCGAGCAGCCATGACACTTGAGTAGTCGATTCTGAGAAAGGCGGAGGAAAAAGAGCCCCCGCTTTCCTTGTCAACCCATTCAAGACCTCGTTAGCTAATAACCTTTCGTGATTCGTGTAACCTTAACTAGTATGACAATGTGAGCTAGGGAAAATTGACGACGTTGGAAAAACATGGTTAGGTATTTGAAGAAACACAAGTGTTGACTTGCAGTCCGGCAGATCCTTCATTCTTCAAGGCAGCACCTCTTGAACTGACATATGTAGGGTGGACCACTTTTATATCTCTTGGGGTTAGGTATGGTGAGGCAGGGCAGGGTTTGGGCCAAAATGAATTCCTACACGTCAACAGTTCGTGAACACGGAAGATCGTGCATAACCATCCAAAGAAAAAAATGAATTTAAGTAAGCTCTGGTGCTAGTCTTCTGCTCTTGAAGCAGATGAAGAAAGTTGCGCTGAGCATGAAGCTTGAATAAACAAATCTGCTCTCAAATGTACGCAGTGTGAACATTCTTAAGACGACAGTAATCCTAGAGTATTCAGGACTTAGTAGAGATGTTTGCGGCGCGTATACCTTGATTTAGAGTTCATCGTTAATGAATACTGAAGTGGGCTGATCTGCCCACTGTGATAATAAGGCGCTCGCAGCCGGATATTGCTATCGTTGAGAGTTACGACACGCAAATATATCAGGCATGGTGGAATAGGGTTTGCCCACAGAATATCCGTCATATCTCTTAGTTAAATCAGGCCGCTTCCTATGATTTCAGACAGAAGGAATTTCAGATCACTTGGCCAAGATTCACTAAAACGGCACGGCCAAAGGACTCGCTTTAGAAGACTCAGTCTAATAAGCGTCATCGTTCAGTATTCTGGACTTCGCATTCAAGTATTCATATTTCAACCTCTTAAGAATCCAAGAAAACTGTCAGAAATTTGTCAAGCGGTGAGTTTTTGCCGCAAAGCAATTCCGCTCCTGCGTCGACGCGGAGTCGAACACTAAACTTTGGGATCAATTTGACCACCGCGGAGAGAGTCAGTAAATTCGACTTCTTGAGCGTTGACGTTCGAAACGCCAGCTGTTGATTCTCTTCACCGTGTGGCCAATTTATCATGCTCAATTGCTATCTTGGGCTAGTGTCAGAAAATTAGATCTTGGGAAATTGGTTAGCAATAATTGGCGGAATTAGTGATTTGAACCACTTTTTACGTACTTCTTAATTATAACAAGTCATCATCACTTTAAATGTACGATATTTTGCTTTCATGGAGGTTGGTACAAATATGAGTGCTGGTTATTTTGTCATTTTTAAAATTTACATTGTCTTTGGTTAGTGGATAACTGCTAGTTTTGACACTTGAATGAAGTTGTTATTGCTGTTCCCGAATGTCAAGTAAAGAGGTGCTGCGCTTTGTGATTGGTTGCGAGATACAAACCATAAATATCCGGGGAATTAAAGTGTCTTTTCCGCTTGTTTAATAATTGATTGATTGACTTGTTAAATAAGACATTGTTTTCTATCTCTCTCTATGTCAATCAGGTACACGCATTTGTAACTGTGCACTCAAACGAAATTCCACATCATTTCGCCGGCGCCACACACTGGACTTCTCACCGATCATGGAGGTTACCTCGAACAATTCATCCGGAACGTACCCTGACGCCATTCCGCAGTGCCATTTGCTGCCCGTTCCACATATCTACGGAATGATCGCGGTAAATATCTTGTCCACGGTCGCTGGTACAGTTGGAAATATGTTGGTTATCGGAACGGTTCCCTTGAATTTTAATCTACAAACAATCTCCAACTTCTGGCTTGTTAGCATGGCAGTAGCCGATCTATTTGTGACAGCTCTGGCACAGCCTCTCTTTGCAGCGTACTTGGGCCTTCAACTTGGCGGTGAATGCTATCAAATAGTTTCGCAAGCGTTCCGCTTGATTGCTAACATGTCGTGTTCGGCCTCTGTACTTCACTTATGCTTCATAAGTGTCGATCGTTGCCTGGTCATTCTACGACCGCACGATTTCAGAACCATTCGCACCAAGAAGCGGTTCAGAATTGCGCTGGTATTCGCATGGACACTACCAGTCGTCTACGGTGTTCTACGTTTGACCGTTAGCAAGAAAGCGACATCGTATTTTACAGTCATGGCTGTGGGGCTGTGTTACCTTATCATCATCTTATGCTACGCTTTAATCATCCTCAAAGTAAGAAAACAAGGCTCTGCGAGCATCAAGCGCTTTCGGCGCAATTCGATGGAACGACGAGTCGCTTTAGAACACATCGTAGAGCGCCGCGTTACTGTAACAATCGCTATTGTTGTTGTAATTTTCACCATCTGTTGGGTTCCTCTTTTGTATTTGCGCTCCGCGTTCGCTGAGGAGAATTTTGGCTTGTTCTATAACTGGGCGCGGACTCTTGCTCTGAGCAATTCGTCAATGAATCCGTGGATTTATTGTTTTAGGATCGCCGAGTTTCGCAAAGCTTACAATAAACTGTTGAGATGTCAATGGAAGCCTGTATGCCGCAGTGGGACGGGCAAGAACTCCCACAGCCAACATACTAACACTGTAAATTCCAGTGAACTGGAAAGCACTCAGCAAGTTCCAGACGCTGTGTAAAATAATTGTTTTGACGAGAAACTTGGTGACATTCCTAGCTCGAAGAAACTCTTGTCAAAAGATTACAAATTTGGTAAGAATTTTGATGAGCTCCGGCAACACTGTATCCCTTTTGATACTAGCGTTTCAGTCTTAGAATATAAACTGCTCCGTTTTTGCTACAGCCGAGTGTAGCCTCGCCATAGAAAACGGAAAAATAACTCGTTTTTGTTTTTATGACCTTATGATGGTCGGATGGTGGTAGTATCTACGGGGTTCCACTTTAATCAAATTGACTCTGGTATAGAAACTGTTACCTTTTAAACCATTCCTAGACGAGTCAAGGGGAATTCGGCATAGAATAATCTTTTAGGACGAGCTTAAGCAAGCGGTCTTAGCCACATGGGAAGCAGGGTCTGGCAAAGGAAATCCACAAGGCTAATATAAATAAGGGAACTTCAAATCACAATAAAGTTGTGAAATATAATAACACATCATGCAGACAGGAAGAAGCATATTTTTGACTTCAGTCCTCGCAAGCAAAAATTAAAACCCCAACGTCCTTTAAATATTTATGAGTTGCCAAGACGTGAGATAATTGGCGTGCTTGGCCTAATGCAAAAAACAGTACGGTCGATGGTAGAAAATCGAGAACATAATGGAATTGACAGCCCACAACAGAGGCCGGCCATGTTTCTAGCGATTGTAACGATCAGCTAATGACGTGTAGTGATTATCGCTCTTTAAGGATCTGGAATAATTAAAAGTATGAGATTAGTGGTAGAAAAATACAGTTGAAACAAATAAATCGATCACGAGTCAGGTGACCAGGAGAAGAAATAATAGACCGATTAATGGTGCCTGTCGCCTTTCAAGGGCAAACAGCGGACGCAAATGTCAAATCCTTGTTTGGTTTTCTTAAAATAATAGTCAAATTAATCAATAAAAGAGTCAAGGTGGCTGGTGCAAAATAACGCATGCGTATTTTACTGAACTTACTTACGCAGCCCTAGTTTTTTCGTATTCCGGTTCAGGATTGGGAGTGAAATGACGTTTTCCAAATCAACTAGACTGCGAACGCAGCCGGCTTCACGTCTCTCGAGGTGGCGGTAAGTGACGAATGTTCCGTATGGCCTCAGAAAACCGAACACACGAAGCCTTCGTAACAAATCAGTCACATCACCATGGTTATTCAAGGCAGTATCTACGGTGATTTGACCGTGATCGGGAGAGATTAAGATTCTCGTTTATCGCCAACGGCAAACGTAACGCTGAAATTTGCTGTTTACGAAGTAATTAATGGAATTTATTTAATTTCAGCTTATCTCTTGCCTGTTGGCCACAGCTATCGAGCGAGAATCAAAAAGAGAGAAACGAGCTGGAATAAAGGAACTTTCATGGATTTGATGACAAGCAACAACCTGCCGTTTGCCGTTGGCCGTAAATTAAGGAGAATCTTGATCTCTCTAATTACGTGAAACCTTACGACAGCTGCTACATGACCCCACAACACACTTTATCAAAGCAAGTACTCTAGGTTGAAGTGATACGCTTGAAATTCGCCAAGTCCGGGCGGAAAATGATAACCCCCCCCCCCCCACCCCCTCAGCGTAAAGGTCAATCACTTCATGTGCAAGAGCATGGCACGTGCACCTTTGAAAGGAAAAAAACAGCAGCACGACCGGAGTGGACTGCAGCCGAAATATTTAGCGCTTGAATGGAAGACGAAACATCTTAAATTATGCCGGAACTATTGTTCCTGTTATGTCGGAGATGTGCCACGAAACGGAAAGATTGTACGTTCTTGAAGACGAGACATCGTTTATAGAAGCTACTGAGGGAGAGACGTAAGGGATGGAAAGCACTTTCTCTTGAGTTACCATAAACTTTCAAACACGACCTTAGCCAATATTTCTCAATACAACTATCGTGTCTGCTCTCTCAGTCTATTTTACGACCTGGAATGTGTTTGATAAAAATATCCCGCCAGCTTTTTTTTTTTTCACATCTTCAATTCAATCATCATTCCATTCAGTCCCTTTTCTCATGGAGTTATGTCAACGAAGCGGATAAAAAACAAAGACATTCGTGACCCCCAGGCTTGAAAGAAAAGCGCGATTTGATATCTGAGTGTTCCCGCACAAACAAACAACAGACCACTTCAGAAGAGTTGGTTCCATATAGAACACATATAAATTTTAACTGCAAATATTAAAAATGACGACGTACATCATGTTCAATTAACTTTTCTTACAATTTTATTTTTAGCCACTAACGTAATTACATCATTATATACACATCGAAGATAAGTTTTGAAATACGAGAAAAGTATAAAATAAACGCACTTCTTTTATTCTGACGAAATCTACAGGGGAAACTTCCCGACACAATTACAGTTTTTTTTCTTTTTACCGATTTATTTTACTGGCTAAGTTACGTGATCAAAGAATGATCCAGCAACTAAAGTATACAAAGTGTTCGGCTATCAATGTGTTTTCTTAACGTCAGATTTAACAAAATCAACTTCAAAACTGATGTTTTAATCTGTGCCAAGGATCATCACGGATATTTTTGCTTGCATTTCTAGAGGTCATGCAACGGTCACAACGTGGTAAAATATTTGTATTAAATATTCGTCTTATCCATTTGGCTATCAAGAGAGAAATACTGTTAGCTCTTAAATATACGTATATGTTCTTCCTTGTCCTCAATCAATACAGCCGGAGAGAGCACTGTGAGTTCAACTGAAGTTTTGAGGATTTTTTCCCACGGTTTTCGTGGAACCAAAACCACGAGCAAAAACCGGCTCTTACGCAAAGTATAGACAACTCCAGGGGGTATTGGTAAGAGCGTTGTGCTAAAGTCTAAATAGCTCAGTGTCTGCGTCACTGAAAAGCTTAATGTAAGCCCGTCAAGTAAGGCTAAAAAGTTTCCACTTCTAAGGCAAAAATGACGCCATAGGAAGCCCTTACACGGCATATGGCCCGTTTGTAGTCGTTTCCAAGTCACTCGAATGTGTGCCGGTGTTCATGTCTTTTGGTTCGCCAGCACCACTCCTACATGTGGGCTTCCATTGACATCTCAACAGTCTATTGTAAGCTTCGCGAAATTCCGCGATCCTGAAACAATAAATCCACGGATTCATTGACGAATTGCTCATAGCAAGTGTTCTCGCCCAATTGTAGGCCACACCAAAGTTTTCCTCGGCGAAGGCTGAGCGCAAATACAAGAGAGGAAACCAACAAACTGTGAAGATAACAACAACAATAGCAATCGTGACCGTAACGCGACGCTCTACCATGTGTTCAGAAGCCACGTTCCGTCCTCCGGGACCGCGAATGCGTTTTAGGGTCGCCGAGCCCTGTTTTCGGACTTTGAGGATGATTAAGGTGTAGCATAAGATAATGATCACGTAACAAATGCCCACAGCGATGACTGTAAAATACGAAGTCGCTGTCTTGCTGACCGCCAGGCGTAGAATTCCGTAGATAACTGGTAGAATCCATGCGATGACCAGGGCAATTCTGAAGCGTTTCTTCGTGCGGATCGTTCTGAAATCGTGCGGCCGCAGAATGACCAGGCAGCGATCCATACTTATTAGACACAGGTGAAGGACGGAAGCCGAACACGACATGTTGGCGATCAGGCGAAAAATTTGCGACGCGATTAAGTTGCATTCACCGACGATCTGAAGTCCCAGGAAAATGGCGAAAAGTGGCTGCCCCACCGCAGTCACAAAAAGATCAGCCACTGCCATGCTTACAAGCCAATAGTTGGATATGATTTGGAGAGCAAAATTGGTGCGAACTGTGCCAATTACCAACACATTGCCGACCGTGCCAATGATGGTGGAAAGAATATTCACTGAAAGCATTCCATAAACATGTCCCATAGGCAAGAAATGACACTCTTCTGTGCTTGACAAAGTCCCAGTCGAGTTGTTGTTGGTGAAACCCATGGTCGGCAGTTTTTCTATGGAGAGAAACTGCTTGAATGTGTTCGTCGAAAACCAATTACTTCAAAATGATGTGTAAGCAGATCAACGCGCAACCTCCAACCGCTAAATCAGACAGAGTTATGTCAATTATATGAGTGATATTATAACTGGGCAGAGCAAATAACTATTCCTCTTTCGTCACACTGGGTTAGCGTGATGATATCCGGCCGGCAAGACGCCCACTCACTTATCAACGGAAGTGAACAAAACTTGTTGCTAGGAACTTTGAAACGATTCTCCGGGCAGAAGAACTTAAATGCCAAATTCTTAGGAGTGCTGGCGTATAATCAGCTTTCTAGAGCTCACAGAACACAGCGACGAGTTGAAAACCAATTAAAAATATATTTGCTACATTTCCCGCGGTAAACATAGATAACTATTCTTATGAGGTCAGGTAATGAACAATTTCAAATATTGTAGCGACTCCTGATCGTTGTTAACCGCGCAGGAAATGCTAAAATTTTATTAAGACCCAGGAAGTGCGATTGTTAAACGGGCAAAAAGAGAGCTTTCTTGCGTGAACGTGCCAGCCACCCGAGAGGTAAATCGTTTACTCCACACAAATATACACTTTTCGTAGAACCAGCCGAAACAAGGCGGATTTGAATATGGGGCTTAATAACTTCGGCTCCAGCTGACAGCATTAGCCAAAATCGATTGTGGTATTTTCATTTTCCACTATATACACATTAAAATATAACCCATAACACTGATTGCAAGATATAATGGTTTGCTCCCATATATTAATCACGTTTTCCTTCATGATTTTAAACAAATGCAATCCGAAAATAGATTCCAGTGTTTTGTTACAATTCTCTGTGTTTCACAGAATATGATTTGTACGCGATGAAATTGATGATCTGTTCACACGCCCTGGGCCGGCCTTACAGGCGCCTCAGTTTATTTAAATCAACTTCCCACCCATGGACTCCAGACTGGAAGCCAGCTGAACTGGACATTTGTTGAAATTCTCTGCGGAAAAGCAAAGATGCACTTTATAACCACACACTAAAATTCAGGCGATCGAGCACGCACACGCGGTAGCAAAGATATTTTCGCAGTTTCTCGCGATTTTGTTACGAGCCTCGCCTAACAAGTGAGTGTACATTTACAGGTGAAGGTGCGGGAACAAGACCGAAACCTAAGCGAGAAAACAGGTGTATTGCAATGCTAAACTGCTTTGATTTTCATTTCGCTGGTAGATTTTTAATCAAGTTAGTGGTTTGTTGAATTTCCGGTAATTTTCTCTGAATGTATATTTTATTGCTAACTCCTATATCGTGTGCATGACACATTACACGATTGAGCAATCAGGACTCTTTGAAAGGGGATACAGGCAGGATACAGGACGCAATCCACCGGAATTTCACACTTATTGTTAGCAAAATCCCTGACCTTCTTCTATAGTTACAGATGTCATGAGTATCCCTTAGCCTTTTGCGATGTTCTCATTACATAGTGTACCTTAATGGTTTTTGCTGCATGGTTGTTTTCGGTGACACTTGTAAAAGTAATTATAAAGGATTAATCTTTCCACAACTTGGTAAGTGCAGTGTCAACATTGTCCAGCCCGTTGATAATCTCAATTTTATTTCATGAATTTACTTGCACTATTTCAAGCCCCAAGACCATTCCTTTAACAAAAAACGTTACATCACACAAGGCTGTTAACTTCGTTGCCTCTTTCTCACTGTTTACACGAAAATATTTCGAGAGAAATATTAAAGAACAGTTCGGTGACTGTTGTCCCAGGCCTCATATTTTTAATGACAAGGTTGACTAACTTTCACATGCCCTACAGGAATAGGACTTTTCGCACCCTTATAAATAAACAAGCATTGAGATATTTGCCACGGCAATATTAAGCGAAACTCTCTCACAGATGTAATATCGTGTTGCCTTTGAATATCTGCCGGCTATTTGAAGTTTGTGGTCACCCTAGGACTTGATCTTACGGAAACGCACTACAATTGCCTTGCCTATTCGTGTAAAATTAGATAAGAAGACCAAGTGATGTTGTTCAGATGTGGTTTCTATTAGAAAATGTCTTTTTGATGATTTGACGGATATCAGTGCTTCAAAAGGTCGGACTAAATATCCAACCAAGTCAACAATACAAAGTAAGTGAGCCTTCTAAGTTACAAGACCGAACCGCCAAAATCGCATGATTATTATTTATTTTTTTTCCAAAGTATTTGACGACAAACACTACAGCCTTTCTCTGCTGCAACTTCATGTGCATCACTAAGGATCTCAAACCTGTTGCGCGTCACGATATTATTTTGAGTTGACATTTTACGTTGCTTGTCTTTATTACACCCAACATTCGCGTGCGAGTTTTTCACTTGATAAAAACACTCATTCGTCTCTTGCTGGTGATGGGAGTCTTCTCTATTCTTTTCTTGTAGAATAAGCCTTAGACTGTTATCCTTTGATGCCTTAGACTGTTATCCTTTAATGCAAACATAACTTTAAGAGGCGAGTTGCACGAGTGACTAACTGGCTCGAGTACACTTGGCACGTCTACAGTCCGCTTGGCTCGGTTTCGGCGAAGCATACTCCAATCGCCATTTGATTTCAATTAAGATATGACATCGATTTAAGTCATAACTTAAGGGCTTTAATTCTTTAATAATGAGCATTGTTGATATACCAAATGATAAACTGGAGACAGTAGATCGCCGTTGAATAATGATGAAAAATGAGCGCTAAGTTTCTAGGATCACCTTTCGTAACCTGGGACAAGATGGAGCCTCGACCGTTAAATCCTATTCCTGTTATAGTTTGTGCGCCATCACCGATTTTGGCACTCTTCCATGTTTCCCGACTCCTAGTTTAACTTTTCTTAGATAACAAAAAAAAAAAAAAAACGTTCAATAATGTTGAAAAGTTCTGAGATCACAGAAAGAATTGCATTCAGGGCAAGCGTCACGAACATACCAAATACCTGACAATCAAAGTAAAATTAAAAAAAAATAATAACGTTTTGGCCACGTACACGGCTTCTAGAGCATACAGGTTAAGTGTCTTAAAACATTTTGGGCAGTGTTTTGACAAGAGAGCACTCGGCAAGTCTCAAAATATATTACATCGACAAGTTATTAAATGCAGCAATACGATGGGGTTGATCGAAATTGCAGCATGTGTTTAACGTACATGACCAAGTACTAAAGAACTGTCAAGTGTATTAGATGCCAAACGTAAATCTATACGAACTGGTAAGCATAACAAATCAAGCTCTGAAAACTACTTGCCTTTGCATATGCTGAAAATAGCTTCGTTTAATTGAAACTGCATTTTAATATCAATCAATGGTCGCCCCATGAAAATGCCGAATCTCACTGTCGCTGTTAAGAGCCTCGTAGTAGCTTCGTATTGTTATCATCACAAAGGTTTCAAAAGGTCAACAACACTCTAATAAAGATGGACGGCCAGCACGCAATCACACAAGAAAGTGCTGCGTGTATTTAGCACGGCTCTCATTACACAATTACGCATGTATTGTCTGAGTGCCAAGCTGCTGCACGTTCAAAGCTTTCAAGTCCTTTGTGGGTCGGTGGGAGGGGTGGCGAACCTAAGGCGATTAAACAACAACGACACGGCGACTGACGCCGACTAAAAACGTCATCATGTTTCAAAAAGTGAATCTTCGTTTTTGTACCTGACTACTTCGTCATCAGATTCCAACCGGCTTAAGAAAACGTGGGTGGTTCATCCATGACCTAAGGTGGAAGCAGGGCGCTGGTTGAAGTTAAACCGAAGCTGGAGTGACGACGGAGCGAATAAAAGCTTCATTTGCTTCAATTCTACAGAAAACGTTGCATTTGCTCTGTTAGCACGTGAAACACAAGCGCACCTTTATTTTTTTGCTCGATCTACGTAGAGTTGTGGCCTTCTCGGTATTACTAAGTATATTAAGTGAGCACTTCTTCTTTTCATTTCTAGTTGCCGACGCCAGGATTCCAACACGTGACGTGCACATCGAATTGTTTTGTAGCCTTCTTACTGAAATCATTATATTGTATACTCCCTCCCTTGAGGACATTTCCGAAAGTGTGGTAGCCAACAAACAAAATAAAAAAGGGCTTCTTGATAAAAACGACCGTTGCACAACATAAAGAACTCCGTATTAGAAAGAGTAACCGGGTGTTTTTTTTTTGGTTGTTGTTGTTGTTGTTGTTTTTTTGTTTTTTTTTTTTTTTTGCGGTGTTATTGTGTTGCCGTTTATTTTGTTTTTCATTGTTGTCAGTTTTCCTTTTTGACAAATTTTCTGCTGTTTCCGTGCTTTTTTCCCCAATAGGCTTCTCGGTGCTAGCAACTTCTTTAATCAGTTGTCGATCGCGATATATCGATCAATGATTTAAGCACGAGGCCACACGTCGCTATAGTTTATAGGCAAACCAGGCGCGATGTTGGAAGCGGAACAAGGAGACGTGAGACGTGAGACTGATCGTGAGACGCAGGCGACTGATTTACGAATTTTTCGAGAGTCCTTCCAACATCCCAAGTCCAATCAGAGCGCGTAGATTGATTTGGTTATTATACAGAGACTAATACATCTTGCCTCTGGAAAGTTTTCACGAAATCCGTTAAAATGGCCACAGGTTGTCCAGTAAATTTCAGTTCTACTGACACAATTCTTTCCGCGGTCCAAGCTGCTATTTATACACTCGGAAGTTTTCGCTATTTCTTTTTCTCTGTTCCAACGATTTCTAAGGACAGTAAAATGTTGTTTACCAGTTGCATGAGGTTTGGCTTTCAGTGTTTTTCCCGTCCACATGTAGGAAAGAGGAAATCTGCCCATGATCTTAGATAATCTCGCCTGAATTTGTCCTTTTATTGGTTCCTTTTTTCCTGCTCATAATCGTTGGTTTCCTTCAAAGGAAGTCCAAAAATATATCACAGGAAATCCTTTTATAAAACGACAGGTCTTTTGAAAGTGGTTTCGATTTAATAGGTGGGAAAAATCCAGATTAAGGCCGCAACTTTCACCGCATTAATTTCCGGTCGCCTGTTTACTGAAGATAGAGTCCAGTCCCTGAAAATCCCTTAGGGAAGGGTGGGCCACGCCATTTTAACGATGGTGGGGGGGGGACAAGACGTTGCTGCAAAAATTTCGCAGCCAACAACCGGGTAAGAAAGTAATATGTCACAAAGCAGCGAGAGAAAATTTATACAAAATTCCAGTCGTAAAAAATTTTGGCCAGAAAAACATGCCTGATGAATTCCTCCTCAACGATCTAATTTTCGTTCCGTGCATATTCAAAAACGCAAGTATTGCAGCGTGATACAAACCATTTTAAGGATAACGTCATTTTACTTCAGCAACAAGGCTACCCATGTAGATTCTGAGAGTTCGGAGAAATCCCGGGCCTGCACATTTCCAACTCTTTTATATGTAAGACATAAAGTTCCCAATTTTGTAGCAGTTTACATCTCCCAAAGAAGACAATATTAATCATAATCGCTTTAAAATTCACTGATCAAATGGTATCAAAAATTACACACTTTGGAGCCAACCTTAACAAACCAGATAGAAAAAGGTCTTTAAAATTCACAATTATTCGATGGGATTATTGCACACTAAAGCAATGCACAAAGTTTTGGGCACAAAAGGACAAACGTACAAAATACAAGAATAAAGCTCTTGTCTGGAAAATACTTCCCAAGATAAGCAGACTTTAGCTTAGGCCCCTTGCAATTAATTACTTATGAATCTTGGACACAACAACTTTTGAATGACTACAGCAGTAGTGCATGCAAAATACTGGTGAAAAATCTACAATTACTCCACTTGGAAGCCATCAATCACACATTTATAAGTGCTCTGCAACAACCAACTGCATGGAGCGGTTTTCAATTGAATGTTGTAAAACCAAAAGGAAAGTAATCATTACAGACCAGGTGACGTCGTGAAGGAAAAGTTACCTTCAGCCAACCACAAACTGAAGTAAATCACAACTTGGTTTTACTAGCCAATCAGAATGCGATGAAGTAGCCGAAGCTGCCGACGCCCGCCAAGAGTAAGAAAACAAGAGTGACAGAACCACAATTGGGTTTAGCTTTGCATATGATTGGTTGAAAAGTTTAGCCAAGGTTTTTTACCCAATCACGAAGCAAAGCAAAGCTATAACCAAAGCAATTGCAAAACTATTTCTTTCAACACTCAAATGAAAACTGCTGTCAATTGCAAATAACTCAACATTAACAACTGCAGATAGTCATGAACATGCAAGTGGCAATGTACAGAGTAACAGTTTACCTGACATTAAATGCAAATTTCTCCTAATGTACCAGCAAAACCAACCTATTAACTAAATGAACGCAGACAGGACAAAGCAGGGAAACAGACTAACTTATTAAACTACCTGAAGCTCTTTGTCTTTGGAGATAGCTGAACTACTACACTTGATTCCTGTATTAAGAACTCCATTGCAGCAGGTACAGTACCTTGGGTCAATCACTATTCTGGGATCAGAATAATAATGAAATAAAATGAATAATGAGCCTGTTTAAAAGACAATGTTTCAATAAAACAAACATGAAAACCAAACATTGTTATATGTCCTATTTTTCAGTCATCCCGTTCAATCCCTCTACCAATCAAGTGCTTTCTAATTTCTCTTAAAGGTATGAGCTATGCACGATACGTATGGTTGCGGTACCTTCCTCCAGCACGTCACATATATTGGCCAATATTAATTCATGGTGACAAAGTGAGATCGATAACTTGAGGAGTAGAGTTCCCAGTTCCCTTCAAAGAATTCTTCTTTACAACTTTCACTGGCGAGTCCACGGTCAGGTCAATCACATCATTATAATTATTCCGTGCGTCAGGATTCATATTAAGTGATGACATTCTAATAGACTGCGAAGAAGTCCTTTCCTTTATTTGCCAATTTCCATCGGATGTGAATTCCACACTCCTGATATCCTCTGGTACAGCTGCCAACACTTCTGTGATAAACCCATCCACAATCAACGCTGGCAATGGAGCATGGCATTTACAAATCTGTGCAGAAAACAAAAACATGGTTTTTGTTTACTCACAATCGGCTTGTCTCATGGGCCCTGGCTCTGGAATCAGATAAACCACTCAAAATAATAAAAGTAAATAAAAGCTACTAGCAACATTTGAAGGGCTTGGTGGACAGAGGGTGCAAGTGATGCTTTTGC
>BLFK01000391.1:3524049-3551549 GCA_014634185.1 Astreopora myriophthalma | reverse complement strand
ATTCTGCTTTCGAAAACGTTTTCAGCTTAGATTTTGGAACTACTCTTTCTAACCCCAAATATAATGTTTCCATTTCACTGCAAGGCGTTTCCTTTCGATATCTCGAATCATCCCAGCTCCCACCAACAGTGAAGCACTTTCGTCGCCCCGACTGACCGCCTCCGAGGATGACTCAACAGAACAAAAGAATAGATCGTTTTCAGATGACGTCATGGCGGTCATTTTTGTGTACCTAAACAATCCACGCGGAATTGAATTTTATTTTTGTGCAAATATGTCCTGTTATTTCTGCAAATCAAAATGGCCACTGGTCACGTGACTAAACGATCTGTTGGGTTGGTGTGAGGTAGATTCAGTGACCAGATCGAGGTTAGGGTTAGTGTTAGGGGTATTGCTAACAGTAAATTGAATGTTGTTCAATTAACTTCACCACTTCTTCCGCTTTCATTTCTCACATACGGTCTTCTTCATTAATTAATTACCGACAAGCTTGCATAAGGACCTCAGGCTCCTACTTGCGTGTAGAGCAGGTAAAACGGGAGGTCGTCATGTTTGGAACGACTAAGAAATTAAGTATAAAACGTCTTAGTAGTCACCTTAAATTGTCCGACAAATAGCGGTTTTGGCACTTTGAAACAGGAACCTCAGAATTGGTCATTAATTGCTCCTTTGAGAAAGAAATTTAAAAGAGATCTTATAGCACCTGTCTTACGCGGAGAATCTCACTTGTTTCAGAAAAAGTTAAAGTAAATACATCTTGAATAATTAAGGCTCCTAGGAACCATGGACTGTTCTTTCAAGGATTCAGTCTCTTCAGTCTCAAATAAAGATGTTTTGTTTTTTTTTAGTCCACCCACAATGGAAATATGTTAAATACCGACAAGTTTCTCAGTTAAGGGAGCTGTTGGCTGTCATTTCTCTCTTTAAAAGCAATGTTATAAAAGGAAAATGCAAATTATGTTATTTTCAGTGACAGCTGAAAGCTGCCTCTCTTGTAATTAGAACATTTCTGTCAATATCATGATACTGCCTTTTTTCTTTTTATTGTAGACTGACAAGTTTAGTTTATCTTCAAGAATCCTTTTCCTGAGTCTAAACAAAACTGACTCAACAGTTCACGAAATTGTGAAAACAAAGTGTCTCAGATATAATTGCAATTTAGTAAATTAAAAGCTTTGTAGAATCAAGTTTCTGGCGGTAAATGCAAGGCAGCGTACTCGGGTGGGCTAATTAAACTCTGTTGGCTTCGGATGAAATGAGTTTTTTCGGCCGGATGCCTCAGGTATATAATTTTC
Organism: Astreopora myriophthalma; assembly: GCA_014634185.1. Lineage (NCBI taxonomy): Eukaryota > Metazoa > Cnidaria > Anthozoa > Scleractinia > Acroporidae > Astreopora > Astreopora myriophthalma. The sequence goes on along the minus strand of BLFK01000391.1, from coordinate 3,550,254 downwards.
AGTGATCGTGCCAAAAGGGTCATATATATCAACGTCTATAAATACAAAGAAAATTTTGACAGTTGATGAAGACTTTTCTCCTTCCAATAAAAACAGGAAAGAAAATAAAAAATACTGATTTTAAAACGAGATATGCCTTGCTGATTTACATAAAGAAAAATGTCTTCTCAAGTTGCCTGTCCATCACACCGCGAAAACCAGATTCTATTACCACTGAAATATCACTCAGCCAACAGAGATGTTGCAAAATAATTTAGCAAGAGCACCTTCCCGGATCTATTTACGCGTTTGCTTACATCCCAGTGGAAATTGAACTGTTCACACGCGATCGAGTCGACATTGTTTTAGCACCGCTAATGGTGAAGTCTTACCGGAGATGAATTTCTCAACGACCAATCAAAATGCTGCAAGTCTTCTTTGAAAAGTTATTGTCAGCGTCAAGGCCATTTGCAAGGCTAAGGAGAGCAACATCTCTGGGAAAATGAACAAATCATTTCCCTTCGTTTTCCTGTGGTAATTTTAAACTAAGACTTGCGCCGCGTTTGTAGGTGCAATTCTTTACGCCGGATCGAAACCATGTTATCGTCCATATCCATTATTGTGATTTTTCTCGGCGTTCTTATCTTTGTGGTGGCTGCCCTCGTCCTCTGTTGCCTATGTTGTCATTTGCGTTCTCGACCGAAGAATGAACACGGCAAGTCTGTGAGTTACGTTGCCCAAGGAAGAGCAAGAAGTGAAAAAGAAACGTCGGTAACCGAGTTGTGACCACTATTTTTTTTTGTACTTAGCTTCTGCATTCTATTTAAGCGTTGTCTACAGCACTGTGAGCGGGGAATATTTCATTGACCATAATCGTTCTCTTCGCTATTTCCTACTAGCCTGATCGACTTCTCACCGTACTGAATTCGTCCCTCGGTTGTCAGACGTCAACAGAACTTTAACAAAGGAACTATCACTTTACTATTGAAATCAGTAAAGGGTGTATCTCTCGGTTTCTATTTATCAGCTGAGTGTTTCTCAAAGGCAACATTAGCAACTTCATTCATCTCAACTAGCGAGTTAAGCAGCAAACTCATTTCTGTGAAGCTGACTCAATTCGATTTGGAATCAGCATTTCCTTGGCGCCGGGCCACACCACCCGCTTGGCAATGATCCCGCCAGTAACACTACTAAGACGGCTTATTCTAAAACAATTTACCAACGAAGAAGACCATGATTAAAAGATCTGCCACGAATTACTGCCAACTTTCTAATAAAGCGAGCTTCTGTTTATTTACATAAAGAATGGAAGCTCTGGTCGGATGATATGTCGCGGTGTAACCTCAGGCCGGCTTTGCTTGACAATATCAAGAACTGGCTCTTCCCTGAGCTGCTAGACGACGTCTTAGACCGAGAGAAACAAGACCTGAAGTCGCATCACATTAAAAAATATTCCTGTGTTAGTGAAAACACCGGTTATATGATCACATTATCCCATTTTTGCCAGCAGTCCTTGAAAGGAAACTACGAAACTCCCTCCCTTTAGTTTACCTTGGGATCTGAATTTGATCCAGTTTGTAGGAAGAATTGTGCTTTTATATTGTTTAGGTAACTTAATTTGTCAGTCTTGCATCGTTACGGCAATTTCGTTTTGAAAAAAAAAGGATGATTCATAATAAAACTCACAGCTGGTTTTGATATGTCATAATTAATAATTTTAGTGTGTGAAAATCGTTTGCATGCCTACAGCCCTAAAATGTTCGGGTCTTTCGCACGCCTTTCGTTGTGTTTTAGAAAAAAATAAAAATGTTATTCACCAAGCTAGGTCAATCCGTATTGGGAAAAACTGTGCCCCTCTGTCTTGAGTACCTGCGGCCTCGGGCAGTATCCAAGACATCGGGCACAGTTTTTCCCAATACGGACTTCCCGGCTAGTGAATAACCCCTATGCCCGTGATAAGCGACTACTTTCATTGTCAGTTATCATGCAAATTTTCACTATATTTGCAGCTTGCATTGGTGAAACTTTAAAATGCTTCAAATCAATTTACTTTGTTTCGACAATGTTGGAAAGTGCGCGTGTTGCCCAACAGCGATCGGTGCCGGCGGCTGTCCGAGGCCTGGTACATTTGTTAAGAACCTCGTAAACTTTTCGGGCCTAAAAAGCCGTTATAGTGAAACTACGATTCGGTTATTTTGAAAGGCTTGTCTTTTAGCATGCTTTAAAATATGGAAAAGCAAAATAATTGCAAAGTTTCAGGCCTTAAAACGTCTTCCTTTTGAAGAGAGGAGGAAATGGCATCCGAAAAACACCCGAAAAGTTTCCGCAGTTTTGAGAAACGCACCACTGTTTGCCGAAGTTGCTCACAGTCGGTACACGAAGTTCGATAGCGACGTGTGAAGACTGGGAATGGATACGCAATGCAAGGTGCGTTCTTGGATTGTACGGGTAGACGAAACATCATGGCGGAAAGTTTGTCACGAAAGCGGAAAGTGAGTGTTATCCTGAAACCATCCCTTATTCCGAGGAGGACATTCCGGATGCAACACCTACAAAAAGTTCATCTAATGGCCCCTTCGCTATCGAGGCCTCGGGACCAAAAGCTGCTTTTGTCCATCTTTGAAGTTGTTTCAGACGGTTTACAATGCATTCTTCACGTGCATCTCTTGCCGGGGAGGCAGTATTCGTTTCCGTATTTGAAAGCCATGTTTATTTAAACACAAAGTTAGCGTAGAGTACAGATCGAATGCATTGAGTGCCAGGGTGCATGAACAGACGAATTTTGGGGAAAACTTGTGACTGATGGTCGACATGACTGACAAAGGCAGCTGAGGCAGTTTAAAAGAACTGCACCTGTGAGCTGCGTTTTACCTATCCATACGGTGTAATCGGTTCAATTCTGTCTTTGAATCTTTTTTTTTAATTCGAAAACAAAATTGTAGGACAATTTAAGGTTTAGTTTTATTCCTTTTGTCATTTTCCTGATAATTTTCAGCAAATGCGCCTAAGCAAACCGGGGCTTTGCAACTACCTGCACTCCAGTGGGTAGCATCTGAAGGCTACAATAATTCGATCGTCCAGAATGCTATTGTTTTCTGCGACATGTACTTGAGGTGCTCCATTTCAGCTCGCTTAATGAAAACATCAAGAATTAAGAGTCCTCTTTTGCCAAAATACAAGGCGCGAAAGCATATCACTGAAAGAAAATCAGCATGGTTTGATTTAAGTTTAGGTTATGAAATACAGCACTGGTACGTACATGATATTATCCTTTAAGATGGCATTTGCCATGCTTTATATTAAATTTAAGCAATAAGAAAGCGTGTATCATCTATACATTTTGAAAGCTCATGAAAAGGAAAACGGGAACACGGAAACAACCTATATAAACCCGGCGGCAGATATAAAAGTTTGAGGTGTCAAAAAACCCGATGATCGACTTTAAATTTAACATAGGAATATTATACCTTTTGAAACTATAATTAATTTTCATTCCCTATTTACAAACATACCAGATTTGTTAATATTTTTGACTACGTGAATGTTGACACCCTCATTTATAACTCGGTAATTTGTCAAGGTGTAAGGCAAAAAGACTGTTTTTGCGTTTTCCCTTTAGACAAACAAAATCTCACTATCTACGTTCCTAGCCGACTTGGAACGAACTTCGAATCGGAATGGGCAACGATTCAGTACCCCACAGACATCACTTTTGTCAAGTTTCAAGGCCAGCTAAATTCTCTACCCTCTCTCTCGTTATCACACAAGGTAATAGTTCCATCCGTAATCTCTGCGAAGATGCTTTTGTGTACATATTTTAAACGAGGTTTGACGTTCGTGTTACGAAGCTTTCACAGGCGATGGTGTTCGAAGAATAGCGACAGCGTCATCGTAGCCCGCACGGAAGCCGCTTTCCATGTCCTGGAGACTAGCCTCCAGGCTGTGCGTGGTGATAGAGTGCGCGTGATGCGCTTGAACCAGGCGCTCTAGCCGTGAGATGATCTCGTAGTCTGGGACAGAGAGTGTGTTGATATCGAGGCCAAGAAGACGCGCCAGCACCTGACGAAAATCCAGCAACTAAAATAACATACAGTAAGATAAAATGTTAATGTTGTAACGAGGATTGGTGTGAAAGCAATGACGCTAAGTTATTAAATGGAATCAGAGCAGGCAACAAAAGAAAGCCGTACAAAGGGAGACAAATCGTGCCAAGGCAACCAAGTGTAGTCGTGGAAGCGTGGAAGCGCAAGTGCGCGGGAAGCGCAGGAAAACGTGCAGGAAAGCCCACCAGAAAAAAGGCGGGGAAAACGTGCAACCAGAGAGAAAATCCGGGAGAAACTAACAAATGCAGAGCGCGGCAAGACATGAAATGTGTGCAAAACGGTGGAGAACGATCCATTAATTCTGAGGACAAATAAAGCTGCAATTGAATCTGAACGAAATGTTATAACATTCATATCCACCGCTCGTAGAATTTACCCACCTGTTTTTCTCGGAGTCTGCTCTCCTCCAGTGCTTGCTTAGTTGTTTGCAGCTCACCGCTAATCTGTTGCAATGTTTTAGAAGTTTGCACTTTCTTCTCCCGAGCCTGTGTTTCTGTTATTTCAAGCTCGTTCTTTAAATCGTGCAACTCTGCGCTCGTTTTGTGCTTACTCTTGGCGAGTTTATTAACAGCGTTTTCAAGTTCTTCGATCGTCTTTCCTTGTTCGAGTGTTCTTACCTAAATGGACATGTAAAAAAACATTTGTTTTTAGCTATTTCACGAGAGATTCAAATCTTTCGATTCTTGCACTCGCGCATAATTTGAATATTCGACTAAAGCGCGGTTTACGAGGCTACAGGCAAAATCCAACAAATTCAGTCTGCTTACTCACCCTAAGTTCGCTTGCCTCTAACAACTTCGCCTTTAAGCTTGTGATTTCTTTTTTATGATCAAGCAATTCTCGTTGCAGTTTATCGTTATGCTTGACGAGCTTCTTATATCTGAGTGAATTCTCATCCCTTTCCACTTCAACTCGTCCCTTTTCTCTTAAAAGATCTTCAAGTTCCGCCACTTTCTTCTTCAGCAGACCAAGATGTAAGTCTTTGCTCTCAATTTGTTGTTTAGACCATTTAACTCGTCGCTGGAGGTTATAAATCGCGGTCTTTCTGTCATCTAATGCATCAGTCTGGTAGACAAAAAACATGCACATATAACTCTGTTTTCGGGATTCTGTACACGACCGCGGTTTGATTGATTTTTCGTGGCATAAGGCACAGCGTTGTAGTCAATTCTCACCTTAGTGTACCATTCAAAGGCTTTCGCGTGCTAAACGGATGTGCAGAAGGAAACTTTGGTTAGCAAGCCTTCCAAACGTTATCCGTGTTGAACGGAAAACGGGAAAAAGGAGGTTTGTTCCAGAGGCCTTGATAACAAAGGGGTCACTGATGAAATGAAGCAAATTTTCCAGATTTTGGGCCCTGAATTAATGGCTTCCTCGTTGAGATTCTTCCTTCGTGCGCCGGTTTCTGCACGTGGCTGCAAATTACACAACTGTGAGCTACGTCTGTCAGTGTCGAGATTAGAGTGTCCCAGTAAACAAACTTTCCGACTTCGCAGACGGATTGACAAACACGACATTCAGATATTCCGGGTTAAAACATGCGTCTTACCTCTAACTTGACAAGTTGTTCTCCTCTCGCCAACAAAGCATCCCCATTCACATCCAAACCAACATCGTCAGCTATTTCATCGAGTTTCATGACACGAGCCAGCTTCTCACAAAAAGTAACAAACTGAAATAAAACAGAAGCAACACATTACAGGATGAACAACTTTGAAGACTGTTAATAATTTGGCGTCGTTATGATGGGGGCTAAAACTCAAAGCGCCAGGTTCCTGCACGGCTTTTTTCCCCAGGCGCCTCAATCCGTCTCGGTGACGTCACCGGTTCTAGCTCCTACCACGTGACCAAAAAAGGATTGACCGTGATAAAAACGGAGGCCTAGGACCTAGGCAAAACCTTTGCCAAACAATTTGCCAAACACAGTTTCTTTTTTGAGGGTATTAAATGTATCTTGTTAACTCCCTATAGGGAAAACTGCAAATCGCTAATTGCTGGAGGAAAGATTCTGTAACAAAATGTACAGGGTTTTCCTAACTTGAAGCCTGAAAATCGTGAAAAGGACTTTATACAGAAAAGGCATGTATATGGGGAAAGGAAGGGCGTAATGGTGTGGACACTCGCCTCCTAGGTTCAAAGCGTGGACGATGTCTTGTGTGGGTTGAGTTTATTCTCTTCTCTGCTCCGTGACTAAAAATATTTAAGTTGATTGGATTTGCAGAGGGTAATAAGTCAATATCATCACTTTTGTCACTGCCAACTGTCTGTAACAGGATAACAGGAACAAAGACCCCGGGACGAAGACATCCAGGCCTGAAGACCCAGCGGTCGGGTTAAATCAAGAGGAACGATCCTTACCTTTCGTTTATCGTCCTTCAATTGGTCTCTCTCCACATCAGAGGTCAGCAGTTCTCCTTCAAGGCCCGTTACACGTTCCTGGCTCTCTTTCAGCTGGGTCTCTGCTTCGTTGGCTCGTTTTAGCGTTGTGCGATGCAGGTTCCTTTGGCTATCTAGCTCATCTGATAGGTTCTTCAGCTGGACTTTTAATGATTCTTCTCTCTGTCGGTGTATCAGAAAATGTAAGCCAGTGAGTTGGACTGGGCTACCTATTTCTACATGCTTCACTGAAAAAGTGTGCCTTTCGTTATTTCGCCAAAATCGGAGTTGAAGATTTGAGTGGGAATACTAAAAACATCAAATGATGCTGCAATATATTCTAGAAATACGAAGATCATAGGTTTGAATCTTGTTTTGCGGCCCTTGGATTTCCTTTTCCGTTGTTTTTCCAAGAAGCAAAAATAAATGCCTACCGCTCTGACATCTCTGTAATCCCTGGAAAGAGTCTTTACTTTGGAAACAATGGCATCTTCTTCTGCTGCTACAGAATCGTCTGCATCACCAATGAGCTGAGCCAAATGGCGCTTGAAATTGTACAACTGCAGGGGAAAGAAGGAACGAAATAACATCACCTAAACTCAGCGAAACCACCCACAGAAAATTAAAAAGCTCAACGAACATGACTCAGCATTCTACCAACCCTTGATTGAGCTGACTGCCCCGTGTATTCGCTAGTGTGAAGTGTTTGCTCCATTTCCGCCAACCTGCAATTAACACAAGTCATAAATTATTATCAAACTTTATGTCGTTCTAGTTTACAAAAGCAAAGGCATGGTCATTCAAATAAAAACTATGGAGCAGAAAAGGTGGTACAACTTGATTCCTGACATGTTAAATCTTTAAAATGGAAATGGAAAACCACTGACTAGTACCGAATGCTTGCTCTTCATGACCCTACTTAGGGAATGGGTTTCACGAGCTACAGAGTTGTAGTCATGAGCCAATTTGTGGCACTCACAGCCCAACTTACATTGTAGAAAAGTTAAGTTCTAAATGTGCTTTTGATGAAAAGTTCACATCAACTGTCAACAATTAAACGAATGATTTTTTTTACTTGTTCTGTTTTTCATCAAGCTCTTTCTTTGTCACTCCCCAGGCATCTTGACTGGCAGCGAGCTGGTGTTTTAGCCGATCATTTTCTACCTCCATCTCCCGAATTTTTTGTTGTAGGGTGTCCCGTTCACGTGTCAAGGTACTGATGGTCTCTTGGCTCTGACTGGCAGATTTCTTCTCCTGTCCAACCTCTGAAACCAGTCGCATAATAGTTTCCCTGATACGTAAATAAACAAATGCATCATAATCACCATCATCACCATTGCCACTGCCATCGTCATCGTCGTTGTCGTTGTTAGCATCGTCATTGTCGTCGTCATCATCATCATCTACGTCATCATCACCATCACTGCCATTATCATTGTCGTCATCATCGTCATTTTAAGTACACCATACCTGCTTGCTTTAGACTCCAGGTTGCTTTCGTGCAAGTTTCGTGACAAGCTATTTGCTTTTTCGTGTAAGCCATTCCTTTCTCTGACCATTTCTGCAATCTACGGTATGGTAGAAATGTCAAGAAAAACATCAAGCCAAACATGCAGCTACAGTAGTATCCGATAGCTCTTCATATTTTCTGAAAACTTACCCTCCCCAGAAATGACTGCACTGATCCAGACACAGCTTCTGCTGGATCCAACTGCAAAGCTCTTATCAGCTGGGTTTTCATCTCACCGTACTGTAAAATATTAAGAAACGTTATATCATTAGTGATTGATCACGATAATTTTTATGACAATGAAAACAGCTATTTTCTACTTATTCTGTTATCCAGCTCTTGAATAGAAGCGAGGCCTGGGCTGATCTTGTTTTGATGCTTCTGTAATTTGAATCACGCTGCTCTTACATTAGAAAGTTTGCATTTAATGTATCTTCAAGAGAAGCAGAGAGGTTTGTATCAAACCAAGGCCAGGTCCATTCAAGGAGCACACGACTGTAATTTTGATAAATTAGCAATTTAGTCACCACATACTTTACTCTCCCATTTCGTAGCTCGACTGGCAGCTTCCTCCTCTGCAGCAATGTGATGTTTCAGAGATGACTCCACTTGCTGAAGACGATCTTGCAGAGTGTGTATCTCCTTTCGTAATGACGATATGGTGACATCACTGCGGTTAGCAAAGTTCTCTTTTTCAACAGCTTCGTCCTCTGCTTCTCGTATTCTGTCACGGAGTGACTGAACCAAGGCCGTCTGCCTTGCTGCATTTTGTTTGTTGCTTTCTACTTCACACTGCAATCAATGATCAATAAAGAAAGGGAGCATCAATATATCATTGCTGTAGACTGTGTCAAACACTAGTGTTTTGCATGTGGTTACACTCTAGGCTCAAATACCAGTCTGACCACAGTCTGGCTTAATGCCTTCAGTTAGGCCCCAGTTTCAACTCCTCCAAGCCTTGCAAAATAGCCATTAACTGGTGCGGGTTGCCTTTTGCCAGTTTGGGTTCTTAACCATAGAGTATAAGGAGGGCATTGTGGAAATTATATGGGGCCACTGTTAATGTAATACTGTAACCCTCAACAAACAATGACTATTTTTTTAATATCATGGTCTACTTTTCATAGAAAGACCTACCTTGAACTCAATTATCTGCTGATCTTTTTCAGATATTCTGTGCTGGGCATCTCTCAACTACAGTATGAAATTGATAGTATAAGCTAAGTAAATAATACTTATTGATTATTATTCGTAACATTAAAATCAATCAGGAAATTCAAAATTTAGTTTTAAAGTTTCACAATTTGCATCTCTTACCTCGTGCTGTAAGCCAGATGAAACCACTTTCTCAGCTGCCAGATCTGTTTGAGCAGTTTCAGCAGCTTGTCTGTAATGTGATAACTATCAAGAAATTAGAATATTGTTTGATCAGTAGATGGTACCGATGCTCCAATGACTGATTAATACAACCTGATCATCAAAATCATATGATTAATTTTAATTACAGGGGTACCTGTGTGCTGAGATGCTCCCTCTCTTGTTGAAATCTTGATATTTTATCTCTTAATAGTTGACTTTCATCTAAGGAAGAGCCAAGTTCTAAGGAAATCGATGGACTGCGACAAGCCATGGCACTTGGCTCAACCTAAGGTGTAAAAAATGTTGGTAAATGACTTTCACATTCATACACATTGGAAAACCAAACATTGGATGCTGACACAAATGGACAGTGTTAGAGCATTAAGGTTTGATTCCTAAACTGTTGGTCATGTGTACGTTGAAGTTATTTTGGATATATGAACACAAGCAATTCAGGCTGCTATGAGCTGGTTTGAGGTAGTTCTCACTAACAATTCAACTATTGTTAACCTAAAAATGAAAATATGTTAAGTGATGGTAAAAGCATACTTTAAGTTTTTGCCAGTGCAAACAAGTTTAAAACACTGATCAAACAACATCTCCTGTCAATGTTTGCAATATTTGGTTGCCAAATGAAATTTCTCTGTTAACGTGTGTTGTCAATAATTAATGAGTTGATTAAGAGGCAAGGATGATTTCTACGCGGTTAAAAGATATATGTCACCCCGTAAAGCAGAACAGATACAATAATTTGGGTTCTTCAGGCTGGGTTTTAGAAGCCGTAAAAATAAAGCTCTGACAATTCAATTGACACACAGCTTTGTGCTGAAGTTCAAATGGAGCACAAAGGTTTTGTCATTTACGTTTGCAGCTCAAATTTCAAGGATGTTCAGAAAACAAAGAATGAGTTTTATTCCAATATATTTGGCGTTCTGTAACAAAGTCACATTTAAGACTTGTAGCTTGAAGCTTGGCTGAACCATGCATTGCATTTGTTCCGATAGAGATGATAACTTAATAATCTTCGGTCGGATATGGAACTAGCTCTTAGAACATCAAACAAAGAAATGGAACAGCAAATTAATTTCTACCTAACAGTTTCGTCTAAATATGATTCTAACAGCTTTCTAACTGATCCAATGAGCTAAATTGATATTGCAAATTAGAAAATTAAAGAAAAAGATAAAATTTGTTAAACAATTTTTAAGATTTCACACACAACACAGCTGATTTGAACTTGGAGAGAAAGTTTGAAAATTGCGACCTTTACCTCATTTCTTCTTTGAACAGGAGAACTCGTCCGTGAACTGCTCTGACTGCTAGATTTTCTTTGTCCAATAATCATAGGCGGTGAATTTCTGTACACTTGTCTTTCATTTCCGTGGTCCCTCCAGAGTTCTCGAACGTCAACTCCAGAATCTTCAAGATATGTCAGCTGTGAAGGTGGTTTAGCTTCCACCAGCCTTTGTTTCGGAATTTTTGGAAAATGTTCTGATCTCTCTGAATGTAACGATGCCATTACATCATAAGAAACGCTGAAGGCAGCATACACTTGTGTACTTAACTGCTCCAAGCACTGTTTGTTTCAAGATGGCGGGTGTATGTTATTTAGCTTCAAGGGTAGTTGCGCAGCAACAGCAGACGCTGTATTCGTTACCAAAAATCGCTAAGGGGGTGCTAGAGGGGATGGTATGGACAAGTCATCCTACGCCGAAAAAGATTGGAATAAATGTGAAGAAAATGTTTTCTCACTACTTTAATTACTCTTTTAGTAACACATTGCATGTCCAGATAACAATTTTACAATTTCCTTTAAGACTGAATCCACAATAAATTTCATTTGTTAATATTCTCATCTCCTAGGTTCAATGTTTTTTAAGCTTCTGTGGTCGTATCATTGACAACAGGAAATGCATTTTTAAATGCCATGATCTCCTTTACACAAAATCATCAAAGTAAAATGGAAATACGCAATATTCTTTGTGGTTGTCACGCAATTGACCTTGCGTGACGGCCAATAATAAAATCTGCCAGGAGACAAAGCTTTCAGAATCTGATTGGCTGGCGGCAATGAATGCTTGTTAGTTTCTCGTTTCTTATTGGATAATTTCTTCAAATCTCTTGAACTCGGAAACCCGACGCGGTCTTCAGCTCGAAAAGAACGCGGTAACTCTCAACATCTCAGGAAAGGGCCTTGGAAACTGTCGCTTTTCAACGAAATCAGGAGTTGGTAAGTTTTCTTTATACACACAGCTTCAAAATCAGACGTTAAATTAAAACCAAGTCGTTGCGTTCTTATGCAGAACATAATGGAACACCCAACAAACGTCCCCGAACTTATGCAGTTTGTGCAAGCGACACTTCAGAATATGCAAGAAAAGTTTCAAAACGTCGAAGACTCGATCGTCAAGAGAATGACCGACACTGGCAAGAAACTTGACGAGATAGAGAAAGGACTTACTGATCTAATGGATCATTCTGGAATGGGAGAACCGTACGAAGAAGACTCAGAATCCGAGAAAGATTTCTCAGACGCCGACAGAGGTAGATGATTGCAATGAAGACGCCTCGTCCGTTGCCACAGAAGATTGTAATGTAAACAGAGTAAATTTTGAACTTGGAGGGGACGATTTTATCTAGCTTACACAACTAAACATCTCTAGTATTCAACTCCCTTATTTTTAGAACGCATCGATATCAAGTATCAGATTTGAAATATAAACTACATGTAAACCTTGTTTCGCCTAGATCTTTGTCAGCTTTCTGGTTGCCTTTATTTTGAGGGGAAAATGATTTTAAGATATTATTCAAGTCCCAGTTAGTTTTAATATATTTTTTAATGTGTCAGGTGTTCTCTGTTTAGACCTCGAAAATAAAATATTTTTTAGTAACTGGTTATAAGATGTGCATAAGTATTCGTTTGCCACGTGTTCTCTGCAACGTGCACAAAAATGGTTGATTCAGAAAACCATGCAACTGCCAGATACGGCCTGGGTATTTGGGATCGAAAAGTGGGGGTTTCGTTAAATCATTGATCTGCTATGAGCAATATATAGCCTTTTCCATCTGAAACCTGCAGGGTGCTCATAAAAAATGATTTAAATCGCCAAGGGACACCAATCAAGGCAGTGTGCAAGGCTTGCTTAACCCCAAAGGATACTATTCTAAAATATACCAATAAAAATTGGGAGAATGACTCCGCCCAGTAGCATTTCCTCTTCAGCCCACCTTAGTGATACCTGCTGCTGAAAACATCAGCACTTAGTTCTGAACACCCTCTGAGGCACAAAAATTCTATATTTACACCCTTAGATGATTAGCATAAGTATCATCCTGTCTTGACCCAATGCAAGACAAGTCAACCAATACAACTCTCTAGCTGTGTATGCTAATTGCCCATTTCAGATCATGTGGCCATCTCAGAGCACCTGCTCCTTTATTTGTCTCTTCCTGCCAGCGTGCATGTATATGGTAATCTTTGAAAGAAACAATTGCCCAGAGCACAGCCATGGGTTTAGTCTCCTTCGCAGACGCTCTTTTGGCTCGTCACACAATCTTTCGGGAGCCAAAAGAGCATCTGCGAAGGAGACTACCATGGGTTCTGCAATGGGAAAACAAACAATGAAGCTAAAGAGGTCTGTAAAAAATACAACATAATAAAACGAAGTGTTTTTAAGCTGCATCACGAAGCATATTTTAGCGGTGGAATCCAACACAATAAGAATCAACTGCTTATAGAGATTCTTTCAATGCCAGAGCAATTTGTTTTACACAATGTTCAATAATGTCTGGCTCGTTAAAGCCAAAACTTAATCGCATGCAGTTCTTAAACTTTCCTGGAGTAGAGGAGAAAACTGACCCATATTTGAACTCGACAAGATATTTCTTCTTGCATATATCAAACAATTTGATACAATCAACTTCTGGAGGGAAAGTTACCCAAACAAAATATCCTCCCTTTGGCTTTTGATATGAAATGTGAATGGGTATGTGCTTATCAAGGGCATTACATAGTGCATCACATTGTGAACTATAAATTTCTCGTGCCATCATCAAATGCTGTTTCACTAAGCCCTCCTCCAATGCAACAGAGATGATGCATGAAATGTACTGATTAAAGCATCCTCCACTAGCATTATAAGCACTTGTGTTTAGCACTCTTCTTGCCTTTTCGGGGGCTTCCATCCAGCCAAGACGCAAACCAGGCGCCAGGACTTTGGAAAAGGAGCCATTGGAAATGACATTTCCTTTGTAGTCAGGATCAGATTTGCAGTCAAATGCAAAGAGCCTTTGTGGGGGTCGTGTATCATGATCAAATGATAGCAAGTTGTAGACATCGTCACAAAGGGCAAGCATGTCGTGTTTGCGGAGCAGCTTAATTAGCTTTTTACATCTGTCTGCTGCAAGACAAGACCCTGTTGGATTATTGAAAGTAGGCACACAATACAGCATTGCAGAGTACAGTTTCTTTTCTGTCAGTGGACAAAATTTATTAGAATGTTCCCTTATCAAGTTTTCAAGCTCATCTACCATCATTCCATCTTTATCTGTTGGTACTCCAACCACCTTCATCCCAAGGTCATTTCTCAAGGCTTGGAGACCAATAAAGTATGAAGGCTCTTCTACAAAAACCAAATCTCCAGGTTGGAAAAGAGCATGACTTAAGAAGTCAAGCCCTTGAGAGGCACCTGCACTAACCCAGAGGTCTTCATAATTAACAGTGTCACCGTAAGCCTCACCGAGGAACTTGGCTAACTTTGCGCGGAATATGGATGGACCTGGTTCCTTTCCATACTGAAGGGCATTTAGACAATTCTGTGATTTGTGAAGTGAAAGAGTAGCTTCCTGAACAAGTTCAGCACACTTCTGACGTAGATGAGAGCTTGGAGCTCCAACGCTCAAACTGTAAATTCCATTCTCCAGATGATCAAACTGAGTTGAATAAATGTTCATAATGCCACAGCTCCTGCTGTCCAAAATAAGACAATATTTTTTGGACTGATAGTGCAATACTGGTCAGCAAGATTTGTTACCACAAAAAAAGGGACCTCATAGAAGGGTAGATTATTATTATTATTATTATTATTATTATTATTATGTTATCAACCTACAACTTGAGGCCAAAACTAGGCGATGGCATGGGGACATTTTTCTGATGAGCTGCCAAAGCATTTATCAAGAGAAACAAAGAACTTCTCCAGATTAAATACAATTTGATAAAGGAGTTATGTTAGGCATCAATCAAAGTTTAGCCTCAAGCTTGGGGGAGGGGGTGCTGACCCAGGGAAATTTGACATTTCAGTGGAATCTACAGTCAAATTCCTCACCCCAGCACACCTACTGAGCGTCAAATCCCCCACTTCCTGGTACCAACTGAATGTTAAATTCAGGGTTCCTTTGGTAATCCAAAATGGCGGAGCAACGCGAACGTGTAAACGTCCCTACCCAGGGGTAGGCTCTCTGAGTCAAATTCCCGTGGTTAGCCTCCCTCTCCCCCCATCCTTGCCAACCTTGATAGGAGCGTTAGGGGCGAGTTTTGCAATCAAGCGCGCAAACTGTTCTCCGCTTCGTTCCTCTCAGAACTGGCGAGTTGAAGTAGACATCAGATTGTGGTCAGGCATGGTTGGGTATTTTACAGTTACTTATCCGACTGAAAAATACACTATCCGTCTTAACAGAACAGAGCAAACTCACCTTTAGAGTCTAAAACGATCTAATCTCTGTTCAGACTGATTAAGCGAATCATGTGGGCACAGGCAGCCCAACCCCACATTGGGGAACTTTTAAAGGGCCCAGACCCCCACAACAGTGGTCAGTATAAAACCGTGGACCCGGACTGCGGACCGGGTATAAAACGCGGACTAGGTATAAAAGGCGGACTGCGGACCGGTTGGCTTTTAGGCCTATAGGCCTAGGGTTAGCCCAAATTGAGGGTTAGGGTTACCGGTACTTTCCGAAAGGTAAAACAATGACCCGGTCCGCAGTCCGCCTTTTATACCTAGTCCGCGTTTTACACCCGGGCGCAGTCTGGGTCCGCAGTCCGCAGTCCTCGTTTTATACTGAGCGCTCTCGATTCTTTGACAGTGTTTCCAGTGTTAACAAATTTGTGGCTAGATTTCCTAATACCCGCACTTTGCGTATGAACAGGGTTATCTGTACCTCGTTCTTGAAAAGAAGAACGTGAGAAATAAGTGAGCAGGTACTATTGCAAGCTGGAGTGAAGCCTATTCAAAGAGCACCATGACATTTTTTTAATAAAAAGAAAATATGATCGCTTTTCCAGGCCTTAATAATAATAATAATAATAATAATAATAATAATAATAATAATAACATTTAAGTAACTATCAAGCAAATTCCCATTGTTGAGGAACTCGGCATGACTCTCTGTTTATACCAGGCATATTAATTTTATCAGATACTTTTATAGAGCAGGCACGGCACAGGATTTTTCCTCTCAACATCAGCCAGTCCAAAAAAGTGTTTGAGAACTTTTAATTAAGGTTGAACATTCTGTTTGGTCGTTCCTTCTGTCACTCTATCACTGTTTGCATCAGAGCATGCACGTACACGAACGTAACCATTTGTAACTATATGGGAGAGACTATGGAATGTAACGTTGTTCAAAAGCTGGCTAAACGTTTTTAACATTGATGAATGTTGAACAGATGTCATACAACATGGATATTAAACGATCTTACATTCTCAAATCAACAAATGTTGTATAATGATGTGAAAAGGTGTAGCCAGGGCTTTTAAGGCAATTCCACTGAAACGTATTGTGCATGCTTACTGCACATAAATTTTTGTATCAATAGAATACGCACAAGTGCGTGCATGTTTAAAATATTTTGTTTAGTTCTCGTGAAAATATGTAAATGGTGGGTTTCTCCAAATCATAACCAAGGAAATTTTATTTTATAATTTTATTTACAATTGAAACTATCCTGAGAATTGAATAAGAACCTGCAAAGTCCTTAGTATTATTCCCTTGAAGTTTTGTGCTGTGGGAAATTGTTGCTTATATGGCAATTGGTTTGTTTTAGCCCTTCTTGAATTGTCCATGGTTATTCATTTGCTGTCAAGAATATCTTTGATTGCTAGAGCTATTTTCTTGACACAGTGCTCAATACCAGCATCATCTTGAAATGAAAAACATAGCCGCATGCAATTTTTGAACTGTCCCTTGGAGGAAAAACCTGAACCCTTATTAAAGTCAACATTGTACTTTTCAAGACACAAGTCGTATAGTTTATCACAGTCCAATTCTGAAGGAAGAACTACCCAAACAAAAAACCCTCCAGTGGGTTTTCTGTAAGTATATGGACAAGGCATATACTTTTCGAGGGAATTACACAATGTGTTAAGTCGGTTAGAATAAGCTTCCTGCACAAAGGCCAAATGCTCTTTTACAAGATTCATTTTCAAAGCTGTGGTCACAATGCAAGAGGTGTAGTGATTGAAGCAGCCTCCACTCTTTACATAGCCTGATGTACTTACGATGTTACGCACATGTTCAGGCATTTCCATCCAGCCAAGACGCAAACCAGGACTAAGCAGTTTTGAAAATGAGCCATTGGAGATTACATGGCCTTTGTAACTGGGATCAGCTTTGTCATCAAAGGAAAAGAGTCTTGGTGGCGCAATGAAAGGAGGCTTGTCACCAATGTAGGACAACAGGTTGTAAACATCATCACAGAAAGCGAGTATATTGTACTGTCGCAGCAGCTTAATCAGCTTCTTGCAGCTTTCTGCTGGAAGGACAGAACCAGTTGGGTTGTTGAAAGTAGGGATGCAGTAAAGGAGAGCAGAAAATGGCTTTCTCGCTGTAGGAGGTCTCATCAGACTACTGTGTTGTGCTAACAACTTCTCAAGCTCATCCACAAGTATACCATCACCATCGGTTGGAACGCCAATCACATTCATGCCAAAGTCATCCCTCATGGCTGTCAGGCCAATGAAATATGTAGGTTCTTCCACAAAGGCAAGATCACCTCGCTGAAACAGAAGACTTCCTATACAATGAAAGCCTTGTGAAGCGCCAGCATTAACCCAGAGATCTTCACTGTCAACAGGACTTCCATATTGCTCAGAGAGAAACTTGGCTAGTTCACGCCTGAACTCGAGAGTACCACTATATGGACCATACTGAAATACATTGGCATAGTTTTCTTCAACATGCAGTTCTTGTGATGCCTTTCGCATGAGCTCACCACACTTAAGCCGTAGATCTACACTAGGTGTTCCTACACGCAAGCTAGATATCAGCTTGTCATTCGTGGAGAGGTAGTCAAACATTGTAGTCATTTTGAGGCTTGAATGTACAGCACCTGCTGAAGAAAGAAAGTCAATTCAACCCCATCTTTGATAATAATAATAATAATAACAATAATAGTAATGAGAGGATCCCAGGCAGGCTCAATCAATAGCTATGAGCTTCAAAAGATTTACACTCTTCTGGGAACAGCTCACATTCTGAGGAACATTTTTTCAGTAGGCCAATTTCAATATATTAAAATTCACTCTTAGATGAAAGCCGTCATCTCCAGTATCCTGGGAAAAGAAAACTCCTATATTCCCCAGAGCCTCAAAGTTGTGCTCATTGTTTGAAGCTTAATTTTAAAATATCAAAATTGGTATACTAAGTGAACTCTTTTGTACCTAAGGAACATGGTTTCACAGGGGGCAAATGAAGATAATGATATCAACCGTGAGGATGATGATATTGAAAATAAATAATTGACCACTTTTCTTTTCAATGAAACAAAATGATACAAAGGAATGCAATAGGGTTAAGAATGCCAGTTGACAGGAGGCAATGTCAAGACGAAAATCATAAATAATATCGAGGTCAAGTTCACAATAAATATTTTAATGTAAACACAGCTTTTAAATTACAAACAGCCCCCAGTCTCCCGTAGTTTGCCAGTTCTTGCGTTCATTGTTTGTTCCGGTGGTTTTGTATCGGTGTTCCAGGTTTTCGTACATGCCCACAAAGGCATTACATTTAAGTTCCATCAACTCTAATTTATTAAAACACTTCTAATATGACACACACTCCAACACGCAAAAATTGCCCATAACGACCGGCAAGCTTGGGAATGGTTTTATTTTTATAAACGAGGATTGAAATAAAGTTCGATGAAAATACCTATCATTACAGTAACTTCTTGACAACTGCAAAATCGATGAGATAATTTTCTTACCGAACAATCTAACAATGATTCTAAGAAAGGTGTGTTACTCCTGACAATCGAAGACCTCTCAACACGCAAGGAATCACGGGATATCATGTCAAAGCTTTGTTCTTCATGAAAAAATGGCGGCCACTGGAAATGGTAATCCCATCACTTTGATCACTCAAAACTAGAGGGAAATGTTGCGCTAATCGTATTATCGAGTCAAATTTTTACTTTTCTGGCTACCGTGTAGGTTTAGAGGAGTACCATTGCAATTACTGCCAAGCGGATTGCACGTCACTCAGAGTGAAATGTGCGGAATGCACGGATTTCGATTTGTGTCTTCAGGTGAGGGATATTAGCTTATTATCAACTTATGGTAGAGTCTCTACGTCAAAACAGTATTGAAATTCACTGTCTCTCGGCCTGATTTTGTTTCAGTGCTTCGCCTGTGGTGCCGAAATGGGTAAACACAAGAGAGGCCATGACTATCAATTAATGGTAGGTCACGTGACCATGTCACTTGTCCGTTTTGCTAATTTTTTCATTTTTTGTTTTGTTTTGTTTTTCTCAAAACAAGCTGCAGGTGTGGATCCAGAAAAAAACTTGACTGTTTTCAGAGACCTGCAATGCCAGCCTCTAGGGAGGTCCGATGGCATGCTCTCTTAGAAAAAGTTGGATTTTTGCACTCTTGAATGCTGTTTTGCAAAATTTTCAGTCATCCATAAAAGATGTGATCGATTTACATAAAACGGTGGAAACTGGCTGGTATCTGCACCTGAGCAAGTGCTAAAGTTCCTCACATAAGGAGTCATTGTTGTGGAAACAGTGATGTTTGTTAAGTACATAAATTAGGAAAATTTGCTTTGTAAGCAAAATGTTTCCAAAAAATTCCAAAGGATTTTTTGCTTCTTGGATGCCAACCTTGCTTATGCACCAAACATTTGCATTTGCACACAAATGGGGAAACATTGAGAGACCCAATACTTCAAAAGCAGTGTTTCCACAATAAGGTTTCCCCACTTGTAAGACAACCCAGCTTGAATATTTAAATATTTGCAAGGGCTTGTATTTGAGTGTGATATCAAGTTTGTAACATGGTGCAAGTCATGGAGAGGATTGTGTATGACGGAGCCAAGTGAGACTCCTTGTCCCTCTGCATTTAGAGGTGGATGGTTGGGTCAGAAAAAGACAACAGAGGGTAGAAAGGAGTGAGGGTGGTGTGGGGTGTGATACGATGTCAGGATGAGTCTGGATATCGTTGATTTTGTCTTAAGGATGGTGGCACGTTTCCTTTGTTTACCGTCGACTGGTCTGCGGAGGAAGATGTCTTGCTGTTAGATGCGATAGAACAACATGGCTTTGGGAACTGGTGTGTAAAAAATATTTTGATCCCTACAAATATTTTAAAACTGTTTTAGCAGACTAACTTGAAAGAAGTTTGGTAGGCATGTTAAGATACACAAGGCTGTAACCTCAATAAAACAAGACTTGTCGATTAAGATTTGTGTCGGTTTTCCAGGGATGATGTTGCAGATCACATTGGCACTAAAACCGGAAAAGGTTTGTAAACATGTCACGACCAAATAGGCTTTATTAAAAAATGTCACACAATTTATTATTCTTTTGTGTTCATGTACATAACACCTCCTAGCCTCTTTTCAATTTAGTATGTGCTAGCGAGGCTTGGTTGGTTATTTTGGGTAAAGACAGAATTGTTGAAAAGAAAAGTGCATTTTGAAGCTTATAACAAAGACTTTGTTCTGGCCTTGTTTTCAAGAACACAGGCTTTTGGTCAAACAGTCTGTCTTGGCATAAATAGAAGGCATTTTCCCTGCATCATCTCTGTTACTTTCAGTTTGTCAACATTGTAAGTTTTGTTTACCAACAGAGACCAGTGAGCATTATGGTGAATATTACATCTCCGGAGCTGTGGGGCGAGGTGGGAGACCATATTGCAGTATCCATTTTCATCGGAGTTTCCAGAGTTTAGTGGAAAGCACTACCACTATCTCTGTTGCTTTTTGTATTCTTATTACAATTGTATTGTCAAGAATTATTGCATCCATATTAACTTTTAGTATGTGGGAGACGCGGTGGCCTCATGGTTAGAGCACTCGACTCCGGATCGAGTGGTCCGGGTTCGGGTCCTGGCTGGGACACTCTCACAGTGCCTCTCTCCACCCAGGTGTATAAATGGGTACCGGCAAAATGCTGGGGGGTAACCCTGCGATGGACTACCATCCCATCCAGGGGGGAGTAGAAATACTCCTAGTCACTTCATGCTATGGAAACCGGAGTTAAGCGCCGGCCTGTTGAGCCTTCAGGCTCGTAAGCAGACTTTACCATTAACTTTTAGTGATAACTTGTTGAGATATCTCACAGAGTAAAAGCAGTAAAACAGCTGATACTTAAAGTTGTTTAACACTTTTGGTAGTTAATTTGTGGAAATGACCTTCATCACGACATCTAGATTATTGCAAATTTTTATCTGCAGCCACTGTCGAATCTTTTAAGAACAAGATAGTGGATCACACATCAGCTGACCAAGGTCAGAACCAATGTATTTGCAGAATGGAGTTATGTTGCCTTTGGGCATGTTCAATTGACTCTGTTGTAGAATAAACCCCTAGATTTTTCTTAGAGGGTAAATTTAGGAAGATTTCCCTATAACCTTCAGTAGGAAAATGTTGCTGAAAATGTCTTTTGTATTTCAAAATTCCCCCTGGAGGCAGTTATTTTTGGGTGTAAACCTTCAGTCTTATTCCAGAATAAGGCCAGTTGAACAAACCCTTTGTTTTGTCTTAAACTGTCATGATTCAAAAGTTTTAATGAACAAAACTTTTCCTCAAGAGCATATTTTTTTTCTCACAGAAGTCTTGTCACCAACCCTGTTACAACCCCCTGAACCTGTGGAAATGAATGTGACAGAACAGCAAGAATTAGGATATATGCCTCTTAGAGATGATTTTGAAAAGGTGACCACTTCAAGACTGACCAAGCTTGCTTTATAGGAATTGCCCTTCCTCTCTATTGTTTGTTCAATCAGTTTGTTTCTTCGAAAAGCAACTCAGTATTACAAATGGTGATTGGAATATTTCTAGACTGGATTGAAGTGATCTTGGTTTGGGTTTGCAGTGTGAGTGATTAAAAAAAAACATGCACAAACTTTTCACCCATCAGATGCAAAACTGAAGTCAATTGCCACTTAATCACTCTCGTTTTCCCGCGCTTGGGGCCGGCTGCCTCATACCTGCTTTATATTCTGATTGGCTAGTAAAACCAAGTTGTGAATTTCTTCAATTTGTGATTGGCTGAACGGTGAATTCCTTTCAGAACCTGATTGGCTCTATAATAATTGCTTTGGTTTTCGTATTACAACGCTCGACTGAACACCTCCATTTGCCCTCCAATCACAATGCGATGCTTATTTCCTTCAGGAATATGATAATGAGGCTGAAACTCTCGTAAGCGGTTTGCAGTTTAATTATGATGACGAAGATGTAGAAGTAGGTGGGTATAGCCGAAATTTAACTTGAAATCTGGATTTCTGGAAAGTTTCCTTTCTAAAGAATACCCAATCAAACCATATTAATATTCCTGGTTTTGTTTTCTTTGTAGATTTAAAACTAGGAATTATAGACATGTATTTAAGAAGACTCAAAGAAAGGCAACGCAGAAAAAAGTAAGCTTTACATGTAATTGGTAACATCAGATGAAAATGCCCGGCAAATAAAACGTCAATTCTCTTTTTGCAAAGTCGATGAATGCACTTTCTTAAAATGTATGTGCCAATGCATAGAAAATAAAGCTTGCTCTTCATTCATACAGTATTGCAAGACAGCACGGACTGATTGCAAGTAAACATCGAATAATAGGTGCGTTTGTTTAAGATTGTTTTTTACAACATTGCAAATTGAATGTAGCGTTGTATCAAGAGATTTTACATTCCTAGTGAAACTTTGGACAAGCTGTACGTCTTTTTTTTGTCTTCCAGCTCTCCGTAGAAAATACAGCAAGGAAGACAGGTTAGCTTACCTCGCTTCTAATAACTGATCGACAGGACGGGACCATTTCTCTCGTTTGTCGTAAAACACCCCAAGCAAAGTTTTCACTTTTTACAGCACATGGACACAGACAATCCAATTCGAAGCAAATACATCAACAGTTTCCATGGTCCATACTCTTCTACACCGTACAAAGGACTTCATAAAATGTTCAAATCTCAAGTGGATGGCAAATTATTTCACTGCCAATTTTTTAACAGTTTATGGCGTCTTTTCTATGGTCGGTAGAAAGAGTACAGACCATGGAAAAATGTCACCAATTTTCTTTCGTTCGTCACGATGGCTTACTACTCTGTCCTGTTTACAGAGAGTTTCGGGATGCCACAAGAGTATTTGCAAGGTTCAAGAGCCAAAGGGATTGGGAGGAATTTTTGAATGATCATTTAAGTAAGTTGACCATGTAGACGTGTTGCAGGGCTACGTGTTTCGTAGCGTGAAACGTGATGAGTGTGTTTCTGCTTGTGATAGCTAGGCATAGAAAAAGTAGGGTAAATATATGGAACAGAATACCAGTCGAAATAAAACTCACTGTATTTTTGCCAGATGATTTTTACACGGGAGTAGCCCGGTTGAACTGGCATACGCAGTAGTCGGCCCGACCTAGGAGAGCCCTCGAGCGCGCAGTGTGCCTGCAAACTTCAGTGCTGTTCACAACATTGCATGAAAGTTCTCTACGCAAGCTCTCCGGTGCAGGATTCATTTGATGTTACGCAGAGATTGAATTCTGGCCTTAAAACATTAATTTTTGGACGAAATGTTTTTTTACCCATAGGAGAACGAGAACTTAGAGCGAGAATAAAGGATTTGATAAGATACAGGAAAAATGGGATCACAAAGCTAACGGGTAAAACATAGTTTGATCCTAAAACGTATGCGTCCGCTGTATAGAAATCAGAAGAACCTGCAATCTTGGACCGCATTTCAAATGAAAAATAAGACCATGTCTTCCCCCATTCTAATGATGGAAAAATGGCGCCCTTATTCATTGATTTATAGGACCACGCCTCCCCTAATTTTAATCATTGGAAAATTGACGCGCATTTTCATCATTGATTTTGGCCGGAGGCCGGGGGGATTAATTTCTTTTTTTATGTCCTGTTACCCTGGTCCCAGACGTTTTTCTTTGTTCTCCTCGTTAATTCAATTTGATCGACTTTTCACCACCGATGTGATGAGGTTCACAGTACAGGGTGTAGTGCCATTTGCAGATGTCATGAGCGAACCGGTCTGCGGTTGGTACCAGGGCGTTATCCGGTCCAAGATTGCAGGGAAGATTGAAGCTACTTCATTGTATGGCAATGGAGCTCCTGATCCCTTGTGATGTAACTGAAATCGATGCATAGCAGACTTTGTGAACTGAAAGTACACGAGCAGTTTATCAGGTTTGAATATTTGTCTAGAAATGCTCCTGAAAAACTAATTTGAGCGGATAATCTTGTTTCCAGAGTGTCAAGAATACGACGAACAGAGATTGCGACGAGAAAGACGGAAAGAAAACAAAAGGAAAATGGTGGTATGTTGATACGTCACTATATAATTGACAGTTATGTGCTGATACTGTTTTATGTGGGAAAATCAGTCGGCAAGTATAAATTTATTGGAAGTTTTTTTCTTTTCTTTTCATCTTTCCAGGGTGGCACACAGCCAAGGAGGACGAATGTTTCCATGGGAAAAAAGAACGAGTGAGTTGGTCAACATTTCTCATTTTAGTGCCTCGTTCGAGGCATTCAAATTTTTGTGGGAGTACAACACTAATAGTGGGCTGTTGCTCATCGCTGTATACCTGAACAAATTGAACAGCCCGGCTTGAACCCTTGCTATAAATGTAACAAATATGACTTACTTTGCTAATCTTCGGTTTTTTTTCTCTTTCTTTCTTTTCAATACAACTTTCACAGAACTCTTTCAGAAGATAAGGAAGAAAAAGGTACAGCTCTTATTTGAACAGTAGAAGTGACGTTTCTGCTGTGTGTGGTACCTTCTCTTTGAACAAGACTTTAGTTCTTTTTCCTTTTGCTTTGCAGATGGCTGTCTTTCTTCGCCGACTTTCGCAGATGAAATAAAAAATTGCGCAACGTATAAATTACTATCACCAGTCGAAAGACAGGTTAGATTGTGGCATTTCAATTTTTTAGAGTTTAGGTTACACCAAGCGATGTTTCTGACAATTTCCGTGCGGGAGTTAAGGCGCGAATCTTGCCCCCAACATTCCGACAAATTCGGAAGATCGTATGAAATGGCTATGCAAAGCTTTTTAACCAAAGTGAAGATCTGTGGGCTTAAAGTTGGGTTTGTTCAAAGACAGTAGGCGAAAAAGTCCCGTTCCGTTGGCTCCAGCTCTTAAAGCAGCGGCCAGGACAAGAACGAGCGAAAAGTGCGTTTATCGACTCATATACAAACCGAAGCAAACGCACGCTGACTATGCTTGAAGGAAGAATTCTCTTTTCAGTGTGAGAGGAAGCTGAATGTCCCCCAACGGAAATACGAGTGTTTACTTTCAACCAGTCAATTTGACCTAACTGATTTTTTTGTGTTTGTTTGTTTGTTTGTTTGTTTTTTTCTCGACAGCTGTGTGCGTCAATACAAATGAAGCCGGGATTTTACCTCACAATTAAAACCATTATATTGAAGGTTTGTTATAAAAACACATTTTCTTGATGGGCATCTGTAGCCTGTTTACTAATACAGACCCTTACCATGACGCCCGCCTGCAGAAGAATGAAAAACTGTGAGCGACAAAGCATGTCCCTGCGTAAACCCCTGAGTATTTTCCCTGATTTTGCTGTTGTTTTATTTCAGGACAACCTCCTTAGACGCCAAGGTGTGCAAGTCAAAACGCGCTACCCGCCAAATCTTGACAAGACACACAGAAAACATATCTTGAATTTTCTCAAGGAGAGTGGCTGGGTTGCTACTGCCTGACGCCTGCGTAATTTAGGCCAGCGGCTGTGTCCGTTGTGTTTTGTACTCTGTGGTTGTAACACGTATTATGTGCATTGTAGTATAAAAGGAAAAGGTGTTAATGAAGTCACGTATTCTTAAATTAAGCTCTAAATATTTATAAAAGAACACACGGGCAAGATGCGGTACGAAAGAAGAGAAAATTTGAGTTCAATATTTTTAGTGCGTATGTTTCAAAATAAATCCGTAACAGTGATGACACTGTAGAAGGAAATAAGTCAAGTCGTTACAGCACTGTGAAATACACAATTTCAAAATTGATATTTGTGAATTTTTTATTGTATCTCGCGACTGAAATTAAATAATTTTGAAGATTGTTTGTTTTATTGTTTCAGGTTTAAGCAGGGGGCTCGAGGCGTTAGAGCAATACGCTCTCGTATATCTTTCACAGTCATAAGTTTAGAAAACAGATATGGTTCAAGTACTCCCGGCGAGCTCATGAGCACCTGCTTTCCATTCACGTTGTAGCATATCTGGAAAAAAAAATGCAAACACACGGAAAAGATTCCTTACCAATGAAAGGGAGGGATAACAAGGGAGGGCCGGTTGTTGTTGTTGTTTTGTTTTTGTTTTGTGTTTTTTTTTTGTTTGTTTGTTTTTTTAACCCAATTGCGTTACTCGTCATTTTTAATTGTCATGTCGGTGTGGAAGGCTGATCCAGGTTTCGCCCTG
>BLFK01000391.1:3499697-3510961 GCA_014634185.1 Astreopora myriophthalma | reverse complement strand
TGATAAACAAGAACTGTTTGAAACTATCCACGGATTTTCAAAGGACTGTCCGCACGGTAACAAAAAAGATCATCGACCAAGGTGTCGTTTTCTTCCCAACCTGCGCGAAAATTCAACACTTTACAATATAACAAAAGAAAATACTACAGCCTTAATGATGAGCCAAGACAGCAACCAAAAAACCATTCTAATAGTCGGAGTATTTTTCGGAGCACTCGTTTTAAGCGTTGTGGCTCTGATCATATGTTGTCTTTATTGGCGACGTCAGCTCGAGAAGGAACGAGCTAGAAATAATGTCAGGTCTGGGTACAACAGCGATTTGGATAGAAACGTATCAACAACTGCAGTATCTGGAGTTGAAATGTGAAAAGCATCTCGAGAATTGGTGAAAACGCAACTTTGCGAAGAACAAAGGTTGCTATACTCTAAATTAAAATTGGTAACAATCTTAACATGGACTGCATTGGATTATCTCCTCTATATTAATGGCAAATTGCATTAAATTGGTCTTAAATGTCACTACGCAAATGATGAGAACCGCATGTGGAGACTGATGTCATCGACGAGAAAAGAAAAAAAATCGAAAGTAGACGGGAAGCCTGGACATTCTTCCACGGGAAATACGAATCGCTCAGCTAATCACTTCATTCTCGACATATATACTCAGGAGAATAAATTCAATAATTTGCCAAAAGTGGAACAGCTTGAAAAGTTCGGCTTCAAATTAGCATTTTCATAGCAAACAACGCCAGCCAGCTTTTTCGATGCGCAAAAAAATGGCGTATTACTTACCTCCGAAATGGCAAGGCTACTTCTGAAAAAAACATGGCTTCTGTAACCAATATATAACTTATATGCCTATTGCAACCATATATATAAAAGAGAAACGTTCTGCTACGTTGTACTGTGAAGCTTTTTTTGATCTCTTTTCAGGAATATTTTATTTTGCTGCTATGGCTGCTATGACTTGAAAACTCGATGGAAAAGGCTAAAATTCGAAGCGAAATACGTCGGAAATGTCGTTTTAATTTGTGTGTGCGGTGTAAAACAACCCCGATATCAATGAAATTTTGCAACTTCATTCTGACTACAATATAGTAACGTTGAAAACGAAATCGACTTTGACACAGCAGATTCCCTGATTCCAGTAAGGAAATCACAATTTTTTTCAGATCTAAATGAAAGGAAAATGGGGCGCCAGCAGTAAACGATTAGGTGCATAAAACTGATAAATGAAATGCTAAGTTTCAAAACACATTTTATTATATATTTGACAACGTTGATGTGAGCAGCCAAAAAAAACCTGGATCCGTAAGGTATATCGGAAAAGGACGCTAGTTGATGTCCAAACAACAACAAAAAAACCTGATCATCTGAAGAAGCATTGGAGGACAACAAAGCCCTATATAACAGAGAAATGATTTGATTACGTGTTGACGAGAGGTCACAAAATGTTAGTTTGTCCTCGACGGTGCATGAAAAAGAACGTCAAATGAACTTTCTTTTACATTCACAATCCATTCGTTGAACTGTTTGTTTTTTGTTTACTTTTCATTTGGACATAACAATAACCAACCAACAATTTAACATGAAATGTCTTTTCAATTTCTTCCGGTCGACAAAGCTCCATCCTTTTACACACTACCGGCATATAAACACTTTTTTCCTTGTATTTATATTCCGCCATTAGTCATCAGTTATAGTCTCGGGTTTCAATTAAAATATTAGCACTGAGGGCCGAGTATTTAAAACCCTCACGGAAAGCTTCACCCTAGAGCGAGCCATTTTTGTTCGTTTCGTAGATCGAATTCATAAATGACGTTCAAAAATTATGCTAATTATCCTCACTAGCCACATTAGCAAGTAAAAAAAATTGAAAACAATTTTTGCTTTAAAATGAGGCTAGTGACGGTAATTAGCATAATGAGAAAAAAAAGTTATTGGCTGCCAATTATGAATTCGGTCTATAGCTGGTTTTCACTCACCAGAGTGACCAGAGTGTATACCAGAGAGAATAAGCTCAAGCGAGTTTGACCACCGCTGATCTGAGACGAGCAGGCTCTGGAAGCGAGATAAGTACTCCCCAGTGTTTAACCGCGTTCAATTGGTGAGACCAATCAACATGCACCGTTACACGATAAAAGCACTTCATTGGTTTATGTTTTGTGTAAAACATTATGGCCCATATTTAGTGATAGCATTGTCGTAGCCCCGTGTGATTTTGTTGCATTATTTTTTCTTCTTCTTCTGAAGGTTTGGCGCAGAAACTTTCACTTTACCCGGAATGTAACGTGAGAGGTCGTTGTCCTAAGAAGAAAAAGTACCAATGTTAGAGACATAAATTGCCTGAGCAACATTGCTGTTGCCGACAAGGGCAAGCGGCACGTGATGCTCAAGGCAAACGAGCTATTTAAGGTGGCTCGAACCACTTTCAACACTTTCAAGGACTTTCTAACTGGAAGGATTGACCATGCAACACTGTATCACGAAAAAACCGATCTGGAACACCAATTATTGCTAAACGAGATGCGGTCATTGTTGTGACGTAATACGTTACCGTGGCAACATAAAAGCCCTGCAAAAGCAGCCTATAGTTTGCCTCTTGTTGGTCATACCAATGACCTCCAAGTTTTTATAGCCGGAAATGATCCTCAGGTCAAGATGAAGCTCTGCAAAGTTTTAAAAAATGCTGTGGAGCGGGATTAGAGCCGCCTTACATTGTTGACGATCTAAGCTGGCTCTGAATCCGTACAACTGTGCTGTCTGCGTGTGAATTTTTTTGTTCGCGGGTTTTCCTTCATTACTTCGCTCCAACCTCGTTCCCAGGGTCTTACCGGCGGGGCAATTCAAAAAGGCGGACACGGCAGCGAAGTTGAATTAGATCGCGTGATTGTTTCGTGACCTGATGATCGTGCGTTGTTGAAAAACTGTGGTAATCCCCTTAACCAAAGAAAACTAGCTTACCTTCAAACTTTTTATCAGGTCTTTCTCTAGCTGAGAGGCTTCCTTCGACAACAGAAACGTATTCAGCGCCGTTTTCGCCGCTAAAAACAAAGCATAAGAAAAGAAGAATACAAATCGGTTTCGCTAGTCATCTAGTGCACGGCCTCGAGGCAAAATTTTTCTGAACACTATTAACCCCAACCCAAACTCATCTTCTCCAAAAGGCCATCTCCGAGTTCACTTCAGCCTCTTTTTCAAAGAGAGTCTAAGTGCGAAGTCTCTCTCATGAAAATGAGTTTTTATTCACATACAATAGTTTAGCTCGCTTTGAAAAAGAGGCTGACGGGAACTTGGAAATGGCCTACTGCCGTTGAACAAATAAAAATATAAAACCAAGGTGGCCAGCTCCATACCCTTTCCTCTGCGGGCTGTTCCAGGAGTAAGCTTTACTTTATACCTGGTAGAAATCAATTTTTTTTTTTAGAATGTACCGAAACAAAATCGTTATCACAATAACTATGTAATGGCAGACAACTTTCCACACCTTTTTACTTCAAATTCTACTCAAGAGCAAACGCGGCTACAAAGACATTGTAAACATCAGGTCCCAGTTGTTCGAAAGGCGGATAACGCTATCCACCGGATAAGCACTAGCAAATCCAATTGACTTACCCAGTGGATAGCGCTATCCACCCTTCGAACAACTGGGGCCAGTGTAGAAATGCGATGGCCGCTGAACTGGGTGTCTTTTCAGAACGTGCATCCAACTTAAATAGTGCAAAGCTATCATTGCTCTCAAAAACAATTGCCTCGACACAAAGAATACGACAACAGACTGTTCGCAGTGAATCCTGGGTACTAACTACCAGTCTCCTGAGGGAGTAGACGGTCAGTTTAGCGGTTTTATTTGAAATTCAGGTTTTGTCCGAGGGGCGCCTCAGGGGACTGGAACTACCTAGGATTCACCAGGCACTCACATTTAGCAAAGTTTTCTATTATATCAGTACGTCACAAATGAACCGTAGGACTGTTTCACATCCATACTTATAGTTTTGAACCGCGGTGTAAGGAGCACAAACGGGGATCGCAAACAGCAACTGATCGTCAGCCAGCGGGCATCCTGTGAGGGAATCGAGAAGCGAAACAGACCCCTACGGAGGAATAACAGAAACGACGGTAGAAATTAGCACACACGTAAGCTGCTAAAAGAATCGAACCAGATGTATGCCCACCTTTGGCGTCTGATCTGTTTCATCGTCAGAACCAATCTAAGACGAAATAAGTAAAGAAATGCAAATCACGCTTTAACTAGTGTGTTGCGCTGAAATTAAGTAGACAAAACGAGGACCGGGACGGCTACTCACAGGGTTCTTTTCTTTCTCGCTTGGCAAGGAATCGTCGTCTAAAACACAAACAAAACAACAAATGAATAAAGCCCTTTAAGTATAAAATCCCTGACAAAAGCCTATAAAATTAAGAGACACAACCTACCGGAACCGCGTGAACATCTTAGTACCGCGGACAGAAATTCTCTGACCTTTTCTGGTCTACTCAACTTTTGGCTGAACACTGAAACGTTCTTTTTCCCTCTACAAATTAGGAGACACCTAATACTGCACTGACTTTGTGTATACGGCCCCAGGCTCACCACAATCCACCAATTCAATATCATCACCTCTGTTTTATTTTCTGCTAAATACCTTCAATCTTGGCTGCTCCATCGGGTTGTTCCGCAGCGTCAAACTGTTCTATTCTGGTTGCAAAATCTTTTCCATCGTCGCTTGCTTTTCGCGGTAATGATTCGCGGAGTTCACTCTCTTTTTCGGGTGAATTAAAACTTTTGTTATCATCTTCGTTGAGCCCATTTTCTCGCAAGTTCGTTTCGTTAAGTTTATTTTTAACGTGTTCCTCCACAGATTGTTCGCTTTTTTCCGTTTCTAGTTGTTTTTCATTTTGTTCCACTTGCAAGTCATTTTTATCTGGTAGCGCCGTGTCTGGTTGCGTATTCTTCTTTGCCGGTTTACCACTGAAAGGCCTGTTCGCTTTGCTCCCTTTTTTTTCTTTCTTTCGTTTGTCGGCTTTTGTTTCCTTTGCCGGACCAGCAGACTTTGAGAAAAAGGGAGAGAGAAGAGAAAAGAAGACAATATGCCGTAAGAATTTACAATACTAGGCTACAGAAATCGGACAGTTGCTCCATCTAGAATCAGGAGTGATAAAAAAGCAATACACAGAAATTTGTTACCGCAAGTATTTCCATTTTCATCTGTCTTTCCTCTTCGTCCTGCTCACCATACTTCTCCTTAATCTTCTTTAGTTTTGCCTGACAAGACGTAGAAATATGTAAATATTTTAGTCACACTTGGCACGAGTCGCAATGGCCCCCAGTGAAGCAACTTGTCGCGCCATTAGGTACCCACCTTCTTGCCTCTCTTGGGCTGCTGTTGTTGTGGTTGTTGTGGAGTACCTTTGCTGACTTTCTGTAAACAAAAGCAAAAAAGAACCACCTAAATTTATTTTCTAATTCTTTCAATCTACCTATGGACAAGGAACCCGAGGCTCGTTTCGATTCCGCTTCCAAGGTGATGTATGACCTTGGAAACGAGTTTGGCGGAAGAGCAAATCCAACAGCACACATGCATGACAAAATACCTTATTGACGTCTTCGCCATTTCGTCCTTCTTCAACTTCGTCTTCACCTCCACTCTCCTGTGAGTGACCCTCTTTATTATGTTTGGCTTTTTTTCGATTTTCCCTACGAGGAAAGAAACCTCACTTTCCAACGGTTTCTTATATTCGACAGCAACACAGTTACAGTTCTCGTTACATCTGTAAAACTCACTCAAATCACATGAAACGCTATATCATTAACTGGGGCCCTTCTACTTAAGCCGTATGCATTCTTACCTTCTCTGTTTCGCCGACAGACGCTGTTTTCCCGAAGTCTGGATAAAAAGACAAAAAGGACTGAGTGAGTCAGAGAACAAGATGGCGTACACTGAATTTTACATCCAAGCTGCATGCTACATTCAGTCTAAGAGCTCCCATAACAGTTAGTCACGAAGCTCGGCTATTAAAGATATTCAATCTTTGAACCATCTTCCCAATGAGTCACCAAGAAGTCCTCTGCTGCCAATATCAATAACGTACCTGGTTATTTCCATCCATTGAAACGGTCTCCTCTTCTACGCTATCTCGTTGGTTACTGTTATTACTTATGCCACGCTGAAGATGAACTCTAAAATCAATCAATAGAGCGGTTTCAATCGGCTATCATGAAACAAATTTAACTACTTCGGCCAATCAAATGACAATCAGATGAACCAATTAGGACTAGATTCAAGTCCATGCAGCCCGCGCCAAGCGCGGGAAAATGCGTAGGAGCAAGTCACCATTACCTGTGGTTCCATTTCTGATTGGTTGAAGAAATGGCACGAGATTGCGTGGCCAATAAGGAAGCGCCGTGATGCCAAACCGAGGCAATCGCAAAAATGCTTCGCACACTTAACCAAAAACAGTTTTTCCGTTTGCTTTCGTTGTTATTAATACTGTATTCAATTTATTTTTGCCAGTTGAAGTTTTTGTTTGGAGATGTGTTAATTTCAAACGCTGCCACCGGGGAGAAAAGAGACATCAGATGAAAGCTCAAGCATTCTGTCAGTCCAAAAAAAATTGTTCCTTACTTTCCCTCCTTGGTGAGTTGCAGATCAATACTTGTGTCAGGAAATAAACTATCTTGCTCCTCTTCGTCATCTTCTTGTTCTGTTGCTTTTTCCACGGTAGAAGTAGTTTGACTTTCATTTTCATCCTCGCTGTCTTCATCTTGAATCGCAACCTCTTCCTCGACTTCAGTTTCCTTCAATAGCAAAAAATAAGGATCAATTAAGAAAATACCACACAAACGGAAAAAGGAAAACTGGGGACCAATGCGAAGATAAGGTGGAGCCCTCAGGAGAGGGGGGGGGGGGAAGCTGAAGTCCTTTTGATACACGAAGGTTTTTTATTCAGCATTCTACAGTCAGGGCAAAATATCGTGACAGAGCCCCTTTAAAGGCAAAACGCAAAATGCATCACCGATCACCAAGCTCACCGCTACTGATTCAGCATCGTCCACAGTTCGCACTCGCCTCTCATTCAGGTGATTTTCGAGACACGACTCATCCAGTTTGAATAGAAATCCGAAGCCCATCATCAAGTAACATGGCGGCAAGAAGTTCTTTTTGCCCCTAATCATGAAGCTCCCAGTGGTGAGGTACTCTCCCGTGGGGGCCGTTTTGGACACCTGCCAATGATGCACCCACCAGGCCGAGGTCACAATGCGTGCCTCCCAGGCGGCGCTATAAGACACTGCCATGCACCCAGCTTCATTTAGGGTCTTTGGAGGCACGGGCTGGCCGCTAGGGTTCTTTAGTATGACGCTCGTGGCACCATGAAGATCCGCATGTACGTAGAGGTCACCTGAGGGTGGAGCAATCGTTACATTGAGTGCGTTGTTCCGGATTGGCCGGCCTGCTACCAGTTCCCTCAAGGCCGAGTTGTTCGGAGCAAGGTTGGCGCTAGCCCGGGTTAAATACCACGACAACGTATAGGTTTTAATCAGCGTTAACCTTGGGTTAGCGCTAACCCAGCTTCGAAAAAGTCTGCCCAGAGCTCTACTTATAACAGGCGAAAAACAGCGCAAAGGTAGCCGGCAGTGCAGGCTTGTTTGGTATGTTTCGATTTCGGTGTACGAAGGATCGTTTTGGAAGCGCAGCAAGTAGAGAACTGGGACGTTTTTGTCTCGCCCCAACCCTCTCATCCAAGGCGGCATCGCAGAAATCGTCCCACCCAAATACGCAAGCCCTGCACGCCAGCGCAAAGGGGTTGCGAACGGATTTGGTTTACGCCCAAAATACATAGTAAACTGAATCAACTTGTATATATTTGCCAAGAAGCCACACACAAAGCCAGTAAAACAAAATGCCATGCGAGGATAACAGGTAACGACCACTACGTTGACACAAGGCGCAGAGAGCGCGAGAAAGTGTAACCCAAGGCCGGGTTCCCGAGGGAAATCACGGTGTATGTCCATCAAATCCACGCTGATGATTTTACTCTGCATTTGATTAGCTCAGAGGATAACAACTTTGATTTCATTGGTTCAAATACTTTGCAGGAGTTTTACTAAACTATGGTGACCACGATGGTAGGGTCAGCGGCGCAGAGGATAACAACTTTGATTTCATGATTCAAATACTTTGCACGAGTTTATGAAACTATACCATATGTTATACAATGTATCTTCTTTTATAAAGCGCGCAAACTAAAACAAATGCTACAAAAAAACAGTGAGTAAGAGATCAAATTAATTACGTACCTGGTTCCAAATACCTTTTCACCACAAGTTCGTTTTGTTGTTGATCACGGCCGCCGATAACCAAGTAATTTTCTGCGCTAACAAACCACAGAAACTTTTCAAACCAGTACGTCTTCCTTGCTTTCTTTATTCGGGTTGTCGTCTCGACTTCTTTAAGAGTTTCCTTCGTTTTTCGTTCTGCTGATTTCAAGGCCTACATTATCAAGATTTAAAGTATTATTTTACTGCAGTTGAAAAACCGAATAGATGGCATACAAAGCAACGTAAACAGAAAAACGCTAAATTACACTGAAATGGTGTGAGGGTCTTTTTGCCTTCACATCGGAAATAGCAGTGAATGATCAACAAAAAAAATATCAAACACCTGCCAGGAAATTGTAGTAAAATACGACGCGAAGATACAAACCTTTTCTGAAGCATCGATGGTCTTTTGTTCTTTCTTGGAAGAGAATTTCTTTTTGTCGTAAAAGCTAAAAACACAAAAAGCAAAATCACTAACAGGGTGGATTGAATAAAGGCGAAGCCCCCTCGCTGTCTCAAACCGCTGCACCGAAGAAAAACCAAACAAGCAAAAAGAAGACAAATCAAAAGCTGAAATTAATCAAACTATGTTACCTTCTTGCATTCGCGTATGCCGACAAAGACAAATTGATATCGACTTTGGTAAACTTTGGACCCTGTATTGAAAACGGAAAACAAACTTATTACTACTTGTGGAAAATACTGAAAGCTTTAATGGAGAACCAAGCAACACCTAGAGACGTCTACATGGAAAGCACCTAATTCTCTCAGTCAGGAACACACCACGATACGGTGTATTTCTTTACGCGTCAATTTAGGTGACACCAACCTTTTTCTTTTTCTTTTTCTTTTTAGCGTTGTTTTCATCTTCGTCACCATCTGAACTAGATTCGGATTCGGAAAACTGGTAAGGATCCCTGTGAAAAGCAATAGAAGGGCTGTAAAGTACAAATGCTTCGAGCGACATAAAGGCAGATACTGTCCATACTCTGTTCAATGAAAGGGGCAGTGTCACGCTATTTGAGCCGCACTCTAAAAGGCTAAAAAACGCTCTTGCACCGACGGAAATAACAAAATAATGCTAAAGTTTCGTTAACAAGAACGATATGCAATGAAACCATTTTTTGCCATCTGCATCTAAGGATGGAGAGGATGGAAATGGCTTGAAACTTGAAAAAGCTGGCCAATTTGTTCAAGTTCTAACACGGTGGATCCCTAAAGTCACCAAAAATTTAATGTGGACAGTTTTGCCGTTAAAATTATTTTCATATTTTCTTCTCGGTTTGTCAGGAATGTTGTTACTTGTCAACTTAAGACCCAAGTTTAAATTTTCAGCCACTTATGACCTAAAAACAGAAGAACTACCGTGACAGTGCCCCTTTAAACTACTCAGCTTGATTAGTCTTCGCTGTGATTAATTGCTTTTGCCTACTTTTCTTATTTATTCTAGTATGTACTGCACATACTTTTTCCTTCAGTTAGTTAATATTTGTGCAAAGGCCCGTATGCTTTCCGACACACACACACACGCACACGCACACGCACACTCACGCACACGCACGCGCACGCGAACACACACACACATGCAAATAGCCAAAGAGCTACAAAACTTTTAGTGTGTGATTATTTTAACTGTGTTTAATGCCATCTCTCTATAAAAAGATCCAGCCATTCTGTGACACTCCCTTCACAAAAAATGTTCTTGATGCCCAACTTAGAACCAGAGTTCTTATCTATGGAAAGAGTAATACTAGATACTAGGCAAATAATATCGTCGTCTGACCCGAGATTCATGGTGATATGGTTTGTCTCCAGCTTGAGTCCAGCAATAGCACAGGCCACTTGGTCGCCCTGTGCTTGAGCTTCTTTCACAATGCTGTTGATTTCAGACCAGTCAATCTGATTGGCAATAGCGCTATTGACAATTAAGATGGCCTTGTCGACCTGAAAATTGAATTCAACAGCTTAATTTGCTAGAGTTGAAATTCATGATCCTCAGAATCCTCTCCATATTACACAGCAAAGATGGTCAATACAGTGGAAAAAACTTGTGGTCTCACAGAGGTAGGCCAATACTTGAAGGATACAAGATGCTCACATCCCGGACCATTAAGTGCTTAATGGCTTAATGATTAACTCCCAGAAGGAGATCAGAGTATTAAAACTGACTTTGAGCAGGTTCTCAAAGGATGTTAATCTAGCTGGAAAAATGTGGGTGGTTTTCCAAGTGTGCCGAGTTACTTGCTGCAAGAAAATGCACCTTTCTTGTTGTAATGAGGAGTTGCATCAGTCAAAGCTCACCAGTTCTAGATTAAGTTCAACAAGTCCTGCCTTGAACATGTCCAAATCCTGAAATTGATAAAACCAAGTAAAATACCAATTTAACCACTGCATCAGTATAGCATGGCACAATACCACTTCCCTCCCAGAGATCCAGTAACCTCATTCAGCTCATGGCAACCAGTGATAGGCACAAAAAATAGACATGTAACAATTTACCTGTGATTTCTGTAATTCTGCAATTCTTTTTTGATGATCTTTTCTGATGTTGTCGAGTTTCTTAAGGGCCGTCTTTTCTTGACTTAATGCCTTCAAGTCAATCTTCTGTCCCTCCAATTTTGAAAAGAACTCATCCACTGCCTTAAAAAACAACAGTAGAGTACTGTGGAAAAGTAGAGTAATTTTATTTCTGAAGACTAATAATTTATGAATGGTTCATGGCTTTGAACATAGACAAACAAGCAATTTCAACTGGTTACAATGTTTTGCACGACCATGTC
This sequence comes from Astreopora myriophthalma, assembly GCA_014634185.1. NCBI lineage: Eukaryota > Metazoa > Cnidaria > Anthozoa > Scleractinia > Acroporidae > Astreopora > Astreopora myriophthalma. The sequence continues at coordinate 3,499,864 of BLFK01000391.1, read as the reverse complement.
TTTTTTGAGACTCACTATGGTTCCCCATTAACTCCAGCTCAATTATAATTACGAACGACAGATTACTTTTATGATCCTCACATTGAGCAAGCACAACTGTATGGAACACCTGCAGTTTGCCTTGAGAATAGATCAACTTAAATTTAACCCTAGCTCATAGTTCAAGC
>BLFK01000391.1:3481642-3499690 GCA_014634185.1 Astreopora myriophthalma | reverse complement strand
GCCCCCCCTCCTTATGACTCAAACATTTTCTCATTTCCCCTGGGAGAAAGAAAAAGCGATGTTGTATTAGCAGTGCACCAAAACCATGCATATCATTCATTTACCATAATTATTTACCTTATCAAATGTTGGAAACTCCAAATATGGACCATTCTTGTGTTGATTGAGTAGAAATGGATGAAATTCTTGATACCTTCAAGAGCAATGACGACAATTTGTCAGTGGTGGGATTCATCAATAGAAATGTCAGGCAGATGTGACAACAATCAACTGAGAAACGGAAGTATTTTTTTAATGATAATAATTTATATTACCCTGTCAATTTCATTGGGCAATTTTATGGCAGCCACAAATGGCTCCAAAAGTGGCTTCACTCCCAGGATACACTGACTGAGAGTGGATCTCAAATTTAAAAGGTTAACAACTTTATCAGCCGTACTTTAATACATTGTGATTATTGAACACACAACTCTCGCTGAAAAAACATACGTTAAAAGTTCACTTTGGCTCCCATCTTCACTGATGTCACTGGATGGCTTTTGTTCTCTTTTTTGAACAATAAAACCCTACAAAGAAACAGAAAAAATTCTTCACTCATCCTCATGCATCCATTTCAAAACTCTACTGCAAACCTTCAAGGCCATACAAAGCCTATGCAATTTTTCACCATTGCCATAAAATCATTGCATGTATGTGTCACTCTATTTTCACTCCCACTTGAAGATTTATGTGACTGAATGTGTTGACATAATGAAGTCAAATCTACATAATTATGTAACTTACATGTTTTTTTTTGTTGTTGTTGTTGTTTTGTTTTTTTGTATACAATATACAACATTAGCTAATGAATTTAACGCAAGTTTGTAGTCACCCTTGCCTTGCATTTTTGGGCAAGAGTTTCGTCCAGAAAACTGTCAGCTTTTTTCAATGCCTCCATGACTCTTGGAAGGTCTACACAGCCCAAAAAATGAGAAAACCAAGCATTAGCACAAGGGGAGGAGAACAAACAAAGACTAAGTCATTATAAATCCTGTCCCAAATTTCTGAAACTTCTATCGACAGTAACTTCACCTTGCTCAACATTAAATCCTGTTCCAATCTTCACATTTCCAGAAAACCCTTCCTCGATGAGACAATGCTCTAACAGTGCTGCACCATAAACTGTGAATTAAAGAACTAAATGATTTCTCAGAATTGGCAGAAAATAACAAAGCTAACAAAGGCAGCTTAAGAACAATGAAAGTGTCATCAGAGATTTTCTAATGATGATTCTTTAAGTTTGTTGTCATGAGTGGTTAGCATTATTCTTGTACCAAATAAATTCCTCACCAACATGTGGATTAAGAATCTTCTTTAGCTCTGTTCCTTCCTTGCTTGCCATTAATATTTCTTGTAGCCTAATCATTGACACTAGAATTAATGTACAGTGGGAACATTCATCAAACCAAACCAAACATACACCCTCCCTTTGTCACTTCTTTTCCCCTTTCCTTCTTTCTGGTTTCTTTTCTCTGACTTTCTTCTTCCTCCAATCAATCAATCAATCAATCAATCAATCAATCAATCAGTTGACTTTATCTAAGTGTCAGTGTATTTAGTTAATGCAAGCTAATTGGGGACACGAAAAAAGTAGAACACTAATCTAATCCTATAATATAAAATGGTATAAAATATACCAATTAAGATTTCAGGATTTAAACATTCTAAAATACACTAAAAAGTACTGTAATAAGAAATCTTTTAAGAACTTTGATTCTGCCCTTTTTCCTTCATTCCTCTGTTACATCTTTCTCCCTTTCTCACTCTCTTCTTCTTCAATCCCTTGCCACCTTCCTTCCTGCTTTCCTTCTTTCCTCTACCTAACATGCAGCATGTATGGTACCTTTCTTGGCTTATGAGTGGTTCTCTCTGTCTTGCAGACTGAATAGGGTATTTTTCACGTACAGCAAACCGGACATCTTCAGAGTCTGTTCTTGTTCGTAGAAGACTCAAAATTGTGTATTCGTAATCCGTGAGCACAACATTGCCCTAGGACACAAATAACGTGATTGACAAATGAGTGCACCTTGCAATCACAAAAAGAAAACTCTTTTCATTTATTATCATTGTCAAACAACGTTATATGCAAGAGTAAGGGCAGGGTAATCATCAGTAAGGCAGGAACCAAGAGGTACACTAGTGTGAGTTGATGAAAAAAAACAAACAAACAAACAATAGTAATTTCTTACCTACAGGCAAAAAAGCAGGAAAACTAAAAATAGTCCAACAGTGCCCTTAGTCTTGCAAGCACAAAAGTAGAGATATTATAGCAACACATAAGAAAGGACAAACTGCTCTGATTTGGATTTCTAGATCTTACTTCATTATAGAATAAAAAGAAATGAACTAAAAAAGTGATAAGAAACTTCATAATTTTGAAGCTCATCTCACCCTGTCATAAAGTTCAACAATCAAATGATATGCTGCCTCATCTGAACCAAACTGTAAATCCACGATACGATCTATGCCCAGGTGAGATATGTTCACCAGCCGACGTGATCGGATATGCTTGCGGCACTAAAAATTAATGACAAAAGGATATAGCCAGACGGACGTAAAGTTGGTCCTGTCTCAGGTAGAGGTAAATTCACTTTTATTTAATGTTGGTAGTTCCATCAGCTCTGAAGCCAGTAGTAATGGAAGCCAACGGTGCACCCTTTATCCCCTTCCGTCAGTCAGTGTTCCGTTTTCTGTTTTAGAGGAATTTAAAGCTACAGCTACACGGATCAGAGGAAAGTCGAAACAGATGTTGAAGTCAATCAAGATCAAACTTAGGACCTCCAACTGCAAAACCTACACATCAGCCAACTGAGCTAAACTGTATGCCTGCTTCTTCTTACAACCATTTTATAGAGCTCCAAAAGGTTATACTATTTAAATGCCATATATGTTTCTATAAAACAAAATTTCTGAGCCTTCTGCTTTTGACATACAAAGGAAATAGCCAAGGGAATTCAGAATCTCAAGAGAGAATTTCAACTGTACCCCAGATTTGAATACTCAATTCAGATTTTAAAAATGCTGCTCAGGCGTGACATACTGGTAAAATGATTATAATATATTTTGTAATTGAGTGAATTATAGAAAATCCATTACTAGACAGCACTCAATATGAAATTGGCTTTTTTTACTCTTTTACTTTGCCAATAAAGGACAAAATGTATGGCCACGTGTTCCTCTGAATATACCTGAAACCACTCTGAGATGTGAAACTTCCATTCGGAAAGATCTCTGTACAGTTCCCTACATTAATTATACATGCATATTCCTACTAACCCTCTTCCAAAAAGAACGAGCATGAATAGAGTTTTGCTAGGAATATGCATGCATAATGAAGTAGGGATCTGTACAGAAATCTTGCCTTCCATTCTGGCCTGTGCCACTCTCTGGCCAATGTTCAAGACATAAAATAATGTGCAATTCTCTGCCTCCAGACAAGCAAATTAAATCTCACCTTCATTGAAAATCCAGATGGCATGAGATTCTTGGGCCACTCAAAATCTGTTGTATTAACCCTATTACCAGACTCGACCAATAACATGACCTTGACATCAGTTCTATAGAATTGGAACAGAATTACAAACAATACACAACTCAGCGCACAAACCTATAACTATTTTAAAATGGTGAGATCTTGCCAACAGAAATATTACATGTAATTCCACCACATAAGTTGGACAAAAATGATGCCTAACTTCATGTTAAATACAATAAATGAAATAAACAGAAACAAACTTACTTCCCCAATCGGATCAGATAGGTCTTGTTATCAATGTCGTATATATTTGCAACTCTCATTCCCAGAAGCCTGACAGAACGAAGAAGGAAAAAAAAAAGGTTATGCAAAGTACACTGTAAGCTTGATGTCCCTAAATTTTCACGGAGTTAATCTGCAAGGGGAGATAATAAAGTTATTTCAACTTCAACAAGCTCAAGACTCATTCTTCGAGATTTTAAGACGCGTTAGGTCGAAAGTTTTTCTCTAAACTAAATGAATAAGCCCAGAGATCGAGCCTAAAACAATTTCAGTCGCCATTTTTCTGATAAAAATCATATTAACTTCACCTTCAATGAGGGCACTATATACATTTGCCTTCTAACTAATACGACATGGTAATCAGAGATTACAAGCCCAAGCGGCCTGCCTACCTTTCTTTCAACTCCGTTATTATCGCACAAAGGTCAACTGTAGTGAATCGCGACTTCATTTTTCTGAATTAAAGCTCCGAGAAAGGCGAAATTAAAGCTCCAAGAAAGGCGAAAAAACTGACAACAGTCCACTTCATCCAACTTCATCCGCCATGTTGGATCTCAGCGGCATCCTTACATAGGTCAGGTACGTTGTGTACAAATGCACATTAAATAACCAAAGTCGTTTCAGTGCCATCATGCGGATGATCTTGCAGACGGTCGCAGTCTTTCCCAGAGCCCACGCATCTTTTGGTCAGCACCAAGACACGGAAATTGAGACGGGAGCGAAGGGGTGGCGCGAAGGTCGGTGCGTGTGTGTGATGCAATCTCATGGGATTCCTATGGAAGTGACGAAATAGAACACACTGTTGGACATGTCGAGGGTGAATGGGTGTACCGATCGATGGATTTAGCCCTAAAAAGACTTTGCAGTAAATCAACTGAAAATTTGGCCCTGGATTCCGGACTGTGTCGGTGTACAGTTCGGATTCTGGATCTGCAGATGGCAAATTTTTGGTCGGCCTTGTTAGGTCGACTAATTTTGAAGTAGCGCGGATCCTAATTTAAGCGAAAATAACACCTGAGCGACGGATCGGGCCAACGATATTTTCCCCTCCCCTCTTCAATAGCCTTGCTACACCAGGGCACGACTATTTATTCCATGAAGACAGACTATGAATAATCGATGCCAGATTACACTGGTCAGTAAGATTAAAAATGTGAAACGATGACTATTTTGGGCTTCGTCTGACGGCCCTTGTTTCTCTCTTCATATCAACAACTGACGCACTGGACCCTCATCGTCACTGTTCAGCTAAACAAACGGGAAATTACATTCATTTAAGGCTAGGAATTGTCACGAACATAGAAAGCTTCAGCACTGATTAGTCATTCGGAGTAACAAACGTCATTAATTAGGGGGTTTATCTACTTTCATTTTCAGTGGTGAAGTTCGAATACATGTAAACATCTACCAACGTCTAAAAATTATAGCACAGTATTCAAGCACCCCTGCCAATGTCTAAGCCAATCATAAGTGTTTGAGTGTCAAAATCTGACATTTCATCTATGTCCCTCATTTTGCATGTGGCATACACATTATCCCGACTGTCATTTGTGACTGATAACAATCGTTATCAATAGCGAAGGGGTTTACCCTAGTTTCAGTGTCAATATCAACTCAACCCACGCCAGGGGTAGAGCTGAAAATGACCGTTTTCCTTTTGTAATGATAAATTTACGCACTCTATTTTCTTCGATAATATTAATAAAATTTATTTTTTTCTTCAAGGTGCTACCGTTTTTTTTACTAAAAGTATGTTTCTCTGTACTCAGGAACCTGATCAATATCGATTAGGGTTTTTCCCTGTCTCGTTCTGGCTCATAACGTGGTTATCATGCGTTTTGATTGTGATTCAGGGAGTTTTCCCCAAAGCGTTTCTATTACTGGGAACATGATTGGGCTACTATACAAATGTTTTGCAATGGGGCAAAGGGAAAAATTGTGCAAAGAAAGGCGAAAGCATTCGCAGTAGTGAGTTTATTATGGCTCAAATCGATTTCATTTTTGCGAAGTTATTGAACCCAAACTACTGTGGGGGGGGACAGGGGGGCGGGAGCCCGGGAGATTAGGGGGCGGGAGGGATACGGGAGGCGGGAGAGGAAAGGGCGGGAAGCGGGAGTTCTATGAGGGCGGGAGGCGGGAGAGAAATGCGAAACGCTATTTTTTTTAATTCAACAATGCGTTAAATACTTTCAAAAACAAGAACCCAAAATGCATTTGACTTGTATTTAACGTCTTCTCAGTCACTTCTGAGACTTCTGAGCAAACGAGCAAACGAAAATTTGCGCTTGGGCTGAAAAACAGGCTTACTTCCGGTGAAATAGTAAACCCGTTTACAGTGGTTACGTCATAGGTCATGAAATCCGCCTGGGACGTTTGGCTGCAATTCCGTCAAATCCTACTTCCATGATTTAATTGTCTGATCCCAATAAACGCCGGACTGGTTACTGGAAGTGCGTATACTTTATCAGAACACGAGACAATTAAGAATTAACTTTTGAGACCGTCGTCACTGAAAAGACTGAAAACGGATTTCAGAAACAAATCTGAAGAGCCGATGAAAATGGACTGAAATGGTGGAACCCAAAGAAGATAAACAAGTAGGTCAAAACTTCATTGAATTGAAACGTATGGCAGTGGTAATCTTGTTACATTATTTAAAAACAAAGGAAATGCTTAAGAATTGCGAAGCTTAATGACTAGGATGTGTTTTGACTCTGCCAATTTACAGGGGACGGGAGCAGCGCGTAAAAGGGCGGGAGGCGGGAGATAAAGGTACGGGAAGCGGGAGATCAGGGTACGGGAGGCGGGAGGTTCTGACCCCCCTGTCCCCCCCCACACTACTGCGTGCTATCCATGGCCATGTATGATAAATATCCCTAAGGGGTTTTCCCGTCGTCTTTTGCTTTCGGTTACTATAAACAAAACACAGGAAGTTCCAGAACGTTTTATGAATAATTGATGTCGCAATTGTCAACAAGTTGCTTCGAGGCATTGCTGATTGCTTGTAGACTGGTTTAGTCTTCGCGTTAACTTTCACAAATGTTCAAACAAATGAAAGATGAATTTTTTTTTAATTTTTGTATTAAATATTCCTGAAAAAAATATTTCCCTATGGTAATCGGGTTAGCCTGCTAAAGCATCCGGTTTTTTCGGCTCTATTGACAGGGTCATGGTCTTATGCTTTCAACCAATCAAATCGCCTGCAGGATTTCTAAATATATTGCATTGTATCGAACTATTCTTTGCCAAAGGATACTCGCCGTCAGAGGTAGTAGAGCTCCAAGGATGCTTACGGGTACGTCTTGAAGTCTTGAAGAAGACCTAATTCAAGGTAATTTATCAGTATGATTCACAATGGTAATCAGTAATTATGGCGTTGTAAATAACCGGATATCAATCGAATAACGTGTCTGGCACCTCATAGGAAACGACGGGGTGTTCGAGCGATCCTCGTCAGCGAGAGTTTGCTCAATTTGATAGCCGATCAAAGGGTGATGTAGTACCTGATATGAAACGGCACTTTTCGGTAGTACATGAGCAAATCAGTAATATTGTCATCACAAATTTAGATGGAGAGTAAAGCAATTTACGGACCCTTAGCCGCTCAGACTCTTGTTATCTTTAACCTCACGCATTTGGCTGAAATCACAAACCAGTAAACCGCTTTCGATTTTTTGCCGCAATCATCACAAAGGGCCGCTTTTAGGCCTAAAATGTTGACATTGTTTTGAAAATCTGAAGACTGTTGGACGAATTCGCCCAAAATGATGGGCTGGGCAACACGAAGGCTGGGCAACACGAGGGCTGCGAATGTGTAATTAGGGGGTTTTACCGATTAGGACAATTAGCTTTCAATCCAACTGGGCGTGACGGTCTCGCCTTGCCACACCGTGATGCAACCCTTGAACTGAACAAATTTGCGAAGAAATCCTTGGCAAATCCTTGGCTCGAATGGAACCACAGGATCTGATCTTTTACAGATAATTCTGAGTATTTATATCCGGTTTATTTTACTTTGTACATATTTTCCGAGTTTAATTTATTTCTTTCCATGAGCGTTTTTCAGTCAAGCTATCAGATCGATCTGGAAGCAAAAAACAAAAACAAATAAACAAAAAAAACTTAGTCCTAGCAGTATACAGGACGTTCATCATTATGAAACTAGCTGAATGGCCTTGCACCCACGAGTCTCCTGTGGCTCAGTGGTAAAGCATTCGAACTAGTGATCGTAAGATCAAAATGCATACTTTCGAAACCTGTTAAATTCAGTTCTGCCTGAATGCATTTGCTTAGAGTTTCAATTCCTTTGCACTGATACTGTTTTCACTGGCTGAAATCCTGACCATTACTGTTTCATTTGATGTTTGATTAACGCATTTCAATTGATGTGACTCCGATTGCTTTGGTTTGACCACAAGACTCTGAAGTGAGGTATACAGTTGATCTTACTTCATTTTGTACGTATTATTTTTTTAGCAGATTTTTGGCTGAATTACGCGGGCCGTGAGGCCCTACCTCCCTTGAGGAAGGAAGGGCCTGATCAAGCCGCATTATCGTGATTACAAGGAAGATGGTTAGTCACGAACAGTTGCAACACTCGGGCAAGATCATGCACATTGTCAACGGTGAATTTTCTAAGGCCTTACGTGAGACCTTTAAGCTCATGTGGAACCAACAATTTGGACCATATGACCTTTGGGATGACTCTCTGGCTGTAAGAAATTCATTTTTGGCCAAAGAAAACTATGCTCCTTCAATCCAAGTTTTCATTCAGACTCCGTGTGAGAAATGGGATTGCACAGCATTGTTCCAGGCTACTATCTATGCCAAGTCCTTCGCCCTACCGGACAGTAGCACGGGTCGTCTCAAGACACTGAACGACCTGTACGTGAAGCCCCGACGCCCCCTTCGTGGAGATTTCCACTCGTCTGTGGTGAGCCCCAGTGGAAACCAAGCTGAGACATTCGCTCTCGCGATTGATCAGCTCCGCCTCCTAAGAAATTCGGTTTTTCACGCAGAAAGTTCTCACATAGACAAGGCAACGTTTGACCAGTTCGTCCATCGTGCCAAGGAAGCCTTTGAAGCACTCGGACTCAGCACAGAGCCTATTGGTACTATTGTGCAGAATAGGTTGGACATGACTTACTACATGCAAATGGCCCTGATCGCTCTAGGCAGCGGTTTATTACCCAGGGCCGATTTTTTCATTACGACTGTATAGAGAAATGCGAAAGATATAGTGAGTCGACATTTTGATGTTACTTACAACTTTTTGAAGTTTAAGATGTAGAGGACTGCAACAATACTTTATATACACCATTCTTAATTTCCGGTTTCATAGTTTCCAGAAAGCTAGGCTGTCACGTTGTCGTAGAATGAACTTTCTCCGGGCCTCATTGACCCTAAGAGCTACGCCAGCTGGGACTGTGTCCCTGATGGGTTTAACCGCGCTGGATTGGTCGAAGGATAGAGGCCTGACAAAGGACAGTCGTTGTCTTTCAATTAAGTCTTGTAGTTAAGCATTGGACTTAAAATGACACCAGTAAAAACCTTCAATTACAGAAAGGTCGAACAGCCGTGGGACTGCACACCGGCCGTAACTTGAAGTGCGGTGTACTTTCCAAAAACTGCCTTTGTTTTAATTTATACAACCTTTCGTTCGCCCAATAACAACAATTTGTCAAATGAGCTTCTTCACCGCGAAATGAATCTTTTAGCAAACTGATTAGTGAATTTCAGATGTGAAACGCAAATAGTTCTTATAGCAATTTCATTTATGGATTTTTAGCGCACACTTGTACTACCCTGGGCCCCAGAGGTTATTTCGTTCGCAGTGCAACTTTTTACTCATGACGAGTAGCGCTTGAAGCGAGTCGCCGCGTTTCTTCGCGGGCTGTATTTGTACCAGGAGCAGAACCTGTGGCATCCAGGGTTCACTTCTATATCTTTTCACTTGAAAATGAGAGAGACAACATTGAAATGCCGCTTCGCTATATTTTCCTTGTTTCTCTGTAATTATATGATAGTTAAAAATGGTATGATGCATTAAGATTGTAATCGGTGCCGATGTTTTTGTTCAGTAACCTGTTCTGTTGAGGGTAAGGCCTATTGTGGATACAGCCTGTTCTGATAAGTCATCGACAAGGTATTTAGAGAGTGTATTTTCACTCTAGGAGTCCTAAATCCTTAGCTTGTGTCTAGTCAGTTCATGTTTCCGTAATCAATGGCATAGAATCACATCTTTTTGTAGAACTGTTACTGATTGTAAGGGAAGACTGAAAGACCGTGCAAATCATGCAAAGATAACCATCGAAAAAACGACCATGTAATTACAGTCGTATTGTCTGAGTCGGCCAAAAACGGCCATTTAATTGTAGCTTTCTTTTTTTGTTTAAGTGCGTATAGTAGTTTACAGCAAAAAAAGTAAAACAAAAAACAAAAAAAAAACGCTTTTCATTTTATATTCTTTTTAATTTCATTGTTGAAATAAACTAGCAAAAAAATCTTCTGTTCTTATGCTTTGATTTTCCGGCAGCTCCTGTCGTCGTTATCTGAGAAGACGAGAAAAAAAGTCCATTCTTTTGCAGTTGTCATTACAAAGGCAACACTTTCGCCAGAGTTTTATAACCTTGAATATTGGTTCCATCCCGTCCCATACCATCTTGTCTCGTTTAATGTCGTAGCCTGGCGTGCGTTTCTCGGACGCCACGAGGCTTCTCGGGTCGATTTCGAGTGCCGTATTTCCCTCCGTATCGGCCGAAAAGCGAAGACATTCCTAGCCGTGATATCTTACAAACTTGTCAAAAGACCAGTTTTTTTAAATTAAGAAGATTGTAGTTTTTCAAATCGCTTTTCGGGCCCGAAATCTTTTCGGGACTTTCGAGAAACAGGCCCCCTGAATCTACCTCTGCAGTCACCACCGTCTACCCTGACTAGGGCAAAGTTCACGGTTTTCAATTGATTGTCACAACCAAAACCAGACTAGCCACAGAGCCAATCACGTACTGAAGGACATAGACCTTTCAGCCAACCATAAAAAGGAAGCAATTTGTTACTTGGTTTTAATAGCCAATCAAATAGCAAACTTAGTCAAGGCAGCCGGCGCCAGGTGCGGGAAAGCGAGAGTGACTATGCCCGTCTAGCTTCGGCTCACTCCGTGCTTACATACATAGACTATGCGTTTTGACCGTAAACTGGGGATTTTTTCCCCCATCTAGCTTGTTTCCGTTTTAGAAACAAAACACTGGGAACATGGTTGAGCTGCTATGCATGTTTGCAGTGGAAATAACTGCACCCAAACAATTACGGCAACAACAATGTAACAAAGTAACAATGTAACAATGTAATGGCTATGTAAGATGGCGGCCACTTTAAATTTCCGACCTTAGGTCAATGCGCTCCAGGAGAACTTTTGGGGAAATATCTGCGACTGAGGATCAAATAAAGAACCTAACCCATGGGCGGATTCGCCAATTCAATGACATGTCAAACCATTTACCATAAACAAAATTAAAAGGTCATGCGAAGAACACCATGCAGAAACCCTATTTTTTAAAACAAGAAAATACAAATTTCACTTTCTTAATGTGAAAGAGGAAACAATCTATATCTGCAAATCTAAATCTATTTTCGCTAGACCTGGAACACAACACTTGCGGCAACCAACCGACTCTGAACTCACTTAGTTAAAGTGAATCTATAATTATAGGAAAACGATCTTTAGTGTTGAACTCAAACAATTAAATTTTACTTTTTTTTTTAGATGGAAATCCATCTTTCCTTCTTCGTCATTTGAAACAAAATTGATTGAGATATATCTCTGTCAGCTAGAAGATAGCTATCAAGATATTTTCTAGCCCTTGCCACCGACCAAATCTAGCTAATTCATCATTCGCTGATGTACAAGACCAAATACGCCCCCATGAGCAGAGAAAATGACGACATAATGTGCCAACAATCATGATAATCAAAAAACCCCAACACGGCGCAGTCATGGTTGAGATCCCGTGACACTGCAGGGCTCTTTACCTTATTCGTCGTTGCCTTAGCTGAGAAAATCCACACCGCACTACCCATAATGCCAAGAGTGACCAGGACATACGAGCCTTGGAAAACGCGAAACGCGACTTTTCCTATCGTCCAATGAGACCGCTCGCTTTTCCAAAACTGAACGATCACTTTGCCAGAAATAGCCAGCAGAGATGTTAAAATGCAACCGAACAGAAACGTGTCTGGGAAATTTCTTTTGAACGCGACCGGAAAAACGATGACCACAAACGAGAAGACGATGATGAAAATAACAGTTTTGGTTAAAGCGTCGCATTGTTTTAAATCTCGAAAACGCGTTACGTTGGAAAACAGTTTCTTACCCGCCCATGAGAAAATGATTATGTAGTAAGCCACGAGACAAATTATGAGGAAAATCTTTATCGGCAGACTCAAGCTGTTGCTGTCTGCCTCGTAGAGCGACCCAAAGTAATTGAAAACGTAAAGAGGAACAATAAAATAAAGAAAAAAGTTGTTGGATGCCACGGGAAGCTGCGTTTTTCCATCTACGGGGCATTCCTTGTAGCTGATCCCATTGCACAGCGAAACAACGATTAAACCTGCTATAACAAACATGAAAGCTGTATCAAACTGAAATGTCACCTTCGTTGGACAGAAATGGTACAACATGGAAAAACAACCCTCGAATATAAGGGCCCACGCAAAAGCGTAACCAATGGAGAAACTGTACTTTCGTTTATGCGCCTCTGCGCGCAACAACACGGCTTCATCGGCATTGGGTTGGAAATGAGGTACGGACATATTGGCCAAATGGGCACTGATACAATGGCATTGTATGCAATGATTTGGCAGTTCATCTTGGCCCTCGGGTAAACGAGATCGCGGTCTTCTGTTGCGAGCAAGTCTGTTGCACCACGCTAACAGCTCGGCCTCCATAACCCACACGGACCAGGCGAGAATGAGGCCGTGAATCATGTAAGCGAGATTGCTTATCATTAAGTTGAATGGAATGTCATACCCGCTTACTCTATAACAAAAATCGTTGTAATAACACCTATCTCGGTCCCCGTCCTCGATCATTTGTTTCCAGTCTTCGAAAACAAATTGGAACGCTCCGACCAAGAGAACGAAGCCGACAATGCAAGTTGTGTAGGAGAACGTCTTTGGCCCGCGCGCAAACCAGTGCCCAAACAAAATGTTTTTCATGGCTACAAAGAGTTCCTTCCAGGTTACGGGCCTCCTCTGTCGTGTTCCTCGAACAAGTGGTTGTAATTCATCTGGTTGGCCAGCCTCTCTCCTTCCCCAGCAACCAGAAAAAAGGCTTTTCAGATTGTCCTTGAAACGTGTAATGGTCGACGAGGTCGTAACCGAACTTAAGCTGGCGTCGATGGGGTTATCTTCTTGTAGAAGAATATAGGGGTCTCTGAAACAAAACAACGCCCATAGGGACACCAGAATTCCCCCAAAGAATGATAAACAGATCAGAAAACATAACGGGTCACCGTAGCTGTAGTCAAACGAACTTCTGAGCGTTAAAGTTACGGACTTTGGTTTGCCACTGGGGCTTTTCAATGCTATACCAATATACCTGGAGCCGGAAGTAGTCAGGGAAGGGTCTGAAGCTCTCGACAAAGTTATTCTGCCTTTCTTATCAAAGGTAAGTCTCAACGAAGATCCCATATAGTCCAGATGATTTATGTTCTCCACCTGTTCGCAAACATCTGATACCTTCAGGTACGCTAAAGTACTTGAGGTCGACGACACCGTGATGTCAAGTTGTTTTTTAGACACACTCTCGGTTAGGTTGAATTTAAATATCCTAGGCATTTTCGTGGCTTCGAAAGTCTTTGTTGCATCCGGTGCTATGGTGGTAACGTCATCGGATATTTCAGCAGTGTAATGCAGATTCGGTGTTCCTGTGAGCCGTATAAAATACTTCCTCCTGGAAGTTTGAGGACATACGGTCACTGTTTCTTCGGATCCATTCGTAGGAACATCCAGACGGCCTAATGGAGAATCCCGCGAATCAAATATGGACACATGAAGAGATCCTGTCGAAACCAAGGACAAGTACTTGGAATTAGTATTTAGAAAGTTGCTTTCTGGTGATTTTGCCTTGAATGCAACGATCCTACAGTAGTTATGGTGCCAACACAAATCGTCAAAATAGTAAACAGTTCATATCTAGCTTGCAGTACATGTATAAATGTGGAACAAACGCGTGACAAAGTGTGCATCAAAAGTTACCAAGCGTGACCTGAGCAAGTCTGACAAGCGTAATGTAACACCAGTCACACAATAGTTCCCATTCGTGGAGAAGTGAAAGCGGAAGTTTCGCTTGGATCACGATGTTCAGATGTTTGTGACTTTGGACTATAGGAAAATGTTTCATGTTAAGACAATGATCTTGTAGTATATTGCCTAATTCTCTGTAACTATCAACTAAATTGTTTTCACTTCGATTCAACTCGATATGACTAATTGAACTAAACCTTCAAAGGAGAGCAAATACAAGCAAATACATGCATACATCGCTCAGTTCATCAAGCGGAACACAACAACATGACAGAAACAACTCAGTTATCAGTATTCTATTCACATCAACAACTTCAACATACTCCTACCGTTTGCTTCTCCAAAAGCTCTAGCTTTGACTTGCAGGAAACTGTCGCCTTTGTCGGTTGTTATAATGCAGGAATGAGACAAGGCTCTGGAGGCTGGGAGCTGCTTGATAAATGACAGTGTCTCAGTGCGATGTGCGTCGAGCTGAGTTAGACTCGAACCTTCAAAATTGCATTTATAAGCTAAGCCTGAAGCCAACGGAGGCCAAATAAAAAATATCAATCGCATAAAGCCAAAGCGGGACATCTTCATCTGAAAAGAACACTAGCCTGCTTTGCGCAGCCAGTTTTGTACCCGGAAAACATGTGACATTTATGAAATTCGATCCCTTACGTCATTTTCCTATATTTGTTATACAGTATACTTTTAATCATGACTGAAGTGATCGATGAAGGAAGTTTCCAGGAAAACGAATAACTTTAAACTCCATATCAGTTACTTTCTTGTTATCCTTTGAATCACTTGATCTGTCGAGATCATCTCGAAAATCATGTTTTAAAATGCACCGAGGTCTTTCTCAGTTCTCTACATGTCACGCAATCAAAGACATGTTTGATCTACAAACGCTTTCAACTACGAATAACGTGGGGAAATACCCGCTTAGCTTTCGTGGGTGCCTCGTGACTCGACAAACTCTTCTTTAAAAACTTGAATTCTTGTGAAATCTTTGGTTTCTGATTCCGTGAAAATCAGATAAGTAAGATAAAGAAGGTTTAGCGGGGATACAAAATAATACGTTCGCAGTGTGCGTTCGGCACAGTGTGCGTTCCTTGGGCGCTGTCGTTTATCGCTTGACCATGTAGGGGGGGTAGATTGAGTTGCTAGCTACAAGCGCCAATACCCTCTTCCCACTGTGAAGTCTTTTAAAGAGAGCGATAGTGTTACATTGCATACCATGTAGACATATGGCAAGTGTCAATGAAGCGACATGCCTCCGATTATGTCAAAGACGAAAACAATCGTATCATCATAGTCGTCAAACTGGGTCATCTTGCATTGATGGCCTACCGCTTTGGCTTACACTGTCAGCCATTTCTGTCTGGCCAGCCAACCCTCTTCCCTCCCCTTGAAAAGTCATTGGGATCAGCCATTGAAGGTACAGATATAGCTGTAAAAGATCAGCCGGTTAAGGCCCGTTTCCTGTGCAACTTTAGAGAGCAAATTTCATGGCGATCTGATTACGATTTTCCAGCCACAGCCTTTCTGTCGAAGTCAGGATTGAAATCGCAGACAAAGTGCATCTCAATTCAGCGGGTTCAAACGTGGAAGACAAGATCTGTTTAGCCAGTGGTAATTGAAATTACGAGGGGAGAAAAGATGAAAATGATCGATGTTGACACAGTTCCATTTCGACTGAAGCGAAACAGGCCAAATCAGAGTATACTCATCACTCTTTTAATTCCAATATGCGGAATTACAGGATAATGTGGCATCTACAAACTACTAAGCGAAATATATATGTGTTATTGACCAAGCGTGAGGTCAAGATGGCTGGATATTGGCCTAGTTATTCTTCTGCGTTTTTAAGGACCGAAACGAAAATACTACACATACTGATACTTACAAACTAGCCGAAGATTGCAAAATTAGCGAACTTCGTAGTCAAAGGAAAAAAAAAGAAAATGCACTGTACAAAAAAGGCACCAAGAGGGCTACCGACTTCATCACCCCAAGAGAGCGTGAGGTAAGAGAATATATCCCCTAAACACGGCCCTCTATCAATGATAGTTTTTTTCCAATCTATTTTTAGTACGAGCTCAGGAGACTAGACATTTAAAGAACGGATTTTGATTGGTCTGTGGTCTGTGAAATATGAAGTGCGACGTCTTAAGGCTGAGGTTAAAAATATATAGGGATATGTTTTTTCACCTCACCCTCTCTTGATTGCCCTAAATGCGTCCCTCTCCTCTTCAAGCAAGGTTTGCGGTTTTTTTTAATATTAAGACAGTCTAACCATAAACTAGGTGGGTAAGATAACTAATACAAATCGCTCCATTAGGACATCAACTCATCAAGAGGGGGGTCCTATGTGAAATGTAGGTTTTTTGATGTCCCGATATCGCTTAGAAAGAAGCCAGGTCTACGTCAGCCCCGCTCAAAATGGTCTGCCTTTGGGGATTAAACATCACATTTCCCCCGAGCATGCCCCGTAACTTTTGTTTACTTCGAAATGACTTTCACGGTGGTGAACATGAACAGTAGTTATCTCCTCCAGGGATACTGACTGATGTTGTAGATATGAGGGCGGGTTTTGACTGACAGGCTGCGGCTTACCCTCGTAGCTCATGTACATGAACAAGTAAGCCCCCATTAGCAAACCGTGAGAAGACAAAACGTGCCAAAGATCATGGTAGTCAAAAAAATCCAGCCAATAACACTCTTGATTTAGATCTCGTGATTTCTCAGGGGATTCCGACTTATCGGTCGTTGCCCTTTTAAGGAATAACCAGCCAGCAACAAACCATAAGACCCCGAGGAAAACGACATAAATAAATCGGAAAATGGAGGGAGCATCCTTGAAGCAATTCGGTACACCTTCTTTACGGCACGTACAGACCGCGCTGACTACAAGAATAGCGACAACTTCGGCAATACAGGAAATTAAAAGCGCTTGAGGGAGGTTACCTGACATGCCAAGGAAAATTGGAAAAGGTATCAGCACACCGCCAGCAAAACTGATGGAAGCTGTCAGTTTCCAGTTGCATATGTGTGCGCCCTTTAATGCAGGAAACAACTTGTAAAAGGCCCAACACGAGATCAGTATCCACCATATCGGTAGAGATATGAAAAGAACTAGAACTTTAACAAGATTACTCATTCCCATCCCATCGTGGTGAAGTTTGAATTGACGGAGGGCGCAGAAGTAATTAAAAATTAAAAGAGGGACCAAAAAATACAGAAAAAAGTTTGTCGCATCCACTGGACCCCTAGCATCCTCTGAGGAACTCGTATTCTTTTTAATACCATTGTGTAATAAAACAACCGTAAGACCCCCGATGGTAAACATGAATGCTGTATCGAACTGAAAGGTCATCTTAGTTGGACAAAGATGGTAAATGAGGGAAAAACCGCCCTCGAAGAACAAGGCCCACGCGAAAGCATACCCAAGGGTAAAAGAAATTTCCCCTTTAAGATCATTTGCCTCGCTGTCACCATGAACAATTCTTTCGCACTGGGAAAGCCTATTCGCTTCCATGCAGCATACACAAGAGGCCAAAATTAATGCATGAACAAAATAGACTAAGTTACTCATCATCAAGTTGAACGGAATGTCATCCCAGTGACTTACCCTGTAACAGAAGTCGTTGTAGTAACAGTTGTCCCTATCCCCTTCGTGTATCATTGTATGCCAGTTTGCAAGAACAAATTGGAATGCACCGGTCATTAATATAAACCCCACAATACCTGTGATGTAGGAATACGTTTTAGGGCCACGAGTGAACCAGTGATCGTAAATTACCTCCCAGCAAAGTAACAAGTGATTGCGAAAGCCTTCCCAGCAAGGAACGCAAGTACAGACACAGCTACAAAATCCGTTACAGCTACAGCAGCAATCAACTTTTTCTTCATAAAATCGCTCTTTAAAGCATGCAAAAGCGCAGGCTGACACGAGCACACCCGTA